>OX377622.1:37405803-37966197 GCA_947397865.1 Polietes domitor | reverse complement strand
AAGATCCGATGTAATATGTTGGTTCTAGAGCGGGAATGGAGTATAATGGGGGCCCCATTGTAGGAGGGGTTTTCAAAATATATACTCATATATTTGACTTTCCTAGTAGCTGTTTCTAGTTGAAATATAACATGATCTGCAAAATTTGATAAACTTCTGAATGTAAGCTAAAGGTTCTAGAATGATAAAAGTATATAATGGGGCCATTTGTAAGAGCGCTACAATAAAGTAGGTATTACTTTTTAATGATCTGCAATATATTAGGAAGATCCAATGTAAAATGTGTGTTCTAGAGCTGCAATAATGAAAAATGGAGGCCAATTTGTAAGGGCACTACATTGAAAAATGGGCCCGTTTAGATCACTTTCACAGTAGGAATTCTTAGTTGAAATATAACATGATCTGCGAAATTGTATCAAGATCCCATGTAAGATGTGCGTTTTAGAGCGATAATAGTGTAAACTGGCGGCTCAGTTGTACTGGTGCTGTACCGAAAAATGGATCCATATGTGACTTTCATAGTAGGTGTTTCTATTTATTTAAACAACATGGTGTGGGAAATTCGATCACGATCCGATGTAAAATGTGAATTTTAAAACCATAATAGTGTAAATCGGAGGTACATTAGTATGGGGGCTATATCGAAACATGGGCCAATGTAACCCACATTCGTGTTAGCTGTTTCTAGTCCGAATATAATATTGATCCTGAAAATTGTATCAATATCCAATGTAAAATGTGCATTCTAAAGCAGTGATAGGGTAAATTGGAGGGATATTTGTATGGAGGCTATATCTGAATCTGAACCGATTTTCTCCAAATTCAATGCCGATTGTCGTAGGGCAAAAAAGTTACTACTGTCAAACTAACTTATAATACCCTAGTCCATGAAGTGGTGTAGGGTATAATAAAAAATCGTAGGGTTAAAATATATGGGGGGTCGGTCATATATTTGACTTACTTGGGGCAGTGAGAACAAATTTTATAAAAATATTTTTATGGAGTGGAGATGGCGCTATGTGTGTTCGAAAAAAAGTTGGCGAGGGAAAATTAATGGGGGTCGGTTTTAAATTATCTCCGAGGCAGTTTTTTGACTTTTTTGTGTATTTTTACCCTTTTTTCCTTCACTACATCTCTGTGGTAAATAAATAAATGACGCTATTTTACAAATGCGAATACCATTGCTCAGAGGTTCCTTTAACATTTGCAGGGAAACTGCAGGAATATATTAACGAAAAATACCCGATTAAACGATAAATTTACGATAAATGTGATATCTGCAAATGCTGGGAATATATATACATATATAGATATGGCTTGGAGCTGTGGATGAACAGTCGACAAAAAATGATAACAATTTGGAAAAATATGTACGTACAAAAATAGGAAAAATTCTTTCGTTTTATGTTTTTATAGCTAAATGACTAACGAAGAAAACAATGCCTACGTTCTACAGATAAAAATAAGTTATTGCAGATGTAAGAACATTTTAAAAATGCATGCTTTTCCATTTTTGTATAAATATCACTTCGTCTGGCATGGAAAAAATCATTAAACGAGCAATAATATACAGGGTGATTCATCGTGAAGTTTGATTTATAATTATACATTATAATTATACAATTATACATTATAATGTAAACTAAAACACACCCTTATGAAATTTATCAAAATATTTTTTTTCTTATCACCCTTGTATCATTTTGAAGAAATATTGGCGATATTGATTTTGTTGTCAGTTTTCGTATGAATGCTTCGAAAATAATAACAGAAAAAATATGTTTCATTACAAATCCGTCTTTCTTTTCATATTTTGTTGGTGCATTGCAAAATGGACTAGCACACTATAAGTAAAAGAGAAGCTACAAGTTGACGTTCTAAATGAAATCAGTAGCAAGTGATCAAAAGCCAACTGGTAAGTTGATTATTCTGCATCATTTCCCAGAGGCAAAGTTTTTCAAAACGAATTAGAGGAGTGGCATGCGCTTGGTCAACAAATTTACTTGGATGGGAATCAAGGAGAAGCCGTCGACTCAAAATTATGAAATTTCTACATTTAAAGGTATTTCAGCGGAATTTTGAATAATATAGCTTGTATTATACGCATTTTATTTGTTTTTTTTCAGGCATATGCTTTGGTTTATTTCCAAACCCAAGTGCAAAAACGTCCATTTGATTAACCAGAAACATGTGAAAGACCGAAATAATAAAGAACATAAGGCGAAAACAGCAGTGATGTCTATCTATTTTATTTCTAACTCTTAGTTGTTTTATGTTTACTTATCATTTATGATGTTATTGTATTTCTTTATTCACCGCTTTATGTAATTATTAATATTGATATCCCATTTTTATCTTCCAGGTGATATTATGGCGATATCATCCAGATTTCTTGCGGATGATAATCTGTAAATATCGCCGATTTATCATCCGGATGTATTGCTTTCGTATTGCCTTGGAGTATCGCCCTGGCCGCACAAACTTCTCCAATTGAGGTAACTTCCGCAATACGAATATGATAGTTGCCGCAATATTATTTTTCTTCTAGACGATACGAATTCGAATCGTTTTCGTATTGCTTTGCTTGTTGGGCATAAATTTGAAAGAGTACTTCAATTATTCTGTTTGAAAATGATATCATATAAAAGTTGGCCACCCCTATGTCTGAGGTAGAAAGTGAAAGTTTTTGCGACTCGGTCGAGCATAGCGACTGTAGAGCCCATCAACTGAAAATAACACACAGATTTAAGTCGTCTGGCTTCAATTCTTGCACATTGAATTCTCTGCAAAACTGATCAAAAATGAGAATGTCCGTAACTATTTGGATGCCAGCTGAAAGTAAGTTGTTTTCATTATTTCTATTAAATACATTTAATTTCGGACGCAATAACTCCATCATGAAACCTTTGAAAGTCGGCAAACTAGTTTTATTTGTATCAATTACCTTACTGATTATTTTTTTGCAATTACCTTATGAAAAAATTCCTGGTTTTTGATCACATGGAATTAGTCATTGATAATAACAAACGTTCTAGTGCATTAAGAACTAAATACTCTCGTGAAAGACGTCCTCTCACAGCAAAAGTTATGACCGCTTCCTCAAACATTTTAAAGTTGGAGCAATGCTACATTTTTTAATTTATACCCAATAACTTCGTCTAATATTTCCATTAAACATTATTTTTATTTCATTCTTTTATTGATATTAAATGGAAGTCCCCCAAAATCGTTTCAAAAATTCACCAACATCTCACTATATTAAAAACGTTCGCTCCAAATTGGGAAGGCCTTCTTCGAAAAATTCCAGCTTGGTTTAATACGGAATTCCCCAATGATGCCTTTATTTCGTAATAGGCTAATCAGCTGCTGCTGTTATTGCTTCTAACCAAAATAAAAGCTTATAAATACTCACACCCACGCTAAACATGATCAGTGTTCTGCTATCTAATCGTCTTTCATGTTCGCATATAAAATTAGTGAAAATGAAATTTGAAGGTAAGCTAAAGCAGTAGTGAAATCTAAGCCGAATTTCCAAGACATAAGAAATTCGCAGTTTAAGTGATTTTGTTAGTTTTCAACTTAAATAATTTTTTAAAATGATTATTATTCATCTATTTAAATTAGAATTTAAGTCGCAGTATTATATTTTGCTGTTGTTTTCCCGAACATGACAGTTTTATTATTTCATAATAAGTGTATTTGAAAACAATAGCCAATTTTTTATTTTTTGTTTTTGTGCAATAAAATATTTGAGATGTGATGATGACAGGATAGGAGTTCATGGTCATAGATAATGTTTGTGCGATTTTTTTCTGGACGGTTGTCAATACTAAAACTATTTTTTGAAAATAGAAGTCTGCAGCAATTTAGTTTATCACTGCGGAATATGAAAAAGCAAATGAATTAAAATCATCTCTTGCTATAAAGTGTCTTATCCAGAGTACTCCGACTTACGTGCTCTATTGTTACTGGTGTCTCAGACTAAGTGTTCGGTCTTACGTAGTCTATTGTTAGTGGTGTTTTTGAACAAATTCAAATGTTTTGTCTTCTGTGCTTGAATAATATTTGTTCAACTGTTAGGTATTCACATTAACTTATGTATTTTCCAAATTCATCAGTTATTATTTCAAAGTATCAGTTATGAGTCACATAATTTGTATTGGGGGATTTTGTATTTATTTGTATACCCTACAGCCCTATATAAATCAATATATAAACTTGAATTCGGATAGTGTCGACTTTAAGATAGCCTTCCCATTATAAATTCTTGCAAATATTCGGCAAATACTACTTGTTATACCCTACACCTCCAGAATGGGGGTATACTAAGTTTGTCATTCTGTTTTTAACACCATCGTCATAAAATTCTAATACGATGCATCCATGTCCGTCCGTTCGTCAGTTGAAAGCATGCTAGCATCCAAACGAAAGGAGCCAGGATGTCCAAAATTTCCTAGAATACTTGTAGATCGGCGAAATCGGTCCAGAGGGAAAATGACAGAAAATACCCGTAATATTTCGAGTATTTAAACGTGTTTTTCGAATATGTTTGCTTATATTTACTTGATATTTTACTTCTTCGATTCTTATAGGTAGGGGTGAAAAGGGGCAAAAGATATAAAACTGGTACCTAGAAAACGACAACAACTAGAAAATTTACGGAAATTTAGCTTATTGACGTTGCCACCGAGGTGGAAATGGGCCTCATAAGGCAAGATGATTTTTCGATGGAATTCCAGATCATTTTCATTCATCTCAAGGACTCAATCTGCACAGACACAACGTTGTTGATGATCGGCCGGCTTGAGTCCTTGTGTTAACTGAACTTTATAAGCCTTAAGACCCAAGTCTTTATGCAAAATACGGTGTAATGACGTTTGTGGAATGCCCAATTACAAAGAACGACGAGGAATGGACAAACCTTGGTTTCTCAACATTCTCACTTATTCTTGAGCGACGTACACGGGTTTTATTCTTTACACCACTAACTTGTCCCAACAGCTCCAATTTTTCCACCAATTTCTGTATTGCGGTCCGACAAGGTGATTCACGACGATCCAAAAACGCTTTACTTTTGCGAACTGTGACTGCAAGAAAAAAGTGGCAACTACCGAAATACCGGGCGTTCAAAATAACATCTCTTGTTGGAAAACCCTGTGTTGCACGATTGACTGACTCAGGTGTGAAGCTAGAATCATGAAATTCGGTTTGTACATTTCTCCGATAGTGTAGAGATCGGATATGAATGTTTTTATACCCACAACCTAAGGATGGGGATATATTCACTTTGTCATTCCGTTTGTGACACTTTGAAATATTTTTAAGGCATTAAAAGGAGTAAAACTTGCACCACCACCATGACCAAATGGCTGCGTCTATAATCTTAAAATTTAGAACGGAACTTATAGCATGAAAGAGACCAAGAACATTTTTTTGCAATATCAGTACTTTTAGAAAATTCGTTGATGCATCCCTCAAAATACTTAGAAACGCTAAATGAGGGAATTTTTTTGAAATTCTTACTTTTAAAGGATAAATGGGAAAAAAGGGTATAAAGACAACACGGTTGAGTTAACAATCATGAAATTCGGTGTATATATTCGTCTTACAGCGTAGATGAGTGATATATTTTTTCCAAAATTCGTACTTTTTGGGGTGGCCTTTGGTTAAGAAGTGATAACAAGGTAACAATCATGAAAATCGATATATACATCCCCAAGAATATAAACAAACAAGTAAGGAAAGGCTAAAGTCGGGCGGGATCGATGATATGATACCCTTCACTTTCTACACATTGCAATTCAATTAGTAAACAATTAAGGAAAGGCTAAGTCTGGCGGGACCGACTATATAATACCCTACACCACTCCCTGCGTATGTACCACGCCTTGATTACTAAACCCAGGTATTTCATGGGAGCAATTTTATGTAGTTCATATAAATTATATTCATATTTATATACTATAAATTCATATTTAGTCAAATTTAACGAATATGGTAAATAATATGATAATTGATCCAATTGTCCGACAAACAAATACAAATTATACAGTAAAGTTATACCAAAGTATGGACATATGGGCATCACCCAAACAATTCTCATTGCAATTCAATTCGGTAAAAAAGTGAAATCGGGAAGAATTTTTGCATCATGTAAATGTATGTGTTTAACAAAAAATTTTAAATCGGAAAGGACATTTGTATGGGGGTATATTGAAACCTGAAACGATGTGACCCGCTTTCACCATTCAAAATCGGTCAAAGATTCGGGAGCAACATTTGTATTGGGGCTATATCTAAATCTGAACCGATCTTACCAACTTTCAGCATAGGTTTTTTAGTTGGATTATAAGATGTTGTGCCAATTTTAAAGAAAAACGGGTACAATATGTGGATTTTAGAGCGGAAAAAGTAAAATCAGGAGAGACATTTGTATGGGGGCTATATCTAAATCTGAACCGATCATACCCACTTTCAGCATAGGTGTTTCTAGTTAGATTATAAGATGTTGTACCAAATTTAAAGAAAATCGGGTACAATATGCGGTTTCTAGAACGGAAAATGTCAATCGGGAGCGACATTTGTATGGGGGCTATATCTAAATCTGAACCGATCTTACCCAAATTCTGCATAGGTGTTTCTAGTTAGATTATAAGATGTTGTACCAAATTTAAAGAAAATCGGGTACAATATGTGGTTTCTAGATCGGAAAATGTCAAATCGGGAGCGACATTTGTATGGAGGCTATATCTAAATCTGAACCGATCTTACCCAATTTTTGCATAGGTGTTTCTAATTGGATTATAAGATGTTGTTCTAAATTTAATGAAAAGCGGGTACAATATGTCGTTTCTGGAGCGGAAAATGTCAAATCGGGAGAGACATTTGTATGGGGGCTATATCTAAATCTGAACCGATCTTACCCAAGTTTTGCATACGTGTTTCTAGTTGGATTATAAGATGTTCTGCAAAATTTAAAGAAAATCGGGTACACTATGTCGTTTCTAGAGCGAAAAATGTCAAATCGGGAGCGACATTTGTATGGGGGCTATATCTAAATCTGAACCGATCTTACCCAATTTTTGCATACGTATTTCTAGTTGGATTATAAGATGTTCTGCCAAATTTAAAGAAAATCGGGTACACTATGTCGTTTCTAGAGCGGAAAATGTCAAATCGGGAGCGACATTTGTATGGGGGCTATATCTAAATCTGAACCGATTTCCTCTAAATTCAATACCGATGGTCCTTGGCCAGAAAAAAATAACTTCTGCTAAGTTTCATGACAATCGGACAACAATTGCGACCTGTAGAGTGCGAACAAGCTTACATGGACAGCAGACGGACAGACGGACGGACAGACAGACATCGTTAAATCGACTCAGCTGGTGATTCTAAGCCGATCGGTATACTTAAAGGTGGGTCTAGCTCGATTATTTGTTGGTGTTACAAACATTTGGCGCGAAACTAACTTATAATACCCTAGCCCACGAAGTGGTGTAGGGTATAAAAATGGAAATCGGGAATGGAGCAACATTTATATGGGGGCAATAACTGTATCTGAACCGATCTTACCCACATTTACCCTGAAAGGGATTCAAAATATTAAATAAAACGTTTTGAATAGCGAGACAAAATACTGTCAATACCACCCAATTTGAAGTACGAAGTAGCGGGTATTTGCTAGTTTCAAATAAAGCGCCACGCCTAAAATCGTTACTGTTTGAGCAATATTTGTAAAAATGAGGTTTTTCTAACAAATCGTCTTCAGTGATGCTCACTTTCATATTGATTTCAGGAAATCTATATAATATGATAACGTAGAAGGTGTGTACAAAATATAGTAGAAGGTGTGTAAAAACGTACACACAGAATACATACAGTTATGTGTACGAACAATATTGTGAAATGTCAATCCTCACTCTACAGAGTAGGAGAATATATATCATTTGGGACAGAAAAAAAGTGTAACGCATTGAAGGAGTAACTTAAGAGCCATATCCATCCATCCGTCTGATTGGTGTACACGATAACTTTTGAAAGGAGTTAGGAAGGAATCAATTCAAGCTTTGCACATGGTAATATTTTTCCCAAACTTAGTTTAAGTTAGAAGATGGGCGAAACTGCCACGCCTCTTCTGGTACCTCCCACACAAATAGTCCATATTCCAATGTTAAATTAAAACCCATATAACTTCCAAACGGATATTGGGAATGAACTACATTTTGGTATTTGTTAATGCTTATTTAATCACTTTAAGTGTATAAAATATGGCGGGTCCTTCTAGTGTTTATCGCTTTTCAGGAAGCTACCTGGAACAAGTCGCTAGCGCAATTAGAAATATATTTCAATTTCAGTTAAAATCGATAAAGGTATGGCCAGACTCATACGCACAACGGAGGAATATAACCGACTAGACTCGACTGGAGTCCTTCTTTTACTTTTTTACATTATCAAAACTATCATCTTTAGTGTACTATTTCAACGTTCGTGAAAAGAAGTTGAATTAATTAAATGTTAAACTGTCCTCAAGTAACATGTTGCCTTATCTTTATTTCAGTCAAAATCTTTACAATATTCCTTTTGGGAATTTCATCGGCCGCAGGCTCAAATAATCCGGAATTCTTGACCAGTTTGGAGACTTTCAGTCAAAATCTCTTCAGCAAGATACTGGCATCAAATGGCAATAAGAACATCATCTACTCGCCCTTGTCCATACAGACGAGTCTTGCCATGACCCGTATGGGTGCTGATGGCCAAACAGCTGTGGAAATGGATCAGGGCTTGAGTTTCGCTGGTCAATCGGTCGAAAGTGTTGCCGACAATTACCACTCCCTATTGGCCAAGTATGAGAAGAGTGACATCTTAAAGATTGCCAACAAAGTCTACGTCAATGATGACTGTCAACTACAAGACGACTACAATAAAATCTTGTCTCAGAAATTCTTGTCAGCGGCCGAAAATATGAACTTCGGTGAGAGTGAAAAGGCAGCCAACGCCATGAATTCATGGGTCGAATTAAAAACCGATCATAAGATTAAAAATCTTATTTCTCCCGATGCCTTGGACGATCGTGTCGGTTTGGTTTTATTGAGTGCCATTCACTTCAAGGGCAACTGGGCTGCCGCATTTAATAAAGATGATACCAGAGAGGCAGATTTCTTCACCGACACTACCAATTCTGTTAAAGTCCCCATGATGTATAGGAGGGGTGAATACGACATTGGACACTCCGAGGAATTGGAGGCCTCCATATTGCGACTACCCTACAAAGACTCTGATCTTTCCATGTTGATCATTTTGCCATTCCAATATACTGGTCTGTCCCAAGTTGAGGAAAAATTGAAGAATATCAAATTGAAATCTCTTGGAAAAATTCTAAAACGCAAGGATAAGTTTATCGTTTATCTGCCCAAATTTAAGGCTGAATTTGAAATTGAATTGACCGATACTCTTATGAAGGTAAGTTGTTGTCGGTGGAGATCGAATTCTCAAAGCTCATATATTTGTAATTTCGTTTACCACAGATGGGTATGAAAAAAATGTTTGGAGATGCAGATTTTGGTAGAATGTTGAAAGTATCCCCGCCTCTAAGTGTCTCGAAAGTCGTGCACAAAGCTGTCATTGAGGTGAATGAGGAGGGCACAGAAGCTGCTGCCGCTACAGGTAGGTCGTGGGAAATTTTGAAGATATTAAGTGGAAATTCTGTAGAGACTGCTGTTCTGACCTGACCAATGTTTGGGAAAATAACACATAAATTAAATGCTATATCTATAAGTCTCATAAGAGTGAAAAGGATTCACGAGTTGGGAGCATAAAAAATGTAATATTTTCAAACACTCCTGAAGAGCGACACCAATCTGATCCAGTCCACATAAAGATTTTCATACGATTTTTTCTCTCTTTTCCAGCTGTAGTTGAAATGCAACGTATGGCACCTCCATCATTTGATGCCAATCATCCGTTTGTTTACGCCATCGTTAACAAAGATTACGTTCCGTTGTTCCAAGGCACTGTTGTTGGATTTTAAGAGGTAAATATTTTTCAGAAGCTTCTCACACACTTGGTAAATGTGCAGCCTTTTTTATTTTTTTGTTACAGCTCTACTTTGACGACCGCAGCAGTACAAAAAATATCTTTTTAATGGGTTCAATTATATGAACATTGACTATATATGAAATCTTATGTTTAACAACAATGTCACCTGATTAACTTGGAATAAATTTAAATGGATGGCTTCACTGCTAAACATAAAATATGTGTACATTATTGAAGAAAACAATGCAACAAAAAGGTAAAATATAGATATTTTGCAAGTCGTACTTTTAAGGGCGTATAATGGGAAAAAGGGGATACAAATTGTACCAACCACACGGCCACAACTAGAATCTTGGAATTCGGTGTATAAATTACTCTGACTGCATAGGCACGCAAAATATAAAGATTTGTTTCTAATTAGTATTTTTTTACTTGCATTCAAAAATTGGTTGAGTCATGAAGTTAGGTTATCTTGGACTGTGCGCTCCAATATTTATGGTAATTAAGCTTTTTGAATTTTGCTGTCTTATATTTTCTTTTTGAATGGACCTGAAGTATTATTTCGATATATGAAGTATAAACGTGTTGCTAGTAGCCCTGCCTTAAAAGCGTAATGAACAAATTATATTTATTTATAAAATTTATTTTTCAATATTTTTATTTGTTTTGATTTCGCTATATTAGACAAATTGACAGTCCTGTAATGATACTGCACTTTTACGAAAATCGACAGCCTCTGTGGAATGCAATCCATGGTGGAGAGCATATAAAGTTCGGCCAGGAACTTAAAGTCGTTTTTCCTCGCTTATACTTATTTAATGCTTCAATGCATGAACAAAAAATTAATTATTAGGTCTCGGACAAAAATTGTTGTTGCACAGTATAATTTAATGTATGTGCAATTTACTGTTATATATTGTTGATAGCGATATTTATTATATATATGTTTTCTATTGCTTGATAACCCTTGACTATGTATATCAAAGTAATTCTTCAGAAAGGCAAATAACGATTTTGCACGTCTATATAGACATAATAATGTATATCGTTCATTCCATATCAAATCCGATTTTAACGATTTTTCGCAGACATATTCTACTGTTAAAAATATTTTACACGTATTATTGTAAAAAAACGAAAGACAGAACCATTTGCAAATTAGAAAAATAAGGAAAAACGTGCCGAGGTATGAACATTGAAAATGGTGTAGTGAGATAACGCGTGGGCACAATTCAAAGAATGGTGGATTATTTTAAAGGTAATTACAAGTAATTTTCGCCGGCGTTCTTGTCTATTGACTGCTACTGGCAAAAATTTTGTGTATTTCTGACTTTTCTTCTTCTTTTGTATTTTTCACTATGAAAACACCAATCTAAATTCAGAAAAATATAGGCATATTCCCTGATCGATTCTAAACAAACCCTAAAAATTTCAGCTTGGAGAAATAACGGGTTGTATTTAAAAAAAAAACATTTACTAAATGTAGTCGCCCGAAAAAAGCATTTTCTGAACGATTGTTCATAAAATAACATACACAAAAGTTTTATTGATGTCTTGAAGAAATAAATACAGTATTTCGGTCACAATTCCACGAACTTCGAGAAAAAAGACTGTGTTGAAATTGGAAATGAATCTATTCAAAAAACACTGGTACTGTGCAACTTAAAGGAAGTCCATGTATTATTCAAAGAAAACACCCAGAGACGAAAATATAAGTCTCTAAGTTCGCGGAATTGCGACCTAAATACTGTATTCTACAGTGAGCTACAGGAACTCAATCCGTTTGCTGTATACACCAAAACGTAAAACTTATGATTGACGGGTCATCTCTTTCAAGACTAACATCTAATAACCTCCAAATTGTAACTTATAACGACTGTCTCTCAAAAATAATTTGCAACCCCCCAACACATGATTGTTATCTTCGGTGATGTGAATTGTGCCCTTGATGCAACGGCTTAATTAACAAAAAATTGTTACATGTATGTATGTATATGAAATATTTATTAATTTTTTCCTGTTTTACCCACAAAGAAATAATTGTATCTCCCTGAATAAATTTATCACATAATTTTTGTTCTTATTTCTTCAAGACATCAATAAAACTTTTAATTTTCGCAGTTTTACCAATAGCAAAAACTATTTTTGCGTATATCTAGTGTACTCCGGTTAGCTAAGCATGCGCAAACTACGTGTGAGTGTATGTTATTTTATAAACAATCGTTCAGAAAATACTTTTTTTCGGGAGACTACAATTAGTAAATGTTTTCTTAAAAATACAACCCGCTATTTCTCCAAGCTGAAATTTTCAGGGTTTGTTTAGAATCGATCAGGGAAAATGCCAATATTTTTTCTGATTTTTTAGAGTGGTGTTTTCATAGTGAAAAATACAAAAGAAGAAGAAAAATCAGAAATACACAAAATTGTTGTCAGTAGGAGTCAATAGCTAAGAACGCAGGCGAAAAGTACTTGTAATTACCTTTAATCTAAGCCACCATTCTTTGAATTGTGGCCACGCGTTTTCTCACTACACCATTTTCAATGTTCATACCTCAGCATGTTTTTCTTGATTTTCGCAATTTTCAATTGGTCATATATTTTGAAAAAAAAAAAAATCAGTTTTTATACCCTACACCACTTCGTGGTCTAGGGTATTATAAGTTAGTTTCGCGCCAAATGTTTAAAACACCAAGAAATAATCGAGCTAGACCCACCTTTAAGAATACCGATCGGCTTAGAATCAGCAGCTGAGTCGATTTAACGATGTCCGTCTGTCCGTCCGTCCGTCTGCTGACCATCTAAGCTTGTTTGCACTCTACAGGTCGCAATTGTTGTCCGATTGTCATGAAACTTGGCAGAAGTTATTTTTTCAGGCCAAGGACCATCGGTATTGAATTTGGAGGAAATCGGTTCAGATTTAGATATAGCCCCCATACAAATGTCGCTCCCGATTTGACATTTTCCGCTCTAGAAACGACATATTATTCCCGAATTTCTTTAAATTTTGCAGAACATCTTATAATCCAACTAGAAACGCGGATGCAAAAATTGGTAAGATCGGTTCAGATTTAGATATAGCTCCCATACAAATGTCGCTCCCGATTTCACTTTTTCCGCTGTAGAAACCACATATTGTACCCGTTTTTCTTTCAAATTGGCACAACATCTTATAATCCAACTAAAAAACCTATGGTGAAAATGGGTAAGATCGGTTCAGATTTAGATATATCCCTCATAAAAATGTTGCTCCCGAATGTTTAACCGATTTTGGACAAATTTTACATATTATATTTCACCAATAAACGGACATGGTGAACGCTGGTAACATCGTTCCAGGTTTCAATATACCCCCATACAAATGTCCTTTCCGATTTAACATTTTTGTCAAACATATACATTTACAGGATGCAAAAATCCTTCCCGATTTCAATTTTTTACCGAATTGAATTGCAATGAGAATTGTTTGGGTGATGCCCATATGTCCATACTTTGGTATAACTTTGGTATACTACTGTATAATTTGTATTTGTTGTCGGACAATTGGACCAATTACCATATTATTTACCATATTCGTTAAATTTGACTAAAGATGAATTTATAGCATATAAATTATATGAATATACGAGGTACATATGCAGGGAGTGGTGTAGGGTATTATATAGTCGGCCCGCCCGACTTTAGCCTTTCCTTACTTGTTTTTTTTCGTCTTCTACGAATCAAATATTTTATAAAGTTTAGTTATCGTACAAAGTTTCAACGAAATCGGAAATGGTGATGTAAAAAAGATGTTCGGTTTGACATGGAATGATCGATATAACGAGTTTCGTTATTCCAGCTGCAGCCATCGTGTTTCTAGCTGTTGTCGTTTAATAGGTACCATTTGTATCCCTTTTAGGCACATATCTCGCCCTAGAGATAAGGATGACTTTATGGTGCACGTTTCTCTATGTGGGGAATATGCATAGAAAATATTAACTAACAATATGCCGACATATTGGAAAACATTCAATATTCAAAATATTAGGGGTATTTTCTGGCGTTGTTGGGGAAAAGTTTTCCCTATTTCACCCACTTTCAATTCCAACCGATCTACAACCATTACACGCTAGCATCTTTTGATGCTAGCGTTCTTTCAACAGACGGACGGACTGATATGGCTAGATCGTCTTAGAATTGTATGACGATCAAGAATATACACGTAGTTTATAGAGTCTCAGGTCTATATAAAAAAACTTGAATTGTGGTCGGATGGGGATTGGCAAATCTTTGCTAAAAATATGAAAGGTACCTTGATGGAAATTGGTACATATATATAACTGATCAAGAAAAAAATCAATATGAAACCGGATTTTTATTTTTGGGTTGTTTTTTCTGCCTGACGAAGGAGTTTGGAGAAAAATACAACAACGACATCTAGTCGTCGCAGTTGGCATATCAAAATTGCCTACGGGAATACAGTAGGTCTTTAATGCACACACATATGTATGCTATAAGCGTATCTGTGTTCTAATCCAAGAATACTGCTATTCAGCAACAAATAGATGACACTTAAATCCGCAGCTATTATATCTGCTAGAGATTCGAGCGTATAAATATCACACATTTCGCGCAGTAGAAGATCAGTACAAGGCTTGGTGTCGAAGTGTTAAATAGAGTTCAGTTTATTTCTTTTTTAATTAAATTTCCAAATATGGGTTTGGAAGGTAAGTGTGCAGTGCATTTAAATTGCCAAAACAAACCAGAAATAATCTTGTCCATCCGATAAGAGTCTCTGCAAATATATTATCCGAAAACATTTTGACATTTAGGTCATGATTCCGGATTAAAGTTTCGTGTTTTTATTCGTTTCTAGAGAAAGAATTTTCAATAGAAATTTAATATTTAAACAATAAACAATAAACGAAGATTGCAACAAATTCTTTGTAATATTTAAAAAAAATTATAGGCACTTGCTAAATTTTTTTATCAAAAAACAGATTGTCAGAAATTCGACAGATAGTATACGGAGATTAAATCCATATCGTCACCTTCATTCTAAAATTTCTAATCGCGCTTATAACATATTCCGATATTAGTAGGCGATTGAATGAACAAACTTTTGACGCTCGCCCGAGAGCGGACACGTAAACCAATCACAACTGTTAAATAGGACATAACTTGTGAACATTTGTTTCATTTTTCTTGTCTTGTTTTGTCGTGAAGAAAATACATACAAAAACTTTCAATATAACGTCATGGTATGACTCATATATATTTAAGAAGAATATATATAAAATATTTATAATAGTGGATATAATCTAAACGAAAACTGTAAAAAGAAACTCGCCAATGTATTTTTGACGAAAATCGTTCTACAACGATCGAATAAAATATGGATAGGGATCTGTTTGCTTTCTATTGATAATTGTCTTTCGTTTTTTCATCGTTTCTGGAAAATTTTTGGCAATGGTGGGCAAGGAAAAAGCTGAGCAAATGGATCAGGGATTGCAATGCATAGGTCTATCACCCGGAAGTAAGGAGATAGAGGATTAAAATATTCAACCAAAATGTTCCTCGTAGTGTTTAAAGTAATATTGCTGAACTCGTTCTATATTTAAAATTTTGAAAATTTTTAAAATTGGCTATAAAAAAGTACTGATTATATTTGGATGAAGGAATTTCTGGTTTTATTGGTGCGGTGGAACTTTGTCATTTAATAGCACTGTGTGTAATTTCTTATACCCTACACCACAGGGTATAATGTCTTTGTGCATTTGTTTGTAACACCCTAAATGAAACGAGATAGACCCATCGTTTATTATACCGATCGACATAGAATCTCTTTTTGAGTCGACTTAGCGATGTCCGTCTGTACATCTATTCTTGTAATCAAAGTCCAGGTCGCAATTGTTGTTAGAACTAAATGAAAATTTGCACAAGGAAGTTTTATGGGATAAGGACGAACGCTATTTAATTTGAAGCAATTCGTTCAGATCGGTTATTCAGATATAGCTCCTATACAAATTTTGCTTCCGATTTTACGTTTTCCGCCCTAGAAACCACATATTTCAACAAATTTTCAGATTTTTTTTTTTCAAATTTAGCAACACGGCATATATTTTAACTAGAAATGGCTCTGGTAAAAATAGGCCAGATCGGTTCAGATTTATATATAGCTCCATACAAATGTCTCCTATGATAGACTCTTACCGCTCTAGAAATAGCATATTTTGCTTAAATTTTGGTAAACCAGCTCATATTTCAACTACAAACATCTATAGCAAAAGTGGGTCACATCGGTTCAGATTTATATATAGCTCGCAAATCGGAGGAGACTCCTATTTGACCCTTTCCGCTCTAAAAACCACATATTTTAACAGATCTTCTTCAAATTTGGCAAAAGAAATTATATTTCAACTAGAAACAGCTCTGGTAAAAGTGGGCCAGATCGGTTCAGATATATATCTAGCTCCAATACAAATTTCGACGCTGAATTGATTATTTCCGCTCTAAAAATAGCATATTTGAACTGATTTGCTTAAAATTTGGCAAACCAGCTCATATTTCAACTACAAACATCCATGGCGAAAGTGGGTCAAATCGGTTCAGATTTATATGTAGCTCCCATATAAATGTCTTCCCCGATTTAATTCTTTCCGCTCTAGAAACTACATATTTAACAGATTTCCATCAAATTTTGGAAAGCGTCTTATATTTCAGAAAACCTTTGCTAAAAAGGCGTTAGATCGGTTCAGATTTATATATGGCTCCCACTCAAAGTTTGTGTTTAAATTTTCTTACAAATACAGATAAATGTATGAAATTTTTAGTATATATACCAGGTTCAAATGTAACGGCCTTCGTATGCCCTACACCACAGGGTATATTGACTAGGTGTAGGGTATCATATAGTCGGCCACGCCCGTCTATAACCTTCCTTACTTGTTAAGTCATGGAAATATAACCACATACGCACACCACTACATGATAAAAGACCAAAAAAAGACTCGTGTCTCCTAGTCTTACCCAAAGTCATGCACTTTTTTATGGACCTCCAAAGATTTGTGGCCTCGGTGGCATTTTTGCAAAAAAGTGATCATTTTCTCAGGCTCATATCTTGCAAACCGTATGAAATTTTAATTTACTCTCTGAGGCAAAGTTGTTGCTCTTGTCATAAAGAAGTGAATATAAAATCAAAAAAAAAAACTTCATCTTCAAGGTCAAAATCGCTTTAAGAAATTCGATTTTTTAACCATTATTCCCCTGTTCAGGTCCATAGGCAGCAAACCGTTCAAACTTCAAGGAAACAATCAACTACAAATAAGTACCTAAGATCTCAATAAACAACTTTCTACAACATATGAACTTCCTAGGAGTGATTCTTAATACCGTTTAGGTAGCGCTTTCGTTTGTTTTTTCTCTACTTCAACATTGATACTCTGCTATCTATTACAAAAATACGTACAATTAATTATATTATGTCATAACAACATGTACGTACCCCGGTGTTAGGTGTGTTGGTATGCTTTTTCATATGATTGACATTGGGGTAAGATTTGGATGAGAGTTTGCCTTATATATACGTGGGCGTATACTTACTATTATTACATTATATTTTTATTATGTATACGTCATGGAAATAAAGGGTTGTTAAGTTTAAAGGGCCCATATTGATTTTGAATAAAACACAAATTATTTAGGAAATTATTGTCATTTCATTTATGATAATATTGGTATAGTTCAATTATGTATGGAACAAAATTTCGGCCAAATGGCCGCCTCGACCTCGGCTACACACCTCCATCCGATGGTCCAAATTTTCGGTGACGCTGAGGCAATTGAGGTTCTATGCCATTAATGTGCCGAATTATCTCATCCTTTAGAACTTGAATTGTTGCTGGCTTATCGACGTACACCTTTTCTTTCAAATAGCCCCAAAAAAAAGAATTCCAACGGTGTCAAATCACATGATCTTGGCGGCCAATCGACATCGCCACCACGTGAGATAACACGTCCATTGAATTTGTCAAAATATCCATTGTTTTGTTAGCTGTGTGGCAAATGGAAATAACATATCGTCCACATCCATATCTTCCAATTCGGTCCATAAAAAGTTCATTATCATCTCACGATAGCGAAGACCATTCACAGTAACTGTCTGACCGAACTCATTTGGAAAAAAAACGGCCCGATGATGCCGCCATCCCATAAACCGCACCAAACAGTCGCTCTTTGTGGGTGAATTGGTTTTTCGACAATCACTCTTGGATTATCATTCGCCCAAATGCTACAATTCTGCTTATTGACGAATCCACTGAGGTGAAAATGTGCCTCATCACTGAAGATGATTTTCTTCGAAAATTGATCATCCACTGTTGCCATTTCTTGCCACCATTCTGACCATTGGAATGGTCAAGAGGCTTTAGTTCTTGAGTCAATTGCACCTTGTAAGCGTGTAAATGCTAGTCTTTATGCATAATGTTCATCAACGACGAGCGTGAGAGGTGAAATTGTTGGGCACGACGCACAGTGGTTCAGAATCAAAATCCATCGGCCAAAATGCAATAACTTTTGTCCTAGTAGACATTTTTGAGTTCTATAAAAAACAAAATTAGACAAGGACCCAAAGATTAGTTTGAGATACTAGCATCGGATATATTTAAGAAATCGGTCCAAAGTTGACTACTTTTCGTATTTTTCGATTTGAAAGAAAATTACAATTTTTATTTTTTAGTTTTTATGTTTTTTTTAACATATTTTTATATGCGAAGAAAAAATTTTATTTTTATTTTGTATTACAGATTTTCACGTTTATAAGATTTTGGAAATTGAATAAACGTAATTTCTTTTTTGACATTGTCGAACTGTTTCTCACTCATTTTAAGAGATTTTGCACTCATTTTTTTTTATTTGAAATTGTGTTTCTTAGCTTTATTATGTTAGATTGGTTGTAATGAAGATTGTAAAAAACATCCTTTTTGTATAAATGTATGACTTTGAACCAATACAAATTTGTTCCTTCAAAAGCCTTTGAGGAAATATATACATATTTGGAAAGGTTATAGGGTTCTCCGTTTTGCTAGGGTAATTTTGCACGAAATTTCACCCTTGGAAGATAGGATACATTTAGTGAAAAAATCCGATTTTTTAGTTCCAAAAAAAAATTCTGAAAAGTAGGTACGCAGATAAAAAGGTGAGTAAATTTGGTCGATGGATTTTGATTCTGAACCACTGTGCGACTGTGAGTTAAGGTGGACGGCTCTTCAGTCACACTATCCCGAACAGCAGCAAAATTTTCTGCAGTACGAGCTGTACGAGCATGCACTGGTGTTTTCACATCTTTTACAGACCCGGTTTGCTCAAATTTTTGCATGATTTTTCCAATTGTACGCACATTTGGATGATTTAATTGACCGAAAAAATCACGAAGTGCACGATATGCATTATTATGCCCATTTTCATAATAAGCCTGATTAACTTTAACGCGTTGCTCGATTTTGTATCTTTCCATGGTTAGTCTGAAATTGAGAAATGTTGGTTGTTGGTTTGTTTAATGTCTTGTCTCAAAATAACTCGTCGTTATCACTGCCCACGTTTTACGATTTTAGTGCTAACTTCCACATTTTTAGCCCGATTTTGTATAGCTCGCTGGAAAGGTACTGATCGCTAATGACTTAATATTTGAATTTTTGCTTCAAATTGCGGTCTTTAATTCGTTAAGAAATTTTCAACAGTCATAATTAGTGATCAGTACCTTTCCAGCGAGTCCTTTAAAAGACAACCTAGACCAAAAATATGGCAGTTATTGCGTATTTCTTTAAAGTAGCATCAATATCCTAAGACCTTGTTATGTTTCAATTTTCGGATATAGTTTAATAAGAAAAACCAAATTGAAATTCAGAAACACAAATTGAAATTGATAAAATATAAATTGAAAATGAGAAATGTAAATAGAAATTGAAATTCAGAAAATACAAAATGAAATTCAGAAATGAAAATTTAAATTGAGAAAATGGAAATTGAAATTCAGAAATGTAAATCGAATTTGAGAATAAAAAATTTGAAATTCGGAAGTGTAAATTGAAATTAATTTGTATTTTCTCATTTTCAGTTCTTTTTTCTCAATATCAAATTGTATTTACATTTCCGAATTTCAATTTGCTCAATAAGTTGTTGTATAGCTTTTTTCCTTTCTTTAACAATATTGTCTCCAGGTACGCCAATGTTTACAATTTATTTTTCTTGAAGCTTAAGTTGTTGTATTCATTTTACACTGATCTCAAGAGTGTATTGTAAATGTTTCAGTTTCGATCTTTATTTATTGTTGTGCTTTATTTATTCAGGGGCGTCTACAATCACAATTTTAATTTTCCTATTTAAGATTGAAATATAAAATGTTTTATTCATGTAACAAACATGCCTTGCCTTATCTTTGTTTCAGTCAAAATCTTTACAATATTCCTTTTGGGAATTTCATTGGCCGCAGGCTCAACTAATCCGGAATTCTTGACCAGTTTGGAGACTTTCAGTCAAAATCTCTTCAGCAAGATACTGACATCCACTGGCAATAAGAACATCATCTATTCGCCCTTTTCCATACAGACAAGTCTTGCCATGACCCGCATGGGTGCTGATGGCCAAACAGCTGTGGAAATGGATCAGGGCTTGGGATTTGCTGGACAATCGGTCGAAAGTGTTGCCGACAATTACCACTCCCTGTTGTCCAAGTATGAGAAGAGTGGCATCTTAAAGATTGCCAACAAAGTCTACGTCAATGATGACTGTCAACTACAAGACGACTACAACAAAATCTTATCCCAGAAGTTCTTGTCATCGCCCGAAAATATGAACTTCGGTGAGAGTGAAAAGGCAGCCAACGCCATGAATTCATGGGTCGAATTAAAAACCGATCATAAGATTAAAAATCTTATTTCTCCCGATGCCTTGGACGATCGTGTCGGTTTGGTTTTATTGAGTGCCATTCACTTCAAGGGCAACTGGGCTGCCGCATTTAATAAAGATGATACCAGAGATGAAGATTTCGTCATCGACACTACACATTCAGTTAAAGTCCCCATGATGTCTAGGAGAGGTGAATACGAAGTTGGACACTCCATGGAATTGGATGCCTTCATATTACGTCTACCCTACAAAGACTCTGATCTTTCCATGTTGGTAATTTTGCCACACCAATATACTGGCCTGCCCCAAGTTGAGGAAAAATTGAAGAACTTCAAGTTGAAATCGCTTGGAAATGTTCTAGAACGCAAGGACAAATTTATTGTTCGTCTGCCCAAATTTAAGGCTGAATTTGAAATTGAATTGACCGATACTCTTATGAAGGTAAGTTGATGGCGGTGGAGATCGGATTCTCAAAACTCATATATGTATAAATTCGTTTACCACAGATGGGTATGAAAAAAATGTTTGGAGATGCAGATTTTGGTAGAATGTTGAAAGTTTCTCCACCTCTAAGTGTCTCGAAAGTCGTGCACAAAGCTGTCATTGAAGTGAATGAGGAGGGTACAGAAGCTGCTGCCGCTACAGGTATGTCGCGGGAAATTTTGACATATAGTTTTGCATTTCATTTATTATTTTACAAAAATTGAATGGTTTTTAACGTTGTTTTGTTAACCCAAACATCGGTTAACAAATAAAATATTTAATTTAATTTAATTCACATGATTTTTCCCTCTTTTTAAATTTTCAGTTGTAGTTGAAGGTACACGTATGGCACCTTCTTCGTTTAGTGCCGATCATCCGTTTGTTTACGCCATCGTTAACCAAGATTACGTTCCATTGTTCCAAGGAACTGTTGTTGGATTTTAAGAGGTAAGCATTTTTAAGAAGATTCTCACACACTTGGTAAATGTGCATCCTTTTTTATTTTTTTGTTACAGCTCTACTTTGACGACCGCGGCTGTACAAAAAATATCTTTTTAATGGGTTCATTTATATGAACATTCACTATATATGAAATCTTATGACTAACAATAATGTCACCTGATTTAGTTGAAATAAATGTAAATTGATGGATTTGTGGATAAACATGAAATATGAACAACATTATTGACAACACTATGCAACAAAAAGTTAAAAAAAAATATATATTTTTGGGTGTATTTAGGTCATAAAATGAGTCCAGAGAAAAAAATGTTCCCTAAAAAGGACTGAAATACCCCCTAATATTTAGATCAGTTATTTTTTTATTTCTGCGTAATATGCTCCAGTTTTAGTGGGAAAGCAGCAAATAAATAAAATATTTAGCTGGAAAAATGGTACAAAAAGGGTAGATGGACTTTTCAAAATTCGTACGTTTAAGGGATACAATCGGAAAAGAGAGATATAAATGGTACCACTCAAACCGCTGAAATTGAAATCATGAAATTCGGTGTATGCATTCACCTGACTGTGTAGACGCGAAACAGAAAACATTTTTCGAAATTTGTGCTTTTGGGCGAAAAATGTAGCGAAAGGAGATAAAAATGGGACCAACCAAACGGCTGCAGTTGGAATATTGAAATTAGATGTGTACATTAGGGCGTACCTCAAAAAAAAAGTTCGCCGTACACCTTCAAATATGAAGTATTATTGAAAGGTAGTTTCAAAAAAAATTTTTTTATTTTTTTATGCCGAACGTAGGGGTCGCGCTTTTACATTTTTCTATATAACTTCTGCATTTATAAACAGATTTTAAAGTGTGATACATCGATGTTTTTGTCTCGACGAGGTCGATTTTTTTGTCTTTGAAGTCATTGAGCTCAAACACCCCCTTCTGGTACTTGCCCATCATATCTCAGTTGCTACTACCCTAATGTACCACTCTAATATCAGAAAATTAAAGCTCACATAAAATCATGAAACTCTTCCTAAGGAAGTATGTCGATTTTCGCAGCAGAAAAAGTGTTAAACTAGTTTTTTTCTTATTTTACCGAGAGCATTGCATGTATTTATAAGTTGTTCTTTGTATCTTCGATGTTTACAGTCGGTTGTCAAAGTGTAATACATATATTGGTGTTTTTGGCCCATGCGTTGCTCATCGGTGACCGCCATAGCTGATTCATGCACAACATGAGCAAAACTACTTTGTCACATTGTGTCCCTATTGCAAATCGTTTTACCTGTGAAGTAACGGTCTATATTTTATTGTAACAATAAAAATTAGTTCAGTAATAAGGCGTTGGTGGCTCAACAAAGCATTATTAAATATTTCAATTTCCATTATGCAACGGTAAAAAAACTAAAAAAATGTCTTTTACGATCAGTGCATTAAACAACACTATGTTACCGACTAAGTACGATGTTATTAATTATTTCTTGTATCTGCGGCATAACACTAATCCCAATAGAAAATTGAGTGCTTTTAAACAAGAAGCTTTCAGAAGCATTACCCTTTTATGGGAGCGGGCAGGCATTCCAATTATATCGGTATCAGGTGTTCGTAAACGGTTGGATAAACTTCTAGACGATTACTATAAATTGGTTAAAAGTCCATTGAAATGCAATGTAAATGAGTGGAATAAATTGTTCTCAATTTCGCGTTGTAAGTGTGGCATAGAAAGAAATGTTCCATGCAGTTGCACCGCCTCTGATAAAATCCCAGACGATGCGAAAGACTTTTTCATCGATCAATGGGGTCCACGGCTGATGACTTTGGATAATGTTTATCATATGATGTCGATGAAAAATTGCGGTGTTCAAACGTGCTCAATTGTTGCACCATCAAAAGCGGTATATACCGAGTTCAACAGTATTGGGTATCAACCAGGCAGCGATGAAGAGCTAGAATTTGAAGAAAATGTTGGCGATTCCTCAGAGAAGATTAAAACAACATTTACGGTGGCGGACATTTCTTTGCGTAATTTTAGTTCGGCTTTGGATCGCAGCGATACTTCAGTTCGCTACGGTGCCTTGCTTGCGACCATGTTAATAAAAGATTTAAAATTGTCTATTGCCGCAAAAGCCAAAGAAGAGTTATCTGCAGAAACAGCCGAAAATATATGTCAGTTCTTTGAAGGGCTTATCATCAATAAAAATAAAATATTTCGAGAACGTGTGAAGTTCCGTAAGGAAGCAAAAGCGGCGGCCAAATGCCATCAATTATTAAAGTGTATCTCTTTCGATGGCAAGAACGAGCCAACTTTGAAAAAAGTAACCGAGGCAAATGTGACGCGAAATATTGTTTTAAATGAAGAACACATCACCATTGTAAAAGAGCCTGACTCCAAATTCATTGGTTATGCTACGCCCACTGATAGCTCTGCTTTGGGGATCCAGAGGAGCATCGTGGATTACTTGAGTCGTGAAAACTTCAATTTGGATGACTTAGTTGCCATAAGTTGCGATGGAACTGCTACCAACACTGGGTACAAAAGTGGAGTCATTGTGAGAATGGAACGCCATTTACAGAGACCGCTGCAGTGGTTCGTGTGCCTTTTCCACTTCAACGAGTTACCATTTAATGCGCTGTTAAGATCATTGCTTCGAAAACAGAAAGGACCTGGAATCTGGCCCGGAAGTATCGGAGAAGGCATTCAAAATTGCATACACTACCCTGTAAGTTTAATATATTAATAGTGTTTCGTGTCCGTGTGTTCCGTATACTTTACTTGTGAGCATTTTATTAATTAATAATTCGCATATTTTGTTGCTTATTCCGTTTGGTCAGGTCAAACAAAATTTCGAACGCATTACAATGGGAGAAATGCCAGCGAACATAGATGGGTGGAATATTCGAGGCGACCAGCTTTACTTGTATCGTATGGTTCGAGCCGTTCATATCGGAGAATGCGATGAAAAATTAGCCAGCGAGAAGCCCGGCGCTATTTGCAAAGCGCGCTGGCTAACAACAGCCTCTCGAATTCTGCGCTTTTATATGACGTGTACGCAACCCTCGATGGTATTGAGAAAACTGGCTCAGTTCGTTGTGAAAGTGTATGCACCATTCTGGTTTCTTGTAAAAAGCCAACCACTGGCAATTCACGGAAGTCGGAATGTTTTCCTTTATATATGTTGGATTCGTCAGTTGCCAAAAGATATTCAAGAGGTCATCCGTCCGTTCATTGAAAATAACGGATATTTTTTTCATCCTGAAAATATTTTGTTATCGATGATAACAGACCCAAATCAACTAGTGCGTTCAGATGCCTATGATAAGATTTTATCAGCCCGCAATGAAGCCACGGGAAGCATTCGACAAATGTTCGGTCCACCAGTTCATAATTTTATCAATTTTGATAGTGACTCATATTTCAATATGATCGATTGGAAACAATTTGAATTGACTGATCCGCCATGCTTGCAGTTTTTTTCGCAAGAACAGTTAGAAGCATTCCAATTTTCAGAAGAAATTATCGATTTACCAGGTTAGCACAAGAAAAACTTAATTTGATTGCTTTCTTTGCTGAACTCATTTATTTTCACAGATTATCCATGCCATTCTCAAAACACCGAGCGTTTTGTTCATGTTGTGCATGAATCAGCTATGGCGGTCACCGATGAGCAACGCATGGGCCACATCTTTTCTAAACTTGAGAGCCGCCAAAAATACACCCAACTTGAATCGCGTCGAAATATGGTTGATTAAAATTTTAATTGTACCTTAATTTTTATATTTATTGTTCTAAGAATTGAAATATGATGCATAAATAGTAGAAGGGGGTTGTTGAGGTCAACGACTTTAAAAACTGAAAATCTGGTATGTGCGGGACAAAAACACCAATATATGTATTACACTTTGACAACCGACTGTAAACATCGAAGATACAAAGAACAACTTATATATATATATAAAATAAGAAAAAAAAATAGTTTAACACTTTTTCTGCTGGGAAAATCGACATACTTCGTTAGGAAGAGTTTCATGATTTTATGCGAGCTTTAATTTTCTGATATTAGAGTGGTACATTAGGGTAGTAGCAACTGAGGTATGATGGGTAAGTACCAGAACGGGGTGCTTGAGCTCAATGACTTCAAAGACAAAAAAATCGGCCTCGTCGAGACAAAAACATCGACGTATCACACTTTAAAATCCGTTTATAAATGCAGAAGTTATATAGAAAAATGTAAAAGCGCGACCCCTACGTTCGGCATAAAAAAATAAAAAAAATTTTTTTGAAACTACCTTTCAATAATACTTCATATTCGAAGGTGTACGGCGAACTTTTTTTTTTTTACTTGTAACCTGGTACGCTCTAGTGTACATTGCTCACAGCTGTGTAGACGCGAAGCATAAAGATATCTTTCGATATTGATAGATTTAGGCGGCGGTAGCTAAAATCGTGAAATTCAGTGTTTACACTCGTCTAACTGCGTAGGCACACGGAAAAGAGTATTTCTCCAAATTCGTACTTTTAGAGTCAAACTGAAAACAAGTAAGGAAAGGCTAAAGTCGGGCGGGGCCGACTATATAATACCCTACATCACTCCCTGCGTATTTACCTCGCTTTGATTACTAAACCCACGTATTTCATGGGAGCTATTTAAATTTACTTTAAATTCGTTTTTAGTCATATTTAACGAATTCGGTAAATAATAAAGTAAGTGATCCAATTTTACAGCAGTTATTACGAGTAAAGTAAATATAACATGATCTGGAAAAATTGATCAACATCGAATGATAAATACAGATTATACAGCGGTAATAAGATGAATCGGACGGACATTTGAAGGGGGCCTATAACAACACTTGAGGCCCGTGCCAAAACATGCGCCTATATATTTCTCATCCACGATAGGTATTCCTAGTTGAAACATATAATGATATGCAAAATTTGATGAAGCTGTTTGATTGAGCTGTAATAGAGCAGAATGGGGCCCCATTTGGGTTATACCAAAGTATGGACAAATGGGCATCTCCCAAACAAGTAAGGAAAGGCTATAGACGGACGGAGCCACTATATGATACACCCCACTTTCTATCTCATTACAATTCAATTCGGTAAAAAAGTGCAATTGGGAAGGATTTTTGAATCATGTAAACGTATGTGTTTGGCAAAAAATGTTAAATCGGAAATGACATTTGTATGGGTGTATTTTGATACCTGGAATGATGTGACCAGCTTTCACCATGTATGTTTATTGGTGAAATATAATTTTGGCCAAAATATATTTGAAATATAGTTTGGCCAAAATCAGGGAGAGACATTTGTATTGGGGGTATATCTAAATCTGAACCGATCTTACCCACTTTCACCATAGGTGTTTCTAGTTCGATTATAAAATGTTGTGCCAATTTTAAAGAAAATCGGGTACAATATGTGGTTTCTAGAGCGGAAAAAGTCAAATCGGGAGCGACATTTGTATGGGGCTATATCTAAATCTGAACCGATCTCACCCAATTTCTGCATAGGTGTTTGTAGTTTGATTATAAGATGTTGTGCCAAATTTAAAGAAAATCGGGTATGGAGGGCTATATCTAAATCTAAACCGAGAGTAAAGTCGAGAGTCTCTATCATGGCTGCAATACTGTTGAATGCACTCCGTGGTGGAGGGTATATGCGCAAAAATACTAGTTGTGGTCGTTCCACATCTCATCTCTCAACATTCTACTAAGTTGAAGTCCAACAAAAATTCCTAAAAATTAGCAAAGCAGATAAAACGTTAAAAAAGTCATTGCGAACATTTTATCAAACAATCCCACAATTTCTGATCAAATTTTCCCACTATGCCACATCAACAAATATAAAAGTAATTTTTTCAACATTTTTATCGTCTTAATGCATTTTAGATGGACCACGGATTCACAAAAATTTTTCCCCAAAAGTTTTTTTTTTAATAAATTGCTTTTAATGAAAACCTCAATAACTCAGACAATTACCGACGCGACGGATTAAAAAAAACTAGAATTCAAGAAAATACAATAAAAGTAGGCAAATTTGAGTTTTTTGGGCATAGTTCCTCCAAATGAACTCCGATTGGCATAAAATTTAGCTTGATGATAAAGGTAATTTGCTCAACTTTTTAGCTGCGTACTTACTTTTCAAAACTTAAAGCGAAAAAAAGAGTAATTCGCGTTTTGGAATTAAAAAATCTGAATTTTTCAACTAAATGTATCCTATCTTCCAAGGGTGCAATTTCGAACAAACAAAAGTTACCCTGAAAAAGTAATGTTGGTCCAAAAAAATCTCTTAAAATGTCGAACAAAGTCGAAAAAAGAAATTACGTTTTTTTTTTTAAATTTTCTAGATCTGGAAAAGGTGAAAATCTATAATATGAAAAATTTATATATTGAACAAATACATAAAAAAGGTTTAAAAAAACATATAACCAAAAAATAAAAATTTTACTTTTTCTTTAAAATCGAAAAATACGAAAAACAGTCAACTCTCTCTCAGATGATCTCTAAAATATATCCGTTAATATCTCAATCTCTTTTTCTCTTTTTTACAAAACTCAAAGAGTTATTCAATTTTGGCCAATGGATTTTTGGTAGGCCACGACATTAAAAAGTGGGTTTCTTATAGATCACTTTCAAAGCAGGTATTCTTTTTTGAAATATAACGTTATCTGCACAACTTTATCAAGATCCAATGTGTCCAAGATGTGCGTTTTAGAGCGATAATAGTGTAAATTGGATCCCAGTTGTATGGGGGCTATACCAAAACATGGACCCATATAGTTGACTTTCAAAATAGGTGTTTGTAGTCTAAATGTAACATTGTGTGGGAAATTTGACCAAGATCCGATGTAAAATGTGCATTCTAAACCAGAAATTGTGTAAATCGGGGCACATTTGTAAGGGGGCTATACGAAAATATGGACCCACTCTTACGTTACTGTTTTTAGTAAACATATAACATGATCCAGTAAATTTTGCCATGATCCCATGTAAAATGTGTGTACTGCACTAAAATAGTAATAGTGTAAATTATAGAGATATTTGTATAGAGCTATATCTAAATCTGAACCGATTTTCTCCAAATTCAATACCAATTGTCTTTGGCTAAAAAAATAACTTCCACCAAATTTCGTGACAATTGCGACCTGTAGAGTGCGAACAAGCTTAGATGGACAGCAGACGGGCGGACGGACAGGCAGACATCGTTAAATCGATTCAGCTGGTGATTCTAAGCCGATCGCTATACTTAGAGGTGGGTCTAGCTCGATTATATCTGGGTGTTACAAATATTTGTCTACGAAGTGGTGTTGGGTATAACAATGCAACAACAATTTTGCCGAACGGCTATATATAACATTTTCTGTCTTTGGATTTCTAAATTCGAAAACAATATTAAAACAATTTTATATTAATATTTTTTTTCACAAAAATTCCATTGAGCCTTGTTGTTTCGCGAACATCATAGATTTTACAAACTAAAATATTATATTACCTAATTTGAATAAAATAATATTTTTTTCTAAAAAATAATATGCATCTACAAGAAGTGTCACGTAGAAATGTTAATATTTATTTCATGTCAGCAAACATGATTAAAAAAAAATATTTTTTTTCCAATTTTTTGGAGACTATTCCTACCCATTGTTGGTATGTGAAAATGAAATTTTCAACATTTGCAGTCATCATAATTACCTTTAAGCGTATATCTAAGCGGATGTGATCGGAACTTTATTCTCCAAAATGAGCGTACAAATATTGAAGGTACCTTACAAGAAAATTAGTATTTTAATAAAAATTATCCATAATTTGTTATGCTAATTTTATATGACTCTATCAGTATGCCGCAAAAAAATAATTTTTAGGTCTCGAACACATTTTCTCTACTTTTTGTTGCATAGTGTAATTTAATGTATAACCGGAGGTGTGCTGTCTAGTGCTGCCAAAATTAAGTTACAAATATTGAAGGTACCTTCAACGAAAATTATAATTTTAATAAAAAAAAAAAGTAAAAACGGCGTTAAGTTCAGCCGGTTCGAACTTTTTATATCCTCCACCATGGATTGCATTCCAAAGAGGCTGTCGATTTTGGTAGAAGTGCAGTAATACTACAGGAAAATATATATTTTTTTAATATAGTCAAACCAAAGCAAATACAAATATTAAAAAAATAATGTTGTAAACATAATATTAATAATATAATAATAATATTTGTAATACAATATTTTTATTATAATACTTCAAGATAATTCCAAAAATAAATATTCTTATATTCATATTTTCAATAAAGCAGTGCTACAGTACAAATTTTGAAAATCCATTATCTCACGTACATAGTGCAAAATAACTTAACTTCATGATTCAACCAATTTTCGCGGTAAAAATATGAATTTGGAAAAAAACTTTTTTATTTTTCGTGTTACGCAGTCGGATGAATGTATACTGCGAATTTCATGAAAAATCCTTCTATTTTACGTGTCTACGCAATCAGAGGAATGTATACACCGAATTTCATTATTCTAGGTTCAGCCGTTTGGTTGGTACCATTTGTATTCCTCTATTCCTATTTTATCCCTTAAAAGAACGAATTTGGAAAAAATAATTTCATATCTACTCAATTAGAGGAATGTACACACCGAATTTTGTCTTTCTAGCTGCTGTCGTTTAATAGGACCCCATCCTGGCGAGGTCAATGTACATGGAATCACCCCTTGGGAATAGATAGAAAAATACACCAATGCCATCTATTTGCCCCAATCTTTAGGAATTTATTTAGGTTTCTTATGCATGCGCATATGTATGCTATAAGCTTATCAGTGTTCTAATTCAATAATGCTGCTAGCCAGCAACAAATTGATGAGACTTAAATCCGCAGCTATTATGACTGCCAGAGATTCTAGCGTATAAATATCGCGCATTTCGCGCAGTAGAAGATCAGTACAAGGCTAGGTGTCCTAATCGAAGTGTTAAATAGTGTTCCGTTTATTTTTCAAATTCAAAAATTTCCAAATATGGGTTTGGAGGGTAAGTGTATATTGCATTCAAATTGTGAAAACAAAAAAAAAAATAATCTTGACTAACCGATAAGAGTCTCTGCAAAAATATAGTGTCCGAAAACGTTGTGACATTAAGGTCATGATTCCAGATTAAAGTTTCATTTTTAAAGCGTTTCTAGAAATACAATTTTCAATAGATTTTAATAATAAACAAGAAAGGAAAGGCTAAAGTCGGGCGGGCCGACTATATGATACACTCCACTTTCTATCCGAATACAATTCAATTCGGAAAAAAGTGAAAACAGGATGGTTTTTTGTTTGACAAAAAAAATGAAATCGAAAAGGACATTGTATGGGGGTATATTGAAACCTGGAACGAAATAGGTGAAATATAAAATTTATAGTTTTGCCAAAATCGGTTAAACTTTTGGGAGCAACATTTGTATTTGGACTGTATTTAAATCTGAACCGATCTTACCCACTTTCAACATAAGAGCTTTTAGTTGGAATATAATATGTTGTGCCAATTTTAAAGAAAATCGGGTATTATATGTGGCTTTTAAAGCGGCAAAAGTCAAATCGGGAGCGACATTTGAATGGGGGCTATATATAAATCTGAACCGATCTTACCCAATTTCTGAATAGTTGTTTCTAGTTGGATTATAAGATGTTATGCCAAATTTAAAGAAAATCGGGTACAATATGTGGTTTATAGAGCGGAAAATTTCAAATCGGGAGCGTCATTTGTATGGGGGCTATATCTAATGAATCATATATATTTAACAACAATAGCTATAAAATATTTATATACAATCTGAACATAAGCGTTAATATCGAACATGTCAACGTATCTTTACGAATCCTTTCTAAAATAAAAGAAAGAATCAAGATGGATAGAGATCTTATGTATTTCTGGTTCATAGTTTTCACTCGTTTTTGTTTTCATTGTTTCAGGCAAATTTTTGGCACTTTTCCTTTTGGGTTATGTTGCATCGACAGCAAGCAACGTCATCAATCCGGAATTCCAAACCAGTTTAAATAATTTCAATCAAGATCTCTTCAACAAGTTGATGGCATCGGATGGCAATAAGAATATCATCTATTCGCCCTTCTCCATTCAAGCCAGCCTTGCCATGACACGCATGGGTGCACAAGGAGAAACAGCCGCGCAAATGGATCATGGATTGCAGTTCACTGGCCAAACACCCGAAAGTATTGCCGACAATTACTCTGCCCTACTGACCAAGTATGCGGACAGCGACATCTTAAAGATCGCCAACAAAGTGTATGTCAACAATGACTACCAGTTGGGAGACAACTTCCAGCAGATACTCTCCGAGAAGTTCTTCTCGTCCGCGGAAAACATAATTTTCGGTGATTCCGTCACAGCTGCCAACACTATCAATACTTGGGTTGAATCGCAAACCAACGATAAAATAAAAAATCTTATTTCCCCCGATAGTCTGGATGATAGTGTACGCTCGGTCCTATTGAATGCCATTCACTTCAATGGCAAATGGGCTACAGCTTTCGAAAAAGAATCTACTGCGGATAGAGATTTCTACATCAATGCAACCCATACCGTTCAAATTCCAACCATGTATGCCAAGAATGATTTTGCGACAGCTGCCGTCGGTGAACTAAGAGCATGCGTACTGCGTTTGCCTTACAAGGACTCTGATTTGTCCATGTTGATCTTCTTACCAATCGAAAAGTTTCAAGATTTTCCCAAATTGGTGAAACGTTTGAAAAAATATCAATTGAAAAGTCTGAAAAGGCTACTAAAACCGACCGATATGCCTATTACTGTGCCCAAATTCAAGGTTGAATTTGAAATTGAACTGAACGAGCCTCTCAAGAAGGTGAGTGTGTGTGTGGAATGATGTTAATTAGGAAACTAATTCCAATTCCATCAACTTTATTTGCAGATGGGCATGAAGCGCATGTTTGCAAATGCTGATTTTGGTAATATGTTGAAATCTGGCGGTGGTCTGAAAATCTCCAAAGTCGTACATAAAGCTGTCATTGAAGTTAATGAGGAGGGCACCGAAGCAGCTGCAGCCACTGGTATGTTATTGATGTAGTCCAATGCGACTCAATATGCTTAATTTTTGCAATTTTGTATATAATCTATATTCTTATTAGCTGTCGAGTCAATTCATCGCGCGATGGGTTCGGATTTTTTCGTTAATCATCCGTTTGTGTACGCCATCGTCAATGAAGACTATGTTCCATTGTTCCAAGGGACCTTCCTCGGTGTTTAAATAGAAAAGGTACGTTAAATGTTCGTAACTCACTTAATGTTTTAATAATGTTGTTCTTTTATATTGTTATTTCAGTTCGGATCTTAACAGCAAAATCAGGACAATAACCATTCCGAAGAGGAGACTTGTTCAAAAAAAAAAACTATCAAAAACTCTTAAAATTATACATTTAACTAACTTGATTGCGTGAGAAAACTTAATAAAACATAGCAAATTATGTATATAATTCTGATGAAATAATAATAGGTTTGTTCATATTTATAAATGAAGTCTCCATGCATAGTTCCACACTTTATAATTGTTAAACATCAGATCACATTGTATGTATCACGACACAAGTTCTATTCGGAGGCAAATGCCACTTTTGTAAACCAATCACTTTAGAGTCCACTGCAATATATGTATATTAGGGTATCCCAGGCTATAATTGTCCTAACAAGGACAGAAAATACGACAAATAGTACCAAAAAACTAATCTATACTTTTAGTGAGTGAAATAGTGCAAAAAGGGATAAATATGGTACCAGTGAAACCACAAGTGCATGTACACGTAAAACTTCAAGTGTGATCAAAAAACATGAGGCAGAAATCTTCAAAAATATGCCCTAAATATTCTCCTCAATTTTTACTATTTTTATCCCCTTTTGCCCCATTTCCACACAAAAGTACAAATTTCGAAAAATTCCTTTATGTTTCGCGTCTACACAGTCTGATGAATGCATACACCGAATTTCTTGATTTCAACTTCAGCGTTTTGAGTGGTACCATTTTTATCCCTCTTTTCCAATTGTTTTCACGGCACTAGAGGAATGTACGCAACAAATTTCAAGTGTATAAAAAGCTGAAAATCTCCAAAAATTTGGTTAAATAATCTAAATATTAGGGGGTATTTTCAGTCCTTTTTAGAGAAAAATTTATTCCTCTGGGCCGATTTTGCTCACTTTCAATCCCAAGCGACATGCAACCATAAGGCACATTTACAGAAAAATTGAACCTCTTAGCTCAGTTCGTTTGGCATCTAGCGTGTTTTCAACCGACAGACAGATGGACGGACAGACAGACAGACGGGAATGGCTAGATCGTCTTAGAATTTTACAACGACACAGAATTTATATACTTTATGGGTCTCCGATGAATATTTCAATGTGTTACTAATTGAATGAATACCCTTACCCCATATGTTCCGTGGATACGCAGTCAGACGAATGCAAATATTAAATATCATAACCCTAGCTACATCCGATCATGCAGTCAAAGATAGCTGCCATTTTTGTCCATCTTTTTCAATTGTATTCCATAAAAGTATATTTTACGTATCTACGCATTTGAGGGGATGTACATTCCAAATTTCATGCTTTTAGCTGTTGCATTATTGGTACCATTTTTATCCCTTTTTGTCTCATTTCGCCCGCTAAAACGTGTATTTACTATTTTGTGCGTTTACGCTACAAGTGGAACAAAGTCCAAATAAATCTGGAATTTAAATAAAATGCTTAAATAGGTCTTACAAAATCGTACACTTAATGGGTTAAAATGTGAAAAAGTGGATACAAATGGTACCAACCAAATGGCCGCAGCTAAAGAGTGATTTTTTTTGAGGTTAGGATTTTCATGCATTAGTATTTGACAGATCACGTGGGATTTCAGACATGGTGTCAAAGAGAAAGATGCTCAGTATGCTTTGACATTTCATCATGAATCGTCTTACAAACGAACAACGCTTGCAAATTATTGAATTTTATTATCAAAATGCGTGCTCTGTTAAGAAAGTTCATTGCGCGCTTCCATTTTATGGTCAGTTTAATCGACCCACTGAAGCGGCTATTCGGGCTATTGTGACTAAATTTCGCACCAAATTTACATTGTTGGACATTAAACCACCAACACGCTTACGTAGAGTGCGAACTGAAGAAAATATCGCAGCTGTATCGGCCAGTGTTAATGATGACCACCAATTTTCGATTCGTCGCCGTTCGCACCAATTGGGTCTCTGTTACTCAAAAACGTGGAAATGCCAAAATTGGACTAAGCGGATGGACCACCTAAGACGCAGCCGCGGTCAACATTTAAATGAAATTATCTTCAAAAAGTAAATGTCATGGACCAATCTAACGTTTCAAATAAAGAACCGATGAGATTTTGCAAATTTTATGCGTTTTTTTTTTTAAAAAAGTTATCAAGCTCTTAAAAAATCACCCTGTAGAATCATGGAATTCGGTGTATACATTCCTCTGACTGACATAAACACGCAACATAAAAAGATTTTTCCAAATTCCTACTTTTTACTTCTACGGCAAAAATTTGTTGGTACGTGAGATAATGGATTTTCAAAATTTGTATTTTTGAAATTAAAATAGAATGGAAATACACCCAACTGTAGCACCTACTATCTTCCAATATTTATGGTATTTGACTTGAAGTATTATTTCGATATAAAGGGTGATTTTTTAAGAGCTTGATAACTTTTTTTTTTTTTAAAAAACGCATAAAATTTGCAAAATCTCATCGGTTCTTTATTTGAAACGTTAGATTGGTCCATGACATTTACTTTTTGAAGATAATTTCATTTAAATGTTGACCGCGGCTGCGTCTTAGGTGGTCCATTCGGAAAGTCCAATTTTGGGCAACTTTTTCGAGCATTTCGGCCGGAATAGCCCGAATTTCTTCGGAAATGTTGTCTTCCAAAGCTGGAATAGTTGCTGGCTTATTTCTGTAGACTTTAGACTTGACGTAGCCCCACAAAAAATAGTCTAAAGGCGTCAAATCGCATGATCTTGGTGGCCAACTTACCGGTCCATTTCTTGAGATGAATTGTTCTCCGAAGTTTTCCCTCAAAATGGCCATAGAATCGCGAGCTGTGTGGCATGTAGCGCCATCTTGTTGAAACCACATGTCAACCAAGTTCAGTTCTTCCATTTTTGGCAACAAAAAGTTTGTTAGCATCGAACGATAGCGATCGCCATTCACCGTAACGTTGCGTCCAACAGCATCTTTGAAAAAATACGGTCCAATGATTCCACCAGCGTACAAACCACACCAAACAGTGCATTTTTCGGGATGCATGGGCTGTTCTTGAACGGCTTCTGGTTGCTCTTCACTCCAAATGCGGCAATTTTGTTTATTTACGTAGCCATTCAACCAGAAATGAGCCTCATCGCTGAACAAAATTTGTCGATAAAAAATTTCGAACCGAACACTGATTTTGGTAATAAAATTCAATGATTTGCAAGCGTTGCTCGTTAGTAAGTCTATTCACGATGAAATGTCAAAGCATACTGAGCATCTTTCTCTTTGACACCATGTCTGAAATCCCACGTGATCTGTCAAATACTAATGCATGAAAATCCTAACCTCAAAAAAATCACTCTTTATATAGTGTAAACGTATTTGTAGCCTTGCCTTGTAAGTGTGGTTTGAAATAATAAAAAAATATTATATATTTTATAAAATTATTCTTTCAATATTTGTATTTGTTTTGGTTTGGCTATATTAAAACAATATATTTTCCTGTAATATTACTGCACTTCTAAGAAAATCGACATCATCTATGGGATACAATCCATGGTGGAGGGTATATAAAGTTCGGCCCGAACGAACTTAGCGTCGTTTTTACTTGTTAAATATAAAATTGCAAATGATTTTGACTACCCGTATGTATGTTACGTCGGTTTTATTGTAACCAAAGTTTATGCCAATTTGTGTGGAAGGTGCCAGAAAGGGGTGTGGCAATATCGCCCATGCGAATGTTACTTCTACAAAAGCATTGTTAAATATCAAATTTCAAAGTATTCCGATCATCCGCATAGAAGTTATAACAGCTTTAATTTTATGTAGTTTTGCGTGATTTGTGTGGGTGTTACTGGAAGGGGCAAGGCAAAACTCGTCATATTTAGTACACTTAAAGAAATTATAACAAGTAAGGAAAGGCTAAAGTCGGGCGGGCCGACTATATGATACACTCCACTTTCTATCCGAATACAATTAAATTCGGTAAAAAAGTGGAAACTGGAAGAATTTTTGTACGTTTCCTAATCATAGACTAATATGACCTGGTCCAATTTGTCAAATCAAGTAGAATATTTGTATCGGGGCTATATCCAAACATGGAATGAAGTGACTAACTTTCACAATCAATTTGAAGAAATTCGGTGAAAATATGTGGTTTCTGGGGCGGAAAAAGTCAATACGGAAGCGAATTTTTTATGGGAGCTATATGTAAATCTGAACCGATCTGACCCATTTTCACCATGGCTGTTTCTAGTTGCAAAATAGAATATCTTGCAAGAATATCTGTTAAAATATGTGGTTTATAGAGTGGAAGAAGTGAAATCTGAACCGATTTTCTTCAAATTAAATAGCGTTCGTTCTTGTCCCGAAAAACTTTGCTGTGCAAAGTTTCGTTTGGTTCTGGCTACAATTGCGACCGGTATCGTGATTACAAGAATAGATGGACAGACAGACAGGCGGACGGACAGACAGACGGACATTGCTAAATCGATTCAAAAAGTGTTTCTAAGTCGATCGGTATAATATATATAACAATGGATAGACCCATTTCCTTTTGGGTGTTACAAACAAGTGCACAAAAATATAATACTCTTGTGGAGTGTATAAAACATGACGAAATACAAAATATAGCTGATTCCGAATATCCATGAGGAATTTATACGGGTTTTAATTATTTAATTTAATTTTATGGGCTAATTGTGTGTGAGGCACCCGTGTCGACCGGGTTTTTCATCTGAGACCGACCGTCGGGTTTTTATGTCGGTCTCAACCGGTTTTTAATAGTGCATCCTTTTCCAGGCAAATTTGTTTATAATATGCCACTTTTTATATTATCACAAGCCTCACAGAAAATTTTAGTAGGGATAGCAAATTAACTACAAAACTTTACGAACACAGCAAAACTGTGAGTCTAAAATGACGAAGTTGGTCCTAGGTTTCACATAGATTTCTTATGGGCAGAAGAAAAACCAACACCGTTGACCATTTACTGCTGATGTGAGCGGGCGTCACCAGTGTATTTGGAAGGAAATTGACAAATTAATTAGTTTTAGGGGTGTTTTCAAGTTTACACTGGCCCAAATTGGAACTATTGTGGCGTTTTGTGAGGAGATAGCTTCGTTATTGCTATAATAACGTATTGATTTCATTGGAATCGTCTGAAGGGTTGATGAACTTCCCTTTGCGAATATAAGAGAAAAGTGAAATGTCTTGTATTTCAAGAAATCTAAAAATACTCATAATCCTTTAATTTCATTTATTTTATTTTTTTTCATTTTTTTGTAGTTTAGCTTATTTTATTCTCTACAATATATCATCTCAGATGGGGGTAATAGGTTAAAAAATTATAGTTGTTTTTCAAAATGATTATCTATTTCAGCAAGATTTAATTTGTAGTTTTTGCGGTGTTAAAACCTTCTCTAAACTGATATTTTGTGAAAAGGTAGTTTCTGGACGAAAAGTAACGATGGGGTTTCTCTATATATGAGAATACTTAAACTTAACAATCAAAAATAAATTTAACATTATTAAAACATCTCCAAATGATTTTTTTTGGCAATGGGCCAAAATGATCCTCAAGCTATTTCAAACAGGAATGTTTGGAGTAGATTTCTGTGCGCTGAATCTGATTATGGCATTAACGAGTATGTACAATGGGTCAACATTTTGTGGAATTACCCTATAATTTCTTATTGTTTCAAGAAAAATCCGGTCCGACTGCTTTTTTGAAATCACGATTTTCGAAAAACCCGAAAACCCGACATTGCAGAAAACCCGGTCTTTTGATCACTCTGACCAGAAGGGGCGTGGAAATTTCGTCCATTTTCTAACTTAAACTAAGTTTGGGAAAAATATTACCATGTGCAAAGTTTGAATCGATTCCTTAACTCCTTTACACCAGCCAGACAGACGGACGGACAAAGATGGCTCAAACACCTTAAAAAGTCGTGAAACGGATTTGGTCCAAACAAACTTAGGATCTTAAATCACTCCTTCCCCCATGATATATACCCTCCTACTCTTTAGAGCGAGGGTATAAAAAGAGGAAATTCGTATTGGGCCCAACTTAAGTGTTAAGATAGGAGGTAGGTATGTTCAGAGGAAATGCGGGGGCTGAAAAAAAATTGGTCGGTTATACATTTGATTCCACTAGCGCCCTCCTTGAGCTATGAGTGCAAATTAAAAAAATATATATTTGCATGAAGTTGGGATAGGATTGTCTGTGTTCCAAAAAATATTGGGGAGGGAAAATTAATGGCGGTCGGTCTTACATTTAATTTGGTGGACGACTCAGAGCCAGTTTTGTGGTTTTTGTGTATTTTTACACCTTTTTTCTCTAGTCTTTGACCCCGTTGAGCGCCCACTTACGCTCATCCCACCACCTCCATTTTTTGGCTCATGATTTTGTTTCAAATCTCACAAAATTAGGCGTTATAGCACAGCGAAATCGAAAAGTCGGCCCACACCTAAAATCCACTATGATAATATTTCACAATATTAAAAGCCTTCGAAAACTACAGTTTGGCTTTGCAAGAACTTCTTCAATGACGTCTTTATTTAGCAAAATGACTGATCAGCTGTTTTTATTGTCTCTAACCAAAATAATAGCTTATAAAAACTCACACCCACGCTAAAGACGATCAGTGTTCTCCTATCTTAACGACTTTCATGTTGGTATACAAAATTAGTGAAAATGAAATTTGAAGGTAAGCGAAAACAGTATTAAAATTGATGTCGTAAAATTCTTGCAAATAACCAAAATCTAAAATGTCGGTATGTATGAAAAATTCAATGAATGTTTTTCTAATTTAAGAGATAGTTGATGTCATGGTCCCAGATAATATTTTTGAGGATTTTGTTTGTTAGTTGCCAACTTAAAATTAAATAATATTCAGCTATTGAATTTATCACGGCGGAATAGGGAACAATTTTCGAAAGCAAAAATTTAAATCGCAATAATAATTTTGCGGACATGACAAATCCATTATTTCATAATAAGTATATTTGAAAACAGCAGAGAATATTTTGCAATACGTGAGCGATATTAGAGGTCATGGTCATACATTAGGTTTTTGTGATTATTTTGTCGACGGTTTTCAACCAAAATCTGTTTGAAAATAGACTATCTCCAGCAAATGAGTGTATCAATTTATGGGAGGTTTACAAATGCAATTAAATGTGTTTTTTAGTAAAAAGTGTGCTATCAAGATGACTCCAACACACGTACTCTATTGTTACTGACATTTTAGAGTAAGTTCTCAGACTTACGTACTCTACTGTTACTGGTGTTTTTGGAAAATTTCGAATGTTTTGCTTTCTCTGCTAATATTTGTTCAAGTGTTAGGTATTCAACTTAGCTTATGTGTTTTCCAAATTCATCAGTTATTATTTCATAGTATCAGCAATGCGTCACAAAGTCATTTTGGGGCTTTTTGATTTATTTATATACCTCACAATACAATAATATACATATCGTTACCCAAATATAAAAAAGACTCAACTAACATTTTTTTCAAATCGAACTTAACATTATTTTAACAAAACCCAACAACTTCGGTCATACTAAACAAAAATATCGATTTGCAAAAAAAATGTTAGTTGAGACCTTTTTTATATTTGGGTAATGATATATGAGATACCCTCTTCATTACAAGATCTTGAACGTCAATTAGTATTTAGTTTTTATCGAACATAAAAGCGGGTATGATCGGACCTTGGACGAAATTTGGTATTTGAGGAAAAAAAATCCATAAAAATTTTTATGCTGGTTTTATGAATCAGTCTCTCGCTCGTCTACATTAAATATTTTAATTTTCATATTTAAGATTAAAATATAAAATGTTGTATTCATGTAACTTGTCTTGCCCTGTCTTTGTTTCAGTCAAAATCTTTACAATTTTCCTTTTGGGAATTTCAGCAGCCACAGGTGCAAAAAATCCGGAGTTCCTGACCAGTTTAGAGACTTTCAGTCAAAATCTCTTCAGCAAGTTACTGACTTCGAATGGCAATAAGAACATCATCTACTCGCCCTTGTCCATACAGACAAGTCTTGCCATGACCCGCATGGGTGCTGACGGTCAAACAGCTGTGGAAATGGATCAGGGTTTGGGTTTTGCTGGTCAATCGATCGAAAGTGTTGCCGACAATTACCACTCCCTGTTGGCCCAGTATGAGAAGAGTGACATCTTAAAGATTGCCAACAAAGTCTACGTCAATGATGACTGTCAACTACAAGACGACTACAATAAAATCTTGTCTCAGAAATTCTTGTCAGCGGCCGAAAATATGAACTTCGGCGAGAGTGAAAAGGCTGCCGAAGCCATGAATTCATGGGTTGAATTGAAAACCGATCATAAGATTAAAAATCTTATTTCCCCCGATGCCTTGGACGATCGTGTCGGTTTGGTCTTATTGAGTGCCATTCACTTCAAGGGTAACTGGGCTGCCGCATTTAATAAAGATGATACCAGAGAGGCAGATTTCTACACCGATAATACCAATTCTGTTAAAGTCCCCATGATGTATAGGAAGGGGGACTACGACATTGGTCATTCCGAAGAATTACAGGCCTCCATATTGCGATTACCCTACAAAGACTCCGATCTTTCCATGTTGATCATTTTGCCATACCAATTTACTGGTCTATCACAAGTTGAGGCAAAATTGAAAAATATCAAATTGAGATCGCTTGGAAAAATTCTTAATCGGGAGGAGAACTATATTGTTCGTCTGCCCAAATTTAAGGCTGAATTTGAAATTGAATTGACCGATACCCTGATGAAGGTAAGTGCTTGTCGGTGGAGATCGGATTCTCAAAACTCATATATGTAAATTTCGTTTACCACAGATGGGTATGACAAAAATGTTTGGAGATGCAGATTTTGGTAAAATGTTGAAAGCCTCTTTCCCTCTAAGTGTCTCGAAGGTTGTGCATAAAGCGGTCATTGAGGTGAATGAGGAGGGTACCGAAGCAGCTGCAGCTACAGGTACGTCGTGTGAATCTTTAGCATCCGATTGTTGCGATAACTTGACCGAATTCCATACAACTGCATTCCCGATTATCAAAAATATTAAATTCCAGACACTAGGGTGAACATCCAATTTTGTCCTAATGTAATTTGAAATATCATATTTTTTCTGGAAGGATGATATGATTTCGGGGCGAATTTCAAGTATTTCTACATTAATATAAAATTTATTTTTATATTAATTTTAATTTTATATTTTTTTATACTTTATTTATTAATTTTCTGTAATTTTTTAACAATCAAAAAATTACCTCATCGATTTTTTTAAATATTTTTTTTTTAATTTAAAAATTAAAAAAATCAATTTTTGATTATTAAAAACACAGGAAATTAAGAAAAAATAAAAAATATGTCTTTTAAAAGATTTGGTAATTGTACCCTCCACCTCCAGGATAGGGGTATACTAACTTTATCATTCCGTTTGTAACAACTTGAAATATCGACCCTATAAAGTATATATATTCTTGATCGTCATAAAATTCTAGCCATGTCCGTCCTGTTGAAAGCACGCTAGCATCTAAACGAAAGGAATAAGGACGTCCGAATTTTCTATAACTGCGACTTATAGTCGTAGATCGGTCAGGTTTGTAACTGGGCGAAATCGGTCCAGAGGGAAAAATATTTAACTCACAAGGACTTAAAATACCCATAATAACCCCTAATATTTTTGAGTAGTTAAGCATGTTTTTTCAATATGTCTGCTTGTACATACTTCATATTGGGCATGCGCAATCCACCCAATATTCGTAGGGGGTGTAATGGGACAAAAAAGGATACGAATGGTACTTATCAAACGAAAACAGCTAGAACAGCTGTGTGTACATTCCTCTGATTGAGTAGATACATAATATAAAAGTATTTTTCCCAAATTAGTACTTTTAAAGGTTAAATGGGAATAGAGGGATAAAAACGGTACCAACCAAGCGGCTGCACCTACAATAATAGATTCGGTGTATACATTCCTTTGATTGCGCAGATACGTAAAATAAAGAGATTTTCGAAATTCGTACTTTTTGCGTTTAAATGAAAAAGGGGATAAAATTAGTACTAAACAAGTAAAAACAGTGATAAGTTCGGCCGGGCCGAACTTTACATACCCTCCACTATGGATTGTATTCCAAAGAGGTTGTCGGTTTTCGTAGAAGTGCAGTAATATTACAGGAAACTATAATATTTTAATTATTTCAAACCATTATTTATTTCAAATCAAAAAATAAATATTTTTATATTTATATTTTCAAAAAGCTTAAATACCATATATATTGGTAGATAGTGGGTGCTACAGTTGGTTGTATTTCCATTCTATTCTAATTTCAAAAGTATAAATTTTGAAAATCCATTATCAGAAGTACATAGTGCAAATAACCTAACTTTATGATTCAACCAATTTTTGTCGTAAAAGACAAAGTACGAATTTGGAAAAAAAAAACTTTTTATTTTGCGTGTATATGCAGTCAGAGGAATGTATACACCGAATTCCATGATTCCACCTGCGCCCATTTGGTTGGTACCATTTTTACCCCCTTGACGTTTCTACGCAATTAGAATTGCATCATTCTAGCTGTAGTCGTTTAGTTGGTACTATTTTTATCCCTCTGTACCATTGTATCCCTTGAAAGTACTAATTTCGAAAAATTCGTCTATTTTCTACGCAGTCGGAGGAATGTATACTCCGAATTTCATGACTCTAGCTGCGGTCATTTGATTGGTACTATTTTTATCCCCTTTTTTCATTTTAACCCCAAAAAGTACGAATATCGAAAAATCAGTTTATTTTCCGTGTCTACACACTCAGAGGAATGTATATTCCGAATTTCATGACTCCAGCTGCGGTCATTTGATTGGTACTATTTTTATCCCCTTTTTCATTTTAACCCCAAAAAGTACGAATTTCGAAAAATCAGTTTATTTTCCGTGTCTACACACTCAAAGGAATGTATACTCCGAATTTCATGACTCTAGCTGCGGTCATTAGATTGGTACTATTTTTATCCCCTTTTTTCATTTTAACCCCAAAAAAGTACGAATTATGAAAAAATCCGTGTATTTTACTTATCTATGCAAACAAAGGAACGTATACACCGAATTTCATTATTCTAGGTACAGCCGTTTGGATGGTACCATTTTTATCCCTCTATTCCCATTATACCCCTTAAAAGTACGAATTTGTAAAAAATACTTTTATATTATTTATCTACTCAATTAGAGGAATGCACACACCGAATTTCGTGTTTCTAGCTATTGTCGTTTAATAAGTACCATTTTTATCCCTTTTTTGCCCCATTTCACCCCCTACAAATAAGAATCACTTTATGGTGCACGTTTTTGCTATAAGGGGAATGCGCATACCAAATATCAAGCAAATATGAACAGTCATATCAAAAAAAAATGCTTAAATATTAGGGATTATTATGGGTATTTTTAGTCCTTGTGAGGGACAAATTTTTCCCTTTGGGCCGATTTCGCCCCATTTCTATCCCAACCCATCTACGACTATAAGACGCATTTATGGAAAATTTTAACGTTTTAGCTCCTTTCGTTTAGATGCTAGCGTGCTTTCAACAGACGGACGGACATGGCTAGATCGTCTTAGAATTTTATGACGATCAAGAATATATATACTTTATAGGGTCTCAGGTCGATATTTCAAGGTGTTACAAACGGAATAACAAAGTTAGTATACCCCCATCCTGGAGGTGGAGGGTATAAAAAATGACCCCACCTAGAGTCATGAAATTCGGAGTATACATTCCTCTGACTGCGTAAACATTGAAAATAAATAGGTTTTTCCAAATTATTACCTTCAATGAATACAATGGGATCAGAAAGAAAAAAATGGTACCAACTAAACGGCTACAGCTATAATGATGAAATTCGGTGTGTACAACCCTCTAATTGTGTAGACACGTAAAATAAAGTGATTTTAGTCGTGCCTTTTAGGGTGTAAAATGGGAAAAAGGGGATAAAAAACGTACCAACCAAATGGTCGCAGCTAGATTCATGAAATTCGGAGTTTTCATTCCTCTGACTGCATAGCCCCGAAAAGTAAAAAGATTTGTGCAAATTCATACTTTCTACTTTTACGGCAATAATTGGTTAGGAAATTGTACTTTTGGAATTAAAATAGGATGAAAATACAACCAACTGTAGTACCCACTACCTATGTTATTTAAGCACTTTTGTAGATTGCTGTCTTATATTTACTTTTTTAATAGACTTGAAGTATTATTTCGATTAGTGCTAGTCTTTCCTTGTAAGCGTGGTTTGAAATAATAAAAAAATATATTTATTGTTTTGTTGTACTGTTAAAAACAACATAGGCATACCATACACACAACATTTATATTTATTTATAAAACTATTTTTTCAATATTTTTGTTTGTTTTGGTTTGACTGCACTTCCACGAAAATCGACAGCCTCTGTAGAATGCAATCCATGGTGGATATATAAATAATGTAATCAAAGGAGATAAGTTCGGCCGGCCGAACTTTATATACACCACTATAAAGTTCGGCCCGGCCGAACGTAACTCCTTTTTTACTTGTTTTATGTTAAACTATAAGTATTTTGCTTGAAAACTGCCAAGAAATTATATTTTTACCTCCTACCAGAAAAAGTTATTATTTTTTTAATTCCTGATTTTCGATATATAATTTTATATTTTTTGAAAATCGGGAAATGCAGTTTTATTTTCGTTCATTCAAATTGTGCCATTGATCTTTTCTTATTTTACATAAAGAATATTATATGTTTTCCTCTCTTTTTTTAATTTTCAGCTGTATTTGAAATGAATCGTATGGCGCCACCCTCGTTCGAGGCCGATCATCCGTTTGTTTACACCATCGTTAACAAAGATTATGTTCCATTGTTTCAAGGCACTGTAGTCGGATTTTAACTTGTTCCTCACATACTACTGTTGTTATTTTTTATTACATCACTATTTTCGACGTCTGCAGCTATACAATAAACATCTTTTTACAACGTTCAATCATATTAACATTCAGTTTATATGAAATCTTATATTTAACAATAACTTCGCTTGATTAATTTAAAACAAATCCAAATGAAAGTCTTTACAGCTAAACTTTAACGTTCACATTCATAATCATTTATCACAAGTTTATAAGACGAATTTTAATTTTTTTACGAATATGACAGTAAGTATGTGTACATTATTGAATAATAAAGGGTGTTTTTTATTGAGGTATAGAACTTCGAATTGAAATAAAACACAAGAAAATCGTTTTAATGTCCATCAATTTGGCTTTATTGGAAGGATAATTTTATGCCATTAATGTTTAAATATGATTTCGGGCATGTGGCCGCCGCGGCTGGCTCGAATATAGCCAGCATATGGGGCCGTATGTTGGCAATAACGCCACGAATGTTGGCTTCCAAGTCCCCTAACGTTTCTGGTTTGTTGGCGTAGACGAGCGACTTCACATATCCTCAAAGAAAATAATCCAATGGTGTCAAATCACACGATCTTGGTGGCCAATTGACAGGTCCATTCCGCGAAATTATGCGGTTAACCGAATTAATTGCTCTGATGGACGATTATGTCGACCATAAAATGGACGGAGCTTGCGGTGAACTTCGCGAACTGAACCATTACTTTCGAAATAAATTTGCACGATTTGCAAGCGTTGTTCTTTTGTCAACCTGTTCATGATGAAATGGCAAACCAAACTAAATATTAATCACTTGACAGCTGACAAAATGGCCGCCAGTTAAAAAAGTGATGCCAACTTAAAGTTCTATACCCCAATAAAAAACACCCTATACTATTCAACAAAAAATCAAAAATTGTTGTGCCATGGTCTTAAAATTTATTTTTGGTATTTTTTTATATTTGGTATTTATATTTTGGTATTGGTAAGGCATTCCGCTATACAAAAAAACAACACCAATAATTATTTATGGATAAATTAGCTTTATCTTTATACACTCCACGAGAGTATTATGTCTTTCTACATTTGTTTGTAACACCCATTGTTAATTATACCGATCGACTTAGAATCACTTTTTGAGTCGATTTAGCAATGTCCGTCCGTCCGTCTCTCCATCTCTTCTTGTAATCACGATACAGGTCGCAATTGTAGACAGAACCACATGAAACTTTGCACAACGAAGTTCTTCGGCACAACGACGAACGCTATTTAATTTGAAGAAAATCGGTTCAGTTTTAGACATAGCCCCCATACGAATTTCACTCCCGATTTGACTCTTCTCACTCTAGAATGTATCAGATTATCTTCAGATTTAGCAAAACCTATTTTATTTCCACTAGAAACAACCATAGTGAATATAAGTCAGATCGGTTCAGATTTATATATAGCTCCAATACAAATTTCGCGCCCGATTTGACTTTTTCCGCTCTAGAAACCACATATTGTATCAGATTGTCTTCATATTTGGCAAAAAATTTTATATTTCTACTAGAAACAACCATGGTGAAAATAGGTCAGATCGATTCAGATTTATATATAGCTCCCATACAAATTTCGCGCCCGATTTGACTTTTTCCGCTCTAGAAACCATATATTGTATCAGATTGTCTTCAGATTTGGCAAAACATCGTATAATCCAACTAGACAAACCTATACTGAAAGTGGGTAAGATCGGTTCAGATTTAGATAGAGCCCCCATACAAATGTTACTTCCGATTTGACATTTTCCGCTCCAGAAACCACATACTGTACCCGATTTTCTTTAAATTTGGCACAACATCTTATAATCCAACTAGAAACACCTATGCAGAAAGTGGGTAAAATCGGTTCAGATTTAGATATAGCCCCCATACAAATGTTGCTTCCGATTTGCCTTTTGCCGCTCTAGAAAGCACATACTGTACCCGATTTTATTTAAATTTGTCACAACATCTTATAATCTAACTAGAAAACCTGTGGCTAAAGCGGGGTAGATCGGTTCAGATTTAGATATACCCCCCATACAAATGTCGCTACCGATTTGACTTTTTCCGCTTTAGAAACCACATATTGTACCCTTTTTTCTTTAAATTGGGCACAGCATCTTATAATCCAACTAAAAATACCTATGCGGAAAATGGGTCAAATCGGTTCAGATTTAAATATAGCCCCAATACAAATGTTGCTCCCAAATGTTTAACCGATTTTGGCCAAACTATACATATTATATTTCACCTATTTCGTTCCAGGTTTCAATATATCCTCATACAAATGTCCTTTCCGATTTAACATTTTTTGTCAAACACATACATTTACAGGATATAAAAATCCTTCCCGTTTTCACTTTTTTACCGAATTGAATTGTATTGGGATAGAAAGTGGAGTGTATCATATAGTGTATAGCCCGCCCGACTTTAGCCTTTCCTTACTTGTTTATTATTCAATTCAATTTATTTTAGTTCAGTTATATTAGTACACAATTATTGTATAGTAGTTATAAAGATAAGATATCGCGCAAATATTATTCTCCATACTAATTATACTAACTATGGAATATTTTAAAAATATATATATGTTTATTGATTTTTTAACTTAATTGAGATACACACATAACACAATCATAATTTTTGTTGGTATTCGCGAGCACTATCTCCTTGGGATAGTACAATGTACTTTTGGTAATCACTTCAAAATTTTACCTGGTTCAGGTGAACAACTTTGGAGGATCAGCAGCTTCCGTACCAACAAGGAATTCAAAATTCTGGTAATAATCTGGAAAATACATCTGCTTTAAGTATGTGAAGTTTGAAAAAAAATCGATTTGGAACCAATGTGCGATCTCATCTCCTAATACTTTTCACCTAGTATTCCTAGACTAATAACGATAATAACTAACAGGACTAGCTCGAGCCACAAAACCCCATAACAATAATGTGAAATAATTTTAAAGTTACTCATAAATATATCTAGCCTCTTGAGTGATCAACATTGCTAGTCTTTGAGAATATAAATCTTTTATAGAATTATTTTCAATTCGCCATTTCTTCAATTCACCAAATGCATATGTATGCTACACATAATAGTATCTGTGTTCTAATCAATTGCTGCTTTTATTCAGCCACACAGTGATGACACTTCTATCCGGATCTATTGGATTAGAGCTCGAGATTCTAGCATATAAATACCCCCGTATTGTGCTGTAGGAGATCAGTACAAAGCGAGGAGTGTTATAAAGTGTTTCTTTTGTGTGAATTTAAAATTTCCAAAAATGGGATTTGTAGGTAAGTGGATATTGCATTCAAATTGGCAAAAACAAAAAAGTACTATTGTCCAGCCGATAAGAGTGTCTACAAATAGAGTGTCCGGATACGTTTTGACATTTAGGTCAAGATTCTAGATTAAAGTTTCAATTTTTAAGCGTTTTTAGAAACAAAATTGTTCACAGATTCCAATATTTCAAAAATAAGCGAATATTGATTGCTACAAATTATTTGCAATATTTATGGTGTAGTAGAAAAGGTCGGTTTTATTAGAAGAAAAATTGTAGAAAATCCGTATAGTAATGGGTCTTGAAACTGCAGCTGTACTTTGTGTACTTCAAGGTTGATAGTCTACGCAGAATATTAACTCTCTGACATCCACCCATTCTTATAACAGCTCGCTCCTGGAGTGAATATCCGCATATTCCTCTTTCATACATTATTTAGTTGATGAAAATTTAATTTTTAATCACTTAAAGTTATATTAAATTCCTGCTTGTGCTATATCATTTCAGTAAAATTTTTGACTATCCTCCTTTTGGGGATTTCATCGGCCGCCGTCATAAATGAACAGAAATTCCTGGCGAGTTTGGACTCTTTCAATCAAGATCTTTTCAGCAATATTGTGGAATCGCATGCCACTAAAAACATCATCTACTCGCCCTTCTCCATACAGACAAGTCTTGCCATGACCCGCATGGGGGCCGAAGGCCAAACTGCTGTGGAAATGGATCACGGCTTGGGTTTCACCGGTCAAACTCCCGAAAGTGTGGCCGACAATTATCACACCATGCTGGCCAAGTATGCGGACAGCGATATCGTAACGATTGCCAACAAAGTTTATGTCATGAAAGGCTACCAGCTACAAGACAACTACAATGAATTGCTGTCCAAAAAGTTCTTTTCATCGGCTGAAAACATTGATTTCGCCAAGTCAACTGAAGCCGCCAGTGCTATGAATACATGGGTTGAAGAGAAGACCGATAATAATATTAAAGATCTTATATCCCCTCAAGTTCTGGATTCTGACACACGTTTGGTATTACTGAATGCCATTCATTTCAGCGGAAAATGGGCTACCGAGTTCAAGAAAGAAATGACCACCGAATGGGATTTCTACACCGATGAAACTAATTCTGTTAAGGTTCAAATGATGTCTAGTGAAGGTGAATATGATTTTAAACATCATGAACAATTGGGAGCCGACGTAGTGCGATTGCCATACCAAAACTCGGATCTTTCTATGCTGGTATTTGTGCCCTTCCAACGTACTGGTTTAACGGAATTGCAGAAACAATTCAAACATTTTCCACTGAAATCACTTAAAGGCACCCTAAATTCCATGAAGATGACTTTCAACCTGCCGAAATTCGAGGCAGAATTTGAAATTGAATTGAGTGATGTTCTGCAGGATGTATGTGTTTACTAATGCTGTTTAAAGTCTAAACTGATATAAGTAAAATTTATTTGCAGATGGGTATGAAAAAAATGTTCAAGGATGCCGATTTTGGTAAAATGTTGAAAACTGAAGATGACTTACAAGTGTCCAAGGTCATCCATAAAGCTGTCATTGAAGTCACTGAAGAGGGTACTGAAGCTGCAGCTGCCACAGGTATGTTGTCGATGTAAACACTTATGATGGGATTCAGTATTCAAAGTATAAATACTAGTAGTATAATGTACTACACTTAGTTGATTTCATGCTGAATTGAATTTAAGGACGTTGACTGGTTCAAATTCCCCCACGATTTGTTTGCAGCCATTCTTAAAAACTCAAGCAATCATTAAGAAATACTAATTTATGTATATCCATTGTGAATGTAGCTATACAAAATTATTGATTAATTTTTTTAGCTTCACTTGTGAAATCACGTACAGACACCTTAACGTTCACAGCCGACCATCCATTCATGTATGCCATCATCAATGAAGATTACGTTCCAATATTCCAAGGCACTGTTGTCGGATTTTAGGTGATTTTTAAGGTATGTCAAGTCTTCCGTTTTTAAATTTTCCAAATATATTGTTGTTCATACAATATCTGTTACAGCACTGTTCTGGACCTAAAGAGACCGTTTATAAGGAACCACATTTTAAATACATTTTTATGTTTTATGACAAAATGCATATGTAAATGTTAAATTGAAGGATTTTTAAAATAAATATATTTAAAAAATCATAATGGATATATTGTTTTATATTTTTCTACAATTTCAATGATGTTCTTGCTATTAGTGAAGTGGTGGGGTTGGTGCGTCGAAATGTTGTGACGAACACGTTAACTTCGACTCGGATAATTCGTCCAAAAATTAAAAATGATCCCTAAAAAAGGGGAAAATGAGATTACGCTCAAAAATAATTGAAAAATCGTCCAAAAAAATATGTGAATTATTGCCCAAAAATTGGGTGTTCCAAGGCTGGGGACAAATCCTCACATCTGGCAAGCCTGTACCCCAGATGAGATATATTTTTGGGCGATTTTCAGCATGAAACATGATTCGTTCTTATTTTTGGGCATAGTTTCAATATTAATTTTTTTAAACTAAATTTTATCACAACAATAAAAATATATCTGAGAATGACAAACAACTTTTTTAACTACACGTTTTTGAAATTAAAAATTGTTTAAAATTATCACACCCTAATACAACACCGTCCACTTTCTACGCCATTACAATTCAATTCAGTTTTTGTCATTCCGTTTGTAACACTTTGAAACCCATAAAGTATATATATTCTGTATCTTGGTACGATTCTGTCTGACCATGTCTGTCTGTTGAAAGCACAATAGTTTCCGAACGAAATGTGCCGGAAGGGTCAAATTTTCTACAAATGTGTGTAATGGTTGTACTTTTAAGGGATACAATTGGAAAAGAGGGATAAAAATTTGCTATAACTTTGCAATAAGGAAACGTTACTCATACTTTGTTAAAAGGGATAAAAACGACAACAGCTAGAAAAACGAAACACGTGGATACATAAAGAATACGTTTTTTTAATCGTACTTTTGAGGGGTAAAATGGGAAAAGAGGGATAAAAATAGTACCATCCAAACGGTTGCACCTAGAATAATGAAATTCGGTGTACACATTCCTCTTATTGCGTACACTCGTGAAAAAAATGATTTTCCGAAATTCGTACATATAGGGTGGAAATTGAAAAAGGGGATAAAAATTGTACCAACGAAATGGCGGCAGCCAAATTCGGAGAATACATTCCTCGGACTGCATAATAAGTAAAAAGGCGCTCAGTTCGGCCGGGCCGAGTCTTACATACCCTCCACCACGGAGTGTATTCTGCACAGTATTATCGGTAGATTAGAGACTGTCGACATTACATAGAAGTGCACTACCACATTAGCAAAATTGTTATTCTTCATTATTATAATATTAATAATAGTCCTCTACTATATAAATATTAATAGGAAAAGTTGTAATATTGAAGTTCCAATATGTTTCAGAGTGGAATGTACACACCTAATTTCATGATTATACACTCCACGAGAGTATTATGTATTTGTGCATTTGTTTGTAACATCCAAAAGGAAGGGAGATAGACCCATTGTTAATTATACCGATCGGCTTAGAATCACTTTCTGAGTCGATTTAGCAATGTCCGTCTGTCCATCTATTGTTGTAATCACGATACAGGTCGCAATTGTAGCCAGAACCACACGAAACTTTGCACAACGAAGTTTTTCGGGACAAGGACGAACGCTATTTAATCAACACCTGTGGTGAAAATGGGTCACATGGGTTAAGATTTACATATAGCTCTCATACGTTTTTGTTTCGCGTACTCACAGCCAGATAAATGTATACACTGAATTTCATGATTTCAACTTCATAGGTTTGGTTGGTAGCAATTGTATCCTTTTTTTCAATTGTATCCCTTAAAAGTACGAATTTTTAAAAATCTCTCTATTTTACGTATCTACACAACTAGAGGGATGTACATTCGAAATTCCCTGCTTCTAGCTGTTGCCGTATCATTGGTACAATTTTTATCCCTAAAACGTTTATTTACTTTGTGGTGCCTTACGCTACAAGACGCAACAAATTTCAAGTGCATATAAAGCAAAAATTAAAAAAATGCTTAAATATTCTAAATATTAGGGAGTACTTTCAGTCTTTGTTAGTGACAATTTTTTCCCTCTTGGTCGATTTCTATCACTTTCAATTCCAACCGATCTGCAACCATAAGACACATTTAGGGAAAATTTGAACCTCCTAGCTCATTTCGTTCGGCGGCTAGCGTGTTTGCAACAAACAGACGGACTTGGCTAGATCGTCTTAGAATTTTACCACTACCCAGAATATATATACTTTCTGGAGTCTCCGATGAATATTTGAAGGTGTTACAAACGGAATGACAAAGTGAGTATACCCCCATCCTTAGGTGCAGGGTATAATAACATTTTCCTGAAATGCTACTACTCATCTATGAAAATCGACAGCCTCTATGGAATGCAATCCATGGTGGAGGGTCGAACTTGACGCCGTTTTTACTTGTTTTGCCTAATAAATTGGTCATTGGTCCCACCATACAAGGTGGTGGGCCTCTTTTTATTTGTTTCAATTAAAAAATAAAACTCATTTTTGCCGATTTTTTTAATTATATATCGTAATATTCTTTTCGAGTTTAGAACAGCAGATAATATAAATCACAGCCCATGGATAAAAAATGTGTAAACTAGTGTATTTCGTTTGTGCTAATCTGTGGATGTGATTAATGTTTCTGAACTGCCTTTTTGATGACAATGTAACTGGTGGCATGACCCTGATGTTGTTCCTGATGACCATTGTCAGCAACTTTGTGTCCCTGGCCATGATGGGCTGCAAAGCTGGCAGCATGACCATGATCATGATGCACAACCAATCCGGAAGTGGTGCCACGATGTTTCTTTTGAGTCTGATGATTGTAATCGTGATGGGCTTTGCCAACTTTATGAACGGTAGCCTCGAAACCCTTCTTCTTGTCAGCGGTATACTTTACAATGCGCATTGTACCATCAGCCTCTTTGAGAGCATAACCGCCTGAAATTGAAATTCGTTGTAGAATTAGAGTTTAAAAAGGGTGTCAAACTTACCCTTAACTGAATCACCATTTCTGGATTCCCATTGTTTTTTCATGTCACCAGTTTTGGGATCCTTAACGCCATAAGTGAAATCATATTTGGCATGACCGCGATGATCATGACCACCATGACCATGATCATGATGCTTCACCATATGACCGTGATATGCCACATGACCATGATGTGCCTTGTGCTGATGTTCTCCATGACTGTGATGATGATCGTCGTGTTTCGTTACCACAGCATAGCTGACAGCTTTACCATGGCCATGGCCATGGCCATGATGATCATGATCGTGATGTACATGATGTGAATGTCCAGTTGCCGAGACAACAACCACAACGATCAGTACTATGGTGGCCACCAGGATATGCATTTTCATTTTTAAAGGTTTCGTAAAACTAAGTGTGTCTTTGTTGAGTAATTGAACTCAAACAATCGAATATGTTGCAATAACTAATAACAATTTTTGCATTTTGCTGTCTATTTATACTTTAGCAATGTTTAATGTTTGCTGTTGGTACTTTGGCTAAAATGTAGGGCGTTGAACTAAATTTCGCAGCTGTACAAAACCCTATAATTTCGACTATGGTCATGAAAATCCAGTATGCATGTGTCAGACGGCATTCATTTTCATCATCGTGGTGTTATTGTAAATACTATCTGTAGTTCATTCATATTTGTGTTTGTTGAACGTTTGAGCATGAACTTGGTTGGAAGCTTCAACACTATATGGGAGAAGCAATGTTCCTTCATTGTTGAAAATTTTACACCGTGAGAGGGATAAAGTTTAGAAACGCTGCCCTTTCTTAGTTAGGTTGACATAAAATCGATATAACTTTCACAGTAATAATATTCCAAACCAGTTCTTCTATACACTCAGAAAAATACACTTCCAAAATGTGAATCCGTACTCCAGTTTAGTTCAAATTTCCTTAAAAGCTGGAAATTTAACTAACTTTAGTAAATAGTTAATTTACCAGACATAAGTTAGTAAATTTAATTAGAAACTTTTCTTTGAATCTAGTGAAAAAATCAGGTGTGCGAAAAATCGCAAAAATATGAGAATATACAAAAAATCCATAGAACATTTTTTCATATATGAAAAATCAACCAAAAAAATGGATCTTTATTCATAATTTTTGGCTATTACATTTTTGTCATTTGGTCAATTTTTCATAATGAGTGGGAAACCAAATATGAAATATCGCTCATTGGGTGATCTAGAAAATCTTAAAGCCTGGCCGAAGGCTGGCAACGATGAAGTCGGCTTTGGGCGTACCCCAGAAAAGAAAATCGTTAAGCCCGTAAAACCTAAGACGGCGACAGGAAACTGCTACCCTACCCATCTATGTAAACCATATTTGGACGTACCCCAGATGAGTTATTTCATGATTCTAGGTAAATCCGGTAGCACTTTTATCATTTTTTTTTAATTTTTACCCTAAAGGTACGATTTTTGAGAAATACTCATATTTTGCGTGTCTACGAATACAGACGAGTGTAACCACGGAATTGCATGATTCTAGCTACAGCCATTTGCGTGGTACCAAATTTATCCCGTTTTGATCATAAACTATCTCTTAAAAGTACAAATTTCAAAAAAATATCTCTATTTTACGTGTCTGTGTAATTATAGGGATGTCCACGCCGAATTTCATTTTTCTAGCCGCTGTCGTATTATTGGTACCACTTTTATCCCTTTTGTCCGGTTTCACCCGCTAAACATTTTGTGTACTTTTTGGTGATTACACGTTACTAGAGGAAGGTATGCAACAAATTTCAAGTGTATAAAATCAAAACATTTCAAAACAAGTAAGGAAAGGCTAAAGTCTAGCGGGCCGACTATATGATACCCTACACCACTCCCTGCGTATATATCTGGTTTTGATTACTAAACCCATCTTTATTCAAATTTAATGAATATCGCAGAAACTGATAATGAGCGGTGGCAATTTCTTTGCGTTCTGCTCCACCTTTGCTGTAAGTATTCCTAACTGAAATATAACGTGATGTATCTAAAAGTGATGTATCTAAAGTGTTCCTATTTAAAATAATCCATGATCTGGAAAATTTAATCCAGATACGATGTAATATGAAGGATTTAAAACGATAATATTGAAAATTTGTCAAATCGAAATGAATATTTGTATCGGAGCTATATCCAAACATGGAATGTAGTGACTAACTTTCACAATAAGTTCTTCCAGTTCAAGTATAGCGTGTTATGCTCAATTTGAAGTAATTCGACGAAAATACGCAGTTTCTGGGGAGGAGAAAGAAAATCCAGGAGCGAAATTTGTATGTGAGCTATATGTAAATCTGAACCGATCTGACCCATTTTCGCCATGTGTGTTCCTAGTTTAAATAAAAGATGTTTTGCGAGATTTGAAGAAGATATGTTAAAATATGTGGTTTCTGGAGCGGAAAAAGTCAAATCGGGAGCGAAATTTGTATGGGAGCTATATAAAAATCTGAACCGATCTTACCTATTTTCACCACAGGTGTTCCTAGCTTAAATATAAGATGTTTAGCAAGATTTAAAGAATATCAGTTAAAATATGTGGTTTCTAGAGCAGAAAAAGACAAATCGGGAACGAAATTTGTATGGGAGCTATATAAAAATCTGAAGCGATCTGACTTTTTCACCACAGGTGTTCCTAGTTTAAATATAAGATGTTTTGCAAGATTTGAAGAAGATCTGTTAAAATATGTGGTTTCTTGTGCGGAAAAAGTCAAATAGGGAGCGAAATTTGTATTGGAGCTATATAAAAATCTGAACCGATCTGACCTATTTTCACCACAGGTGTTCCTAGTTTAAACATAAGATGCTTTGCCAATTTTGAAGAAAATCTGTTGTAATAGGGGGTGATTTTTTAAAGTTTCAAAAAAAACACATAAAATTCAGAAAAATGCATGAAATCTTTATTTGAATCGATAGTACGGTCCATATAATTTAATGTTTGAAGATTATTTCATGCAAATGTTGACCTTGACTGTGCCTTAAATGGTCCATCCGCTTAGTCCAGTTTTGGCATTTCCACGTTTTTGAGTAACAGAGGCCCAATTGCTGCGAATGGCGACGAATCGATAATTGATGGTCATCATTAACACTGGCCGATACAGCTGCGATATTTTCTTCAGTTCGCACGTAAGCGTGTTGGTGGTATAATGTCCAACAATGTAAATTTGGTGCGAAATTTAGTCACAATAGCCCGAATAGCACGCTTCAGTGGGTCGATTAAACTGACCATAAAATGGAAGCGAGCGATGAACTTTCTTAACAGTGCACGCATTTTGATAATAAAATTCCATAATTTGCAAGCGTTGTTCGTTTGTAAGACGATTCATGGTTAAAATATAGACCAAACTGAAGATGTTTGACAGTGAAACAAAACACGAAACGTGCGTCAGCTGTTTAAACCAGTGTTGCCAAAAAGATAATAGCTAAAAAATCGCCCTTTATAAGTTTCGACCGGGCCGAACTCAATGCCTTTTCACTCGTTTTTATATGAGGTCTGCGTTCTCTAAAGCAATATATTTATTTGCAGTATTGAGGAACATTGTCCTCATTTTTGGTTCACTTGTTCTTATTTTAAGTTCAGAATTTCATTTGTATCAGAATTTCCCTCAATTTCAGAAAGTCGGTGAAATTTACCTCCGTTTGTATAAAGATTTCTTGCTTTGAGGGATGATAATTAAGCTCGAATCAAGTTTATATCAAGTAATAGTTCCAAGGTTTTCATTAACGTATATGAGGATAAATTTTACCTACTTTTAACTCAATGTAGAGTTCACTCTACTATGAGAGGACCATCTGCCAGCGAGTTGAATACATTGACCTTTACTCCCCTATTCAATTCCATCGTGTACTTGGAACAGTTTTTTCAAATATACATAGTAATTATTTTAAACCTTACAATTGTACGGAAACTTTGCCCGAATATGTAGTAATTTGTTGCTTTGTTTACATATTTTTGCACATTGACTGTCAAAATATAATTGGGAAAACACATACCAACTATAAATATGCCAGCAAAATCAAATAACCGCAACAGTTATTGCCACACATTCAATAGTTTGTCTTGTTCTAACCAAAATCATAAACTAAAATCGAAAATGAGAATCCTGTGTATTAATGGTGCCTTCATGGTCCTGTGTATTATGACCACAATCGGACATAAACTACAAGGACATGGTCACGACCAGGATCAATTTAAGAGAATTAGTTTCTCTGTGATACACGACGATCACAAGAGTCATGATCAAGGACATCAAGTTCACAAACATCATCACAATGCACCACAGGCTCATAAAGTGCAACACCACAGCCATAAAGTTGAACATAATGGCGGTCATGAGAAACATCATGGTCACACGGCACATCATGAACAACATATTGAACATCATGTTGAACACCATGGCAATAATGGACATGATCATCATGATCACAAAGGCCATCATGAACATCACGACAATGCTAAATACGAATTCAAATATGGCGTTAAGGATCCGAAAACCGGTGATTTCAAACAACAATGGGAAATCAGAGATGGCGATAAAGTTAAGGGTGAGATTCATTTTACAAATTTTAAAATTACTTGGAATGACTACATTTTTCTTTGGCATTTTGTGCTTTCAGGTGTTTACTCCCTTAAAGAGGCTGATGGTACCAAACGTATTGTAGAATATTCGGCCGACAAGAAGAAGGGTTTCGAAGCTACCGTCCATAAGATAGGACATGCTCAGCACGATCACGCCGCAAATAAGCATCAAGGTCAGCATGACAGTGTTAAGCATGATCATCAGGTTCACATTAAACATGCTGAGCATGGTAAACATGGTCATCACGATAGCCATAAACACAATCATCAGGTTCACATTAAACATGATCATCATGTTGAGCACGGTAAACATGGCCAGCCTCATTTCGATAATGTTAAGTATGAACACCATGGACATGAGGATGCTCATCATGGACATGCTAGCAGCTTTGTTGTGGTTAAAAAACACTCAAAACATTGAAGTGGCCTTAGCAAGAATTTCAAAAACGAAAACATGTACTTATGTACATTTGAAACGAATTTACAGTGACGAACTTTCACAAACGACTTAATAAAATATTATTTATTACGCAAAAAATAAATTCTTGATGCACACATTCACATTTTGTAATATTAATTTATATTCTATTTCGGTCAGAGATTAGAGCAAGGGCATTGAACAACCAAGCAGATGAAAACGGTCAGTCCGTTTACAGAATTAAACAAGAGAGTTAAATATATAAATTACAGCTGAAATACAATTCAACGCGTAGTTGGAAAGCTCTGTCTGCAAATTAATGCGAACTCCTTATAAATTTGTTATGGTTTATTATATTGTTTTTTCTTTTGTCAAAATTAAATCAATTAATTGATAGTTTATATGAGGGATCTCATGGGAGCGTTAAATAGCGTCTTAAAGCGCCGCACAGTGGAATATTTTCATACAAGCTGCGGCAAAAAATTAGAAGGAATAGAGCTAGGACATTGCAATTTTGCATACATCCATTATATAGTCAGTCTATCCAAGAGCGAAATTTGTATGGGAACTGTATGTAAATCTGAACCGATCTGACCTATTTTCACCATAGGTGTTCTTAGTTTAAATATAAGATGTTTTGCCAAATCTGAAGACAATCTGATACAATTTGTGGTTTCTAGAGCGGAAAAACTCAAATCGGGAGCGAAATTTGTATGGAAGCTATATATAAATCTGAACCGATCTAAAACTATTTTTACCCATGGTGTTTCTAGTTGAAATATAAGATGATTTGCCATTTTTGAAGAAAATCTGTTGTAATATGTGGTATCTAGAGTGAAAAGAGTCAAATCGGGAGTGAAATTCGTATGGGGGCTATATCTAACTCTGAACCGATTTTCTTGATATTAAATAGCGATCGTCCTTATCTCGAAAAACTGCGTTGTGCAAAGTTTCATTTGGTTCTGTGTACAATTGCGACCTGTATCGTGATTACAAGAATAGATGGACAGACGGACGGACGGACATAGCTAAATCGATTCAAAAAGTGATTCTAAGTCGATCGGTATAATTAACAATGGGTCTATCTCCCTTCCTTTTGGGTGTTACAAACAAATGCACAAAGACATAATACTCTCGTGGAGAGTACAACGTCATAAATTTCTTATTTTAATATAAATTATTATTATATATATAAAGTATTATTATATATATAAAAGTACTAAATAAATTCTATCTTCAGATAAAACACTGTCGGAAAATGAAATAGAAAACATAATTAATAACATAATATTAATTTAAATACAAAAGAACACCCCAGCAGCTCCAGTTTTCTACGAACTAAACGTAAACATGGTTTCTGAAATACACTCCAAAAAAAATAACCTTTATTATGATGAAATTTTGAATTAATTTAGTATTTATTTAATTTATTTATTTATTAAATTTAATAATTTAATTAATTTAAATTTTAATTTATTTATTAAATTTAACCGCGATATCGATTAAGTCGAGATTTGGGCTCATAAAAGATTAGAATTTATATAGAGTGATAATAATATACGGTGGGCCATTTAAAACTAGAATCGTACTGATTATTGCTTCAAATATTTGGTTTTATTGGAAATGTTGAATTTTGCCATTTAATTATGGAACACAATATCATTCATATAACTACCACGACTGGCTCGGCAGTACCTCATCCGATCAATTCAATTTTTCAGGACAGGGCCCAATGATGCCGCCAGCCTAAGATCCGCACCAAACAGTGACTCGTTGTGGATGCTTCTCAATAGTCACGTGTGGATTCTCTGTACCCCATAATATTTCCAAATTTTGGTGTAGGGTATCATATAACCGTCACCGTCCTACTTTAGCCTGTTTTCTTGTATTAAGGACAGGTTTGTTAGGTATGGATATTTGACAAATGTTTAAGTTGTTCAACTCAAAGATAACTCGGTCGCCACTGAAATAATTATCTTGATAATATTTATAATTTTGTCTTAATTTTCATTAAAAAGTCGCCAAAGAAACTTGTCATAAAATGTATGATACATGTTTCATAAAACACAAATCAATGAAAAGTGTCATATAATTTATGAAACATTTCTTAGAAACAATGAAATGCAGTTCTTCATTCGAAGAACTTTTGTCATAAAAAATCATTTTTTTTATACCCTCCACCTAAGGCTGTAACACCTTAAAATATTCTTCGGAGACCCCATAAAGTATATATATTCTGGGTCGTGGTAAAATTCTAACACGATATAGCCATGTCCGTCTGTCTGTCTGTTGAAAGCACGTTAGCTTTTGAACGAAATAGGTTAGGATGTTCAAATTTCCCCTAAACATGTCTTATGGTTGCAGATAGGTTGGGATTGAAAGTGGACGAAATCGGGGAAAAATCTTTATTCTCTAACTATTTTTACATCAGGCAGATAGATGGTGAAACGGATTTGGTTTCGGTAAGTAACATTTTTTATACCCTCCACCTCCAGGATGGGGGTATACTAACTTGGCCATTCATTTGTCATTTTGAATATGTCTCTTTATATTTCTTGATATTTGGTATGCGCATTTCCCTTATAGCAAAAACGTGCACCATAAAGTGATTCTTATTTGTAGGGGGTGAAATGGGGCAAAAAATGGATAAAATGGTACGTATTAAACGACAACAGCTAGAAACACGAAATTCGGTGTGTACATTCATCTAATTGAGTAGATACATAATATAAAAGTATTTTTTCAAAATTCGTACTTTTAAGGGGTAAAATACGAATAGAGGGATAAAAATAGTACCAATCAAATGACCGCAGCTAGAGTCATGAAATTCGGAGTATACATTCCTCTGACTGCATAGACACGGAAAATAAACGTATTTTTCGAAATTAGTACTTTCAAGGGATGCAATGGTACAGAGGGATAAAAATAGTACCAACTAAACGACTACAGCTTTGCATTTGTACTTTTTCTTTTACGGCAAAAATGAAGTTAGGTTATTTTGCACTATGTACGTCTGGTAATGGATTTTCAAAATTTGTACTTTATTATTATTTGCAATTAACATAGAATGGAAATACAACCAACTGTAGCACCCACTATCTACCAATATTTATGGCTTTGAAAATATAAATATAAGAATATTTATTTTTTGAATTGACGTATTGGTAGCATTACCTTATAAGCGTGGTTTAAAATAATTTAAATTTTATATTTAAATTAATTTTTCAATATTTGTACATATTAGTTTTGGTTTGGCTATATTAAAAAAATTATATTTTCCTGTAATATTACTGCACTTCTACGAAAACCGACAACCTCTGTGGAATGCAATCCATGGTGGAGGGTATATAAAGTTCGGCCTGGCCGAACTTAACAGCCGTTTTTACTTGTTTTACTTCTCCATTTCTGTCTTCACTATTTTGAATACATTGCGATATAAATATGAGATACGCAACTAACAAAGAAAATTTCCTGAAACTAGTTTGCTAAAATTGACAAATTAATATACAAATTATATTTTATTAATTCGTTTTTGAAATTTTTGCTAAAGCTACTTCAATGTTTCGAGTGCTTTTTAACAACAACAAAGCTGCTGGCATGTCCATGATGATGACCACCCTGATGTCCTTGGTGTTCATGATGATGACCATGTATACCGTGCTCAACATGATGATTGTGTTTAATGTGAACCTGATGATCATGCTTAACGCTATCATGATGGCTATGTTTACCATGATCCTTGATTGCGGCCTCATCGTGATGAGCATGGCCAATCTTATGGACGGTAGCTTCGAAGCCCTTCTTCTTGTCGGCCGAATATTCTACGATACGTTTGGTGCCATCAGCCTCTTTAAGGGAGTAAACACCTGAAATGCGAAAGTAAAAGGAAGTCAGTCTAAGCAAAATTTTTTTTTAACGAATCTCACCCTTAACTTTGTCACCATCTCTGGCTTCCCATTGTTGCTTGATATCGCCGGTTTTTGGATCCTTAACGCCATATTTGAATTCATATTTAACATGATCATGATGGTCGTGATGTTCATGATGATCTTTGTGATCGTGATGTTCATCATGATCATTATTGCCATGATGTTCAACATGATGTTCCTCGTGGCCATGATGTTCCTCGTGGCCATGATGTTCCTCGTGGCCGTGATGTTCAACATGTTGGGCATGATGTCCTGGGTGACCATGATGTTCCACTTTATGGCTGTAGTGTTCACTGTGTTGCTGTTTATGATCTTGATGCCCTTGATCGTGACTCTTGTGATCGTCGTGTATCACAGAAAAACTAATTTTCTTAACTTGATTATGATCTTCTCCATGTCCGTGTAGTTTATGTCCGCCAACGCTTATTATACACAGGACAACGAGAGCAATGTTAATGCATAGGATTCTCATTTTGATTTATTTATTGACGGAAGACTATTTTGGATTTAGATTAAATTTAAATGACTTTGGAATGTGTGGTAATAACTGTTGGTCTCTAGCGATTTACCTGCCTTATTTATAGTTAATTACTTCGATGGTAGTTCGTACAACAAAAAAAAAAAACAATTATATGTATTTTGGCGGTCATAGCTAATATGATTGTAAATAAAATAGACAGCATAAACACAACTTAGCTTAAGGTTATATATTAACAACGTACCCTACTTAAGGTATTGCGCTTTGAATGAATGTTTCAATTAGTTAATTTCATAGAGTTTATGGTACAGATTCAATGATTTGCATATGACCTGCATTTTGTGCACCCTACATCACACATCACGTCCAAAGTAAAAAGGAGAAATCAAAGCGTTCACGAAGGTTGACTTCTATATAGAAAGTGAAACGATAGAGGTCAGCCTTTTGGAGACAACACCTTTAGAACAATTTAGTATAAAAACACCGGACAAGCCGAAATCAAGTATCAGTTTTTGCAATACAACCAGCAGTTCTATGCCATCTAGAACTTTATACGAAATTTATCTACTCAACAAAGCAAAATGCGCATCTTGACCATTTCTGTTGTTTTCGTGGTCCTGGCTGTGATGACCGTAGACGGACATGGACATGTTCACGGGCTTCTGAAGAAAATTAGTCATGCTGTGACAAGTGGTGTTCGCAGGACTCATGATCGTATACACAAAGGTTTGAAACATCACCTCGATGAACATCAAAAACATAAAGATGAACATCATGGTCATGGCCATCATGTACATCCGGGACATCCGGAACACCTAGTGGCAATTCAGGAAAGTCATGGTCATGATAAATATCCGATTATCAAGGGACATCTTGAACATTACGGTCATCATAATCTGGGTTATGGTCATGGTTATAAGGACTATCATGTTGATTATCCTGCCAGTTATGGTCATAGTGAACATCATCATGACAAACATCCGATTCTCAAGGCTTATCATGAACATCATGACAAATATCCGATTCTGCAGGCATATCATGAACATCATGACCAATATCCGATTATCAAGGCACATCATGAACCACATATTGAACATCACGGTCATCATAGTGTTGGTCATGGCCATAAGGACTATCATATTGACTATCCCACCGGTTATGGTCATGGTGGACATCACGATCAAGCCAAATATGAATTCAACTATCCAAAATCCGATGGCTTCAAGCAGCAATGGAACTCCAAGGACAGTGATAAATTCAAGAGTAAGTTTAATTTAATATATTTATATTTAAATTCTTATTTTCTTCTTGGTTTGTAGGTGTTTCCTCCCATGATCATCAGGTTCACATTAAACATGAACATGATGCTGGGCATGGTAAGTATTCTAAACACCACGGACATGATGATGGTCATCATGAACATGCCAGCAGCTATATTGTTGTTAAACAATACACGAATCATTAATCGATGTTGGTGGTTTGAACGAACATTTCTAAAGCGAATATTTGCTTTAAGAAATTAATAATAATAATAATATAATAATCGAATGTCTGTTATTTGTTATCTAATGTTTTAAATAAATATTTGTTATTATTCTATACATATTTTGTCTTCATTTCATTTATGGTTAACAGATCAGCGGAATTTAAAATATGTTCTTCAGTTTGACTGATCAAATAGTAAAAACATTTTTTGTAATACTACAAAAATCAATATAAACGTTCAATAATTCGACCAAAGAGTTATTCTAAGACAATAATAAAAAAATTTATTTAAGGTGATTCCAAGCTTCTATTAATTTAGAAACTAATTTTGGTCCAAAAATGCAACATAAAACAAGTAAAAACGGCGTTAAATTCGGCCGGGCCGAACTTTATATACCATGCATTCCACAGAGGCTTTTCGTTGAGGTACAGAACAACAGAGGATAATTTTAAATTTTTTAATATAGCCAAACCAAAACAAATAGAAATATTGAAAAAATAATTTTATAAATAAATATAAAATTTTAATTACTTTAAAACACGTTTTTAAGCTAAAACTACCAATATGTTTTTACTATATATGTGCCAATTTGAATGATCGACAACGTTGGTAACTCTAAGGGAACCACTACTTTCAGAGGACGCACTGACTTAGACCACTTTCATTCTTCTCAAAATTGAAAAAATGTAACACAACATTTTTCATTTTTTTCGCAAAAGTAATATTTCCTTATCAAAAATGAAAGAAAACACAAAATATTTTGTTAAAAAAAATAAAAAATATACAAAAATATGTACAGTTTGTTCGTCTATAAAATTTATATTGAAATTATTTTTTACTTTTCAAAGAATTTCATTTTATATGTTATTCAAATTATCTGAATCACCTAAAATGGACATTATAAAAAAATTGTTTTCTTCACCACACATCAATATTAGTGGATATAGTGTGACTTAGGCCACTTTCAAACTAACACTAAAGACAATTTTGGTGTGCATAAAATGAGAAATGTCATTGTAAGGGTACATTTTTTATAAATGTCAAAAATAAAAGTTCTTAAATTAGAGATCTGATCAAACTAAAGAGATAAAGTGGGAAATCTCCATTTTTTTGGATTTTAGACTTAGACCATTATCATTCTAACTGGCACATATATTGAAATAATACAGCATTTTCCAATTCCAAAATTATTAATTTTGAAAATATATTATCTCTCACGTACACAGTGCTAACTTAACACCTAACATCACGATTCCACCCATTTTTATAGTAAAAGTAAAAAAGTACGAATTTGGAAAAATCTCACCGAATGTCATCATTATAAATGCTATAGCCTTTTAGTTGGTACCATTCCCTCCCTCCCTTATATCCCTTGAAAATACGAATTTGGAAGAACCTTTTTATTTTTCGGTCTACGCAGTCAGAGAATGCATACTCCAAATTTCGTGATTCTAGCTGCGGCCCTATATTTTGGTACCATATTTATCCCCTTTTCCCCTTATAAGTACGACTTTCGAAAATCTTCTTGTTTTACTATTATTTATTTTTTATTTTTTTATAGGGATGTACCCACCACTCTAGCTTTAGGCGTTCAGTTGATACCATTTTCATCCCTCTGTTCCTATTGTATCCCTTGAAAATACGAATTTGGAAAAACCTTTTTATTTTACCTGTATACGCTGTTAGAGAAATATATACTCCGAATTTCATAATTCTAGCTGCCGCCATTTGGTTGGTACAATTTGTATCCCCTCTTTCCATTTTAGCCCCGAATTTCGATAAATCTCTTTATTGTACGTGTCTACGCAATCAGAGGATTGAATATACCGAATTTCATTATTCTAGTTGCTGCCGGTTGGTACCATTTTGATCCCTCTATTTCCATTTTACCCCTTAAAAGTACGAATTTGGAAAAAATACTTTTATATTGTGTATCCACTAATTAGAGGATTGTACACACCGAATTTCGTGTTTCTAGCTGTTGTCGTTTGATTGGTACCATTTGTATCCCTTTTTTTGTCCCATTTCACCCACTACGAATAATAATCATAATCAAGCAGACGTATTGAAAAAACATGCTTAAATACTCTAAAATATGGGTATGGGTATTTTTAGTCCTTGTGAGAGAATTTTTTTCTCTTTGGGCCGATTTCGCCCAGTTTCAATCCCAACCAATCTACGACTATAAGACGCAATTATGGAAAATTTGGACGTCCTAGCTTCTTTCATTTAGATGCTGGAGGTGGAGGGTAAAAAAACATGCTGAAACACTCTAAAAGTTAGGGGTAATGTTATTTTAGGTCCTTGGGAGCGAATTTTTCCCCCTGTGGACGTATTCATGCAAAATGTGGACGCCTTAGCTCCTTTTGTTTATATGCTATCGTGCTTTCAACAGACGCACGGATGGGGGACAGACGGACATGGCTTGATAGTCTTTATAGGGTCTCAGGTTTTTAAAACGAAATGACAAACTTAGTATATCCTCATCCTGTGGTGGAGGGTTTAAAAACGTTCGTGTATTTGTTTGTCATCACAATATAGGACAAATAACCCATTTCACTCGCCAAATGTCATAAAATTGAAAATTGTATACTATATTAACAAACCAGACTACAGATAGAATGGAAAATGTAAATAATGATCAATTAAACAAAACGTTAAGAACTTTCGGTGACCATATGACATTTACGGCCCTTAACCTTCTTGGAACCAAAATTAGTTAATTTAGTTTTTTAGCATTACATAATTAAAAGTAAGGGCAGATTTCGAAAGTAGTCTACTTTATTATACACTACACAACATTCTGTATGATTGAAATCCGCGATTTTATGGGCACTAAATTCGTTCTGATAAGATGAGATTATGAATTGTCAAAATTTTCAGAAATTTCAGAAAACAGTGAATGTTTTAGATTTTTGCTTTTATTTTTTGGCTTGTTCAGTGTACGTTTTTTATAAAATTTTGTTTTATTGTGTTCGGTTAAGTTAACTTTGGTATAAAATATTGCTGGAGTCGTAGTCGTTCGTAGTTAGACGCAGATAGGCCAATGCAGTTATCCCATTAGTGTTGTTTAACCACAATAAAACTGCTGGCATGTCCATGGCCATGATGATCATGATGACCATGATGTTCGTGTTTGTTGTGATGGTCGTGCTTTTTCTCGTGATGTTCGTGCTTTTCATGATGTTCGTGTTTAACATGGTGTTCGTGTTTTTCGTGATGTTCATGGTGGCCATGCTCCTTTTGGTCCTTATGTTCCTTGTGGTCGTGATGGGCATGACCAATTTTATGGACTGTGGCTTCAAAACCGGTTTTCTTATCGGAAGAATATTTCACAACACGAGTGGTACCATCGGCTTCCTTGAGGGAGTAGCTACCTACGATCAGAATATGAAATATAGGATTCATTAATAATAAATCGAGATAAAAATCATTTCGACTTACCCTTAACTTTATCACCATCTCTGGCTTCCCATTGATCCTTAACATCACCGGTTTTTGGATCCTTGACACCGTATTTGAATTCGTATTTAACATGACCATGATGTTCATCATCATGACCGTGATGCTCATGATGATCCTTGTGGTTATGATGACCATGATGCTCTACATGACCATGACCATGATGTTTATCGTGATGGACATGGTGTTCATGATGTTCCTTATGCTCATGATGGCCATGATGATCCTCATGCTTAGATTCGTGTTTGGTTACAACAGCATAACTGGAAGCTTTGTCCTCAACATGCTTATGGCCGTGATGTTTGTGAGGCATTGGTCCTGCTGCAGCCAAACCCAAAATGGCCAAAACTGCTACCGAGGATATCAAAAAACGCATGGTGTGTTCGTTTCAATATTACTTTGAGGTGATTGAAGTTTAAAGTGAAACTGATAATGGTCAGTGGATTTGTTAGTCAATTTATACTAAATAAAATTAAATCAATTGTTTCTTAACTATGTTAATATGTTTAGCAGTCTCATTAAACTGTATATTTGTTATTGTCTTTTATTTACATTCTATTTTTGTTAATTGTTTCAAATAACACTTGTTGATATCAGATAGCGGTTATGTTCAATGCTAAATATGTATACATAATTAGCTCAACCAAAACTTAAGAAACAGTTGTTTTTGCCTCAAAGAAGGCCTATTGACTATAATCTATTGGTCCTTAATAATAGATAAAATATTTAGCACAATTATTGTGTATTGCCCTTACACGGCTTGTCTAAATTTCTTTAATTACTATATTCAAATTCATGAAATTCAATCAATTCCAAGAAGACTAACCCTCATTTTCAACAAATCTTTATACCCTACACCACAGGGTATAACGTCTTTGTGTATTTGTTTGTAACATCCAAAAGGAAACGAGATAGACCCATCGTTTATTATACCGATCGACTTAGAATCACATTTTGAGTCTATTTAGCGATGTCCGTCTGACCGTCCGTCTGTCCATCTATTCTTGTAATCAAAGTCCAGGTCGCAATTATGGTTAGAACTAAATGAAACTTTGCACAACGCAATGTTATGGGATAAGGACGAACGCTATTTAATTTGAAGAAAATCGGTTCAGGTTTAGATATGGCTTCCATACAAATTTCGCTCCCAATTTGACTTTTTCCGCTCTAGAAACCACATATTTTAACAGATTTTCTTCAAATTTGGCAAAACAAATTATATTTCAACTATAAACTTCTATGCCGAAAGTGGGTCATATCTGTTCAGATTTTTATAAATGGACCAGATCGATTCAGATATATATATAGCTCTCACTAAATGTCTCCCCCAATTTGATTATTTCCGCTATATAAACCACATAATTTAACAGATTTTTTTACAATTTGGCAAACCAGCTCATATTTCATCTATAAACAACTCTGGTAGAAATGGGTCATATCGGTTCAGATTTATGGACACAAAAGTCTCTCCCGATTTGGCTCTTTCCGCTCTAAAATCCACATATTTTAACAAATTTTCTTCAAAGTTCGCAAACACCTTATATTTCAACTGGAAACACCTGTGGGAAAGATATGTTAAATCGGTTCAGATTTATATATAACTCCCATACAAAATTCGCTCCCAATATGAATATTTCCGCTCTAGAATCCACATATTTTAATAGATTTTGTTCAAAATTGGCAAACCATCTTATGTTTAAACTAGGAACACCTATGATCAGATCGGTTCAGATTTATATATAGCTCCCTTTCAAATTTAGCTCATGATTTGACTTTTCTGCTCTAGAAACCACATATTTTAGCAGATTTTCCTTAAATTTGGCAAAACAAATTATATTTCAACTAGAAATAGCTCTGGTAAAAATGGGCCAGATCTGTTCAGATATATATAGCTGCAATTACAGTTAGAGTTAACCACCAGTTAACTCTAACTGTAGGTCAGTTTGTGCGAAGTTTGACATCTATTACCTTGAGTTATCTTTAACCAATGATGATAAAAGTGGGCGTTAATTTATAACTTAGAAAAGACAGTGTAGGATATGAGTTTGCGATGAATTTAAGTAAAGTTTGGCCGGGTTGGAAAGTATATACCAAAGCCAGGAAAGCGTGCCAAATACTACTACTACCATAAAATGAAATAATCGAGCTAGGCTTTATTTTAAGTATATCTAAAGATAGTCATCACAGTACAGCTCGTATTTATTGTCCTGTGGACATGTAATTTGTTCGTTTAGGCCAGTGAAGGGCGCTTTTGAATTTGGAGAAAATCGGTTCAGATATTAACGGCCTGCATCAAATTTTTCAGCTCGGAATTCGTACGATGAATACGAAATGATGAATCTGGAAATTAGGATCAGTGGAAGTGGATCACATTAGCCCATATTTTGCCACTCCGTTATATTTCATAGTATAGTATTTCCTCATATATCCCTCTCGTTTCGACTTCCGCTCTAGAATCCACATCTCACCCCAACGAAATTTCTTTCATTCTTTCTGTCCGGCAGACAAAGACTAGCTCTTCCGAACGAATTGACATATTGACTGGTTCAAAATATCTAGATACATACATAACGTGACCATCTCTTATTGGGCTAAAAGCGGTATTTGCGAATTCTAAAACCGGGATTTGGCGGGATTTTTTAGAAAAATCGTGAAAATCTAACCAAAAAACGTAAACATAGAAAACTAAGCTATATAATGTAATGCAAATTAAAATGACTGTGTTTAGAATATTTATGAATAGGTGATATCGCGGGCGTGCAAAACAAAAAAAGTTTTAGCAAATTCGTACGTTTGGGGTCACAGTAGGAAAATAGGCAGATGGTACCAATCAAACGGCTCTATCTGCAATTATGAACTTCAGACTCTTGATTGTAAACTAGAGTGATCAATGTCGGTTTTTCGGGTTTTGCGAAAACCGTGATTTCAAATAACCCGGTTTCCCTGGTTTCTTTTTATGTGAAAAAACCGGTCGGACGGGGGGATTTCGGGTTTTCTTTCAAAACTGCATAAAATATGGAAATAACTTTAGGTGCACTTGTGAATGGGGTTTTTCTTGATAATTACATTTTTTATTTTTTCCTACTTTTAAGCTATGGAAGACGGCCTCGTCATGGTTTATTTTCAATTATTTTTCTCATTTGAACCGATTTAGCAGTTTCTAAGTAAGATTTTCCCATTTCGTGACAGTTTATTATTATTTTACGTTCTTCTATAGACCACTCGAAAAATATCTTTACTTCACTAAACAAATGATTCTTTTTGGAGAGTATAGTTATATTATATTCAGAAGAGGTCTAAATAATGTCTAAAGAGCTGTTCACAGCTTTACAAAAAGAGTTTTTCTAATAAATGAAATGAAATTAAATTTTTGACCAAGGGTAGGTACAATGACTTATGCTGTGCTAAAATATTACCTTGTACTAGTTAAACATGGTTATATTTTTAGTATATAAAATAGAAAAAATATTTTTTGATTCATTGTAGTATACAAGTAAATACACAAAATAAAAATATATCACATTGATTGTTACGTAATCTTCGAGAAAAGTGGAGAGACTCTTAATTTTTGGCTTTCAAAAAAGGAATGGAAAATTGAATTTCTCGGGAATTATCGACAAAAAAATTAAATAGTTTTTGGTAACAAATAGGTAAAACATACGCATTTCTTGTAAGTATCGATTAGCACTTTTCCCAATACGTAAACAAATGAATTTATGAATTTTATCCACTTTTCATAGTTTTTTCGTATCAGCAAAAATTAAAAAAAAACATTTTTTTTATTCTTTGGAGACTGTTACTAAACCACTGTTTCTACGTGAAAGTGTGAGCCTCAAAAGTACCTTTAACGGACTTATATTTTCGAAATGAGTGGACAAATAATAAAGGTACCTTCGACGAAAATTAGATCTTTAGTAAAAAATTAAGAAAAATTCAAAGGAAAAACAAGTAAGGAAGGTTAAAGTCGGGTGTCGCCGACTATATGATACCCTACACCAATAATAGTGTATAAGAAGGTCGTTACATTGAACCTGGTATATATATACTACAAACTACAAACATACTTTTATCTGTATTTGTAAGAAAATTTGAACAAAAGCTTTGAATGGGAGCTATATATAAATCTTTACCGATCTAACACATTTTTAGCATAGGTTTTCTGAAATATAAGATGCTTTCCCAAATTTGATGAAAATCTGTTAAATATGTGGTTTCTAGAGCGGTAATAATTAAATCGGGGGGTCATTTATATGGGAGCTATATATAAATCTGAACCGATTTGACGCACTTTCGCCATGTATGAGCTGATTTGCAAAATTTAAAGCAAATCTGTTCAAATATGCTATTTTTAGATCAGAAATAATCAATTCAATGTCGCAATTTATATTGGAGATATGTATGTATATCTGAACCGATCTGGCCCATTTTTACCAGAGCTGTTTCTAGTTGAAATATAATTTGTTTTGCCAAATTTGAAGAAGATCTGTTAAAAACTGTGGTTTTTAATGCGGAAAGATTCAAATCGGAGGAGACATTTGTATGGGAGCTATATATAAATTTGAACCGATGTGACCCACTTTCGCCATAGATGTTTGTAGTTGAAATATGAGCTGATTTTCCAAATTTTAAGCAAATCTGTTCAAATATGCAATTTCTAGAGCGGAAGTAATCAATTTAGCGGCGAAATTTGTGTTGGAGCTTTATATATACAGTAAAAACTTGATAATCTGGATAATTGATTGTAGACCCCAATCCGGATTATCGAGATTTCCGGATTATCGAGGTTTTTTTTAACTGTTGTTTTTTTATTGAAAATGCGTTTAAATATGTTGTTTAATACTAAGTATGTGTTTATTAAAAAATAAATTAATTCATTGCAAAAATAAAAATAAAAACATTAATTTTCGTTGATATAATTCAATCAAATAAAGAAATATTTGAAAATTAACGTAAATCAATACTAATTTCTTTTAGTGAAGTAATCAAATACTGTTGTTTGGTGTGTATTAGCTAAGCTTTTTTCCAAAGCCAGATCTCGCATTTCGTGAAGGACTAAGATTTTTTCTACACCCACATTATTTTCCTCGGCCCATTTTATTGATGTTTCAAAACTTTGAAGAGCGTCCTTGGCTTTTACCGCTTGTGCTAGGGGAATTGTATCCACTTGTTCGTCTTCTGAGGAAATTTCAATATCTGACATTGCAGAGTTATCTTCATTGATCCATGTTTCAACTTCTTCCGAATTAAAATTTATGTTAAACGAAGTTCGAAACAGGTCTGTAAAAAATATATTTCCATCTGGATTGTGCCTTTCTTGCAATACAGATAATGGCAAATCATCTTCAGACTCCCATTTTTCTGGAAACAGTTTTCTCCAGCTGGAATTAAGCACACTCTCATTCACCTTTCCCCAAGAGTTTTTCAGCATAATGCAGCAGTTTTGAAGATTAAATGATTTTAAAAACTGCGTGCGATTTTTTATTATACATTTTCGTTAATCTGATTGGATTTTGGTCCATTGGCTGGACAAGGCTTGTAGTATTTGGAGGAAGAAAAATGGTTTTATAGTTACCGCATTCTGAGACAAGTGATTCTTTTGAATGAGACGGTGCATTGTCAACGAGTAGGATCGCTTTTTGTGGCAAGTTGTTGTTTTGTTGAAACATTTTTACTTGTGGAACAAATGATTTATGAAACCATTCAATAAACAAATGTGTTGTCATCCAACCATTTTTTGAGGAATAATACTCTACTGGAGGGTTCTTCTTAAACGACCTTGGGTTCCGAGGCTTACCAATTACAACAACGTCTAACTTGTGATCTCCGGATTTGTTTGAACAGCACAAAAACGTGATCCTTTCTTTACACATTTTTCGTCCAGGAGCATTTTTTTCTTTTTCATGAACTAATGTCTTGTCCGGAAGCATTTTAAAAAAGAGTGCTGATTCGTTGGCATTACTTGCCATAAATTCTCTTTCATTACCATATTTTTCCTCAAACAATGCCTTTGCCTTTCCACAAACAATTTCTTTAGAAATAGGTAAGTGTTTTCCCCGTTGTTTTTCAAACCAGGAATATAAAACTTGTTCGAATTCTTCATATTCACCTTCTTTTAGAGTTTTGCGTTTTTGTAAAAGCTTTCGATTAGATGTCTTAGCAAACCTGTATGTTAAATTTTGTTCTTGAATGTTATATTGAAAATAGAATAAAATAAAATGTACTCACTTTTTTAACTTTTCACTTTGCTTTTTAATATCTGAAATAGTTGAAGTACCTACTCCATATTTTTCAGCTAACACCCTGCCACTCACACCTCTATTGACTTCTTCAATAATTTTAACTTTATCTAAAATAGATAACGTTTTGTGTGCTCTCTTTGTTGAAGGCATTGTAATACTGGCAGGTGCAGCCATTCAACCAACATAAACAACTCACAGCGCAAAATTCTAACGGTATTTTGCAAGGCATACTACGATGACTAACAAAAAATATATATGTATGTATGTTATACAACTGTTTACATTCAATCCAAATTTTTGAGTTGCAACCAATACTATTGAGTTGAAATCAATCCGGATTATTGAGTTTCAATCGATCCGGATTATTGAATTGCAATCAATCCGGATTATAGAATACGCAATGTACAGGGAAACGCCGTCCGGATTACCGAATAATCCGGATTAGCGGGGTCCGAATGGGAATGGGAATTTGGTTAGAAATAAATGGAAAAACTTGTTAGTCATTACTTTTTGGATAGATTTTTTCTGCATAATTCCCAAATTTTATTATATCTCAATATTACACAATGTTCAATATGAATTTTGGTTTTATAAAAAATTTTTTATATGATTTATATTTAGTTTTTAAAAATAAAACTATTTTGTGATGATATGAAACTTAACTGTTCCAGGGCAAGTTCTAAGACCGGACCCTTTTACATGAGATTGCCATTGAAGCTGTTAAATGTGATATGACGTGGCATCCATATTTTGTAAGTATTTAATTAGAAGGAAACCAAATACAGAAATTAAAACTGCTGAGTCGAGTTACCAGACTGTGGAATGAAACGCTATATATAAGTTTTTTCTTAAATTAAGACTCAAAATGTAAAAATAAAACACTTTCGATTTGCAGTTCAATTTTACTGATTGCGATAAAATATTTGGTTTTTATTTCTAATCTTTTGTTTGCTGGTTCTTTTTATAAATTCTCGTTTAACTCTGTTCGGTTAAGTTAACTTTGGTATAAAATATTGCTGGAGTCGTAGTCGTTCGTAGTTAGACGCAGATAGCCAATGCAGTTATTCCATTAGTGTTGTTTAACCACAATAAAACTGCTGGCATGTCCATGGCCATGATGATCATGATGACCATGATGTTCATGTTTGTCGTGATGGTCGTGCTTTTTCTCGTGATGTTCGTGCTTTACATGATGTTCGTGTTTAACATGGTGCTCGTGTTTTTCGTGATGTTCATGGTGACCATGCTCCTTATGGTCCTTATGTTCCTTGTGGTCGTGATGGGCATGACCAATTTTATGGACTGTGGCTTCAAAGCCGGTTTTCTTATCGGAGGAATATTTTACAACACGAGTGGTACCATCGGCTTCCTTGAGGGAGTAGCTACCTGTAATCACAATAATAAATAAACGATTTAATAATAGTAAATCTCTTAAAGCCCTTAAAACTTACCCTTAACTTTATCACCATCTCTGGCTTCCCATTGATCTTTAACATCACCGGTTTTTGGATCCTTGACGCCGTATTTGAATTCGTATTTAACATGACCATGATGTTCATCATCATGACCGTGATGCTCATGATGATCCTTGTGTTCATGATGACCATGATGCTCTACATGACCATGACCATGATGTTTATCGTGATGGACATGGTGTTCATGATGTTCCTTATGCTCATGATGGCCATGATGATCCTCATGCTTAGATTCGTGTTTGGTTACAACAGCATAACTGGAAGCTTTGTCCTCAACATGCTTATGACCGTGATGTTTGTGAGGCATTGGTCCTGCTGCAGCCAAACCCAAAATGGCCAAAACTGCTACCGAGGATATCAAAAAACGCATGGTGTGTTCGTTTCAATGTTACTGACAGGTGATTGAAGTTTAAAGGGAAACTGATAATGATCTGTGGACTGGCTGGTCAATTTATACAAACTAAAATAAAATTAATACACAAATGTTGCATAACTTTGTTAATGTGTTTAACGGTTGCGATAGTCGATAGATTTGTTAGTGCCTGTTATTTACATTCTATTTTTGTGGGTATAGTATTGTTTTACCTAACTTTTGTGCAGACCGTTTAACAAGTTGTGGGTCAGAGCAAATATTTAGGGAAATAGTTTTCAAGTGATTAAAACGCATACAATTAAGGTCATTTGTGTATTGGGTAAGGTCAGCTATGAATCACAATGTCGAACAAAGGGAAATTCTTGTTTTCCATCACTATGAACTTTCATAACTTTAGTAGGAATTGAATACTTGTTAGTAACTGGTTGCAGTCGGCTTGAACAGAAAACTTAACTCAAAACCAAATTCAACCAACTTGTGTTTCTTTTAAAGATTTAATTTTTTTCAATAAAAGAAATTTATGTTGTGGAAATGAATATTGTAACGTAACATTTTAAAATTTGAAGGTCAGTTTAAATTTCCATTATATGGCGAAAGAATAGTGATTTCTTTTTACGAAGAAGCCATATGAAAAATTTTAATTTTATTGAATGAAGAAGATATTTTATGAAATATTTAATTTCTATGACTATATCGAGACAGAGTTATCGCAAGCAATAAAACATCAACTAAACTTAAATATGTTTTAAATCATTTTTTAATTTCAAGCCACTAATGACTAATTGAGCAAAAAAAATTACATTTTTCCAAGATGGTTTGAAACATTTTTTAAACAATCTGTGATTTAACGCTCCTGATAATACAACTAAAAATCATTTTTTGTTTCCTGTTTGTCAAAATTTGTTTCTAATTAATAGACCCTTGAAAGCACTTTAAATATACATTTATATACACTCCACGAGGGTATAATGTCTTTGTGCATTTGTTTGTAACACCCACAAGAAAATGAGATAGACCCATTGTTAATTATACCGATCGACTTAGAATCACTTTTTGAGTCGATTTAGCAATGTGCGTCCGTCCGTCCGTCTGTCCATCTTTTCTTGTAATCACTATACAAGTCGCTATTGTAGACAGAACCAAATGAAACTTTGCACAACGAATTTTTTCGGTACAACGCCGAACGCTATTTAATTTGAAGAAAATTGGTTCAGATTTAGATATAGCCCCCATACGAATTTCACTCCCGATTTGATTTTTTTCGCTCTAGACACCACATATTACAACAGATTTTCTTTAAAATTGGCAAAACATCTTATATTTCAACTAGAAACGCATGTGGTAAAAATGTGTTGGATCGGTTCATATTTATATATAGCTCCCGATTTAACTTTTTCCGCTCTAGAAACCACATATTGTATCAGATCGTCATCAAATTAGGCGAAATATCTTGTATTTGTCCTATAAACAGTCATGGCGCAAATGGGTCAGATCGGTTCAGATTTATATATAGCTCCCACACAAATTGCACTCCCGATTTCACTTTTTCCACTCTATAAACCACATATTTTAACAGATCTTCTTCAAATCTTTCAAATTATCTCATATTCAACTGGAAACACCCATGGTGCAAATGGGTCATCGGTTCAGATTTACATATAGCAAAACTTTCCCATACAAATTTCGGATAGACTTTTTCCGCACCAGAAAGCACGAATTTTCACAAAATGAGGTTAACACGTTATATTTGAACTGGATGAACTTTTGGTGAAAGTTAGTCACTATATTCTATGTTTGGATATAGCACCGATATAAATATTTCCGATTTGACAAATTGGACCAGGTAATATTAGCCTATGATTAGGAAACATACAAAAATTCTTCCCGTTTTCACTTTTTTACCGAGTTGAATTGTATTCGGATAGAAAGTGGAGTGTATCATATAGTAAGCCCCGCCCGACTTTAGCCTTTCCTTACTTGTTATACTTGCCTTCAAATAACTGATATGTCGTATTGTTTTCAGGAACGTTTAGCTCACAAACGACCTGACTTAGAGACGAAATATTTTGCAAATCATAATTAAACAATCCAAACTTTATTTGCATGGGGTGTTCCATCGGCCGAAAAGTGAATAACATAATAACAGTTCTATAGTTTACTTAGGGTTTTATAGGCATAGTTCTTGCAAATGAACTACGTTTGGCATAACATTTAGATAAAGGAAATTTGCTCATCTTTATAGTTGCTTAATGAAAAAACAAGTAAGGAAAGGTTAAAGTCGGACGGGGCCGACTTTATGATACCCTACACCACTCCCTGCGTATATGCCTGGTTTTGATTACTAAACCCTGGTGTTTGAAATTTGACAGACACCTTCAAAATCTTGAGTTAAGGTTAAAAACCGGGTTTTCGTACCTTTGCACACTGATAAGTATGTTGCTTTGTTGGTTATCAACCGAATTTCACTTTCTCATCGGATTTGAAAGAAGAAATCGATATATAGCTTCTTTAAGAAAATTTGGAAATGTGTGATTTTGTCCAGCAATCACATTTTTTAAACAATTTTTAGCCATTTTTTTAAAGTTTTATCAATATTTTTGCACATTATTTTGTTTGGAAACCGTAGCACTTGTAAATTTATTTAAAAAAACATTTAGTAAGGAGTAAAACGCCGGTAGTAATTGGCTGAGTTATTGAAGTTTTTATTAATACTAATACTTTTTGCAAAAATACAAGTTTTGGTCATTCCTCTCCACATCTCTCATTATTTTACGAATTGAGGTCCAATAAGAATACACAAAATTGTAAAATTTATTTAAATTTAAAATGTAAATTTATTTAAAAAAACATTTAGTAAGGAGTAAAACGCCGGTAGTAATTGGCTGAGTTATTGAAGTTTTTATTAATACTAATACTTTTTGCAAAAATACAAGTTTTGGTCATTCCTCTCCACATCTCTCATTATTTTACGAATTGAGGTCCAATAAGAATACACAAAATTCATTAAAACTGATAAAAATGGTAAACAAAAACATTTCGACCGTTTTAATAAATGATCCCCAATTTTGGAACACATTTTTCCCACTTTGGGAATTCGGTTAATTTTTTTGGAAAATTTGTGACAGAATATATTCAGAAATTGCAATCGCGAATGTTGGATTTTTACAACACTCGCAGCAAAAATTTCATGCATATCGTATCTTCATCAAATTTTGCAGATCATGATATTTATACCCTATTTTCAACTAGGAATACCTACCGTGGATGAGAAATATATAGGTCCATGTTTTGGACCAGGCCCAAAATGTTGTTATCGGCCCCCTTTTGAAATGTCGGTCCGATTCATCCTATCACTACTGTATAGTTTGTATTTGTCTGTACAATATACGTTAAATATGACTAAAGATGAATTTATAGTAACTGTATAATTTTTATGAACTACATAAAATTGCTTCCATGAAATTCGTGGGTTTAGTAATCAAAGCGAGATACATACGAGGGAGTGGTGTAGGGTATTATATAGTCGGCCCCGCCCGACTTTAGCCTTTCCTTACTTGTTTTTCAATATGTCTGTTTGTACTCAGTTGATATTGGGTATGCGCATCCCCCTATCATCAAGCACCATAAAGTGATTCTTTTTCGTAGGAGGTGAAATGGGCCGAAACACAAAAAAACCTCCCACTTATTGAATAGTAAAAATTTGGTGTATACATTCCTCTGACTGCATAGATTTGTAAAATAAAGATATTTTTCTAAATTGTATGCTTTCCAGGAATAAAATGGGAACATAGGGATAGAAAAATGTGCCAACCAATCGCCTGCAGCTAGAACGATGGAAGTACGTGAGTACATCCCTCTAATTGCGTCATCACGTATAATAAAGGGATTTTTCGAAATACATTCTTTTAAGGGGCTAAAATGGGAAATAGGACCGCAGATAGAATCATGAAAGTCGGTGCACACATTCCTCTGATGCATAGATGCAAAACGATTTTTAAAAAGGATTTTTTCGAAATTCGTACTTTTAAAAGGTAAAGAGATAAGGAGAGATACAAATAGTACCAACCAAACAGCTACACCTAGAATAATGAAATTCGGTGCATATACCCAAAAAATAAAAAGGTTTTTTCCAAATTAGTACTGCACTTCTACGAAAATCGACAGCCTCTGTGGAGTGCAGAACTTAACGCCGTTTTTATACCCTCACTCTACAGAGTAGGAGGGTATATATCATTTGGGGCAGAAAAAAGTGTAACGCATTGAAGAAGTGTCTTAAGACCCCAAGTATGTTTGGACAAAATCCATTTCATGAGTTTTTAAGCCGTTTGAGCCATGTCCGTCCGCCCGTCTGTCTGGCTGGTGTACACGATAACTCACGGAAGGAGTTAAGGAGTTAAATCAAACTTTGGACATTTTAATATTATTCCCAAACTTAGTTTGAGTTCGAAAATAGGCGAAATTGCCTCGCCCCTTATGGTACTTATATTTGATATTCCCACACAATTGTCTATATCCTAGGTAATATTAACTTCTTCACCCTCCTATACTGGTGCATGGACCCCACTATGACTTGATAGTTGATCAGGACCAAATGTCAAATGTAAGATATTATAATTTCCATAGATATGTTCTCTGTAGGGATGTCAAAACCGAAACCGAAAACCAGTTAACCGACACCGCCCACCGGGGCAGCTTGTGTTTTATGTCGATTAACATGGTTTTAAATTACAAAACATTTGCATTTCGTGGATATATTATACAATAAAAATACGCAAGAAAATGTGAGAGTAATGATTTGCTTACTAGCTGCGAATATAAACTGAACTGACCTCATAATACCGCAGATCTGAGATTTTTCCAAAATATTGATATGTGACGTTGAAAAAAAACAGTAGGATATCAAACAGCTTCGTTAGGAGCTTGATGTGTAACATCGAAGCCATTGACTGCTTTTGCTAATTTTTTACTGGTTTATACCTATAGGAATCATTCGTTTTATTCGATTCAAACATATCACTCTGACAGTAAAAAGGAAGAGACTCGACAGCATTGATGGGGGTCGAAGAGGTATTAAATTTGTATTTAATAATAATATTAACAGCGAATTTGTGATATATATATTTCAATCAAAATATTCATCTTCGAATATATGAATTTGCAAATGACATTTATTTTGTGTTCAATAATCTCAAAAAATATATAAAAACAAGTAAGGAAAGGCTAAAGTCGGACGTGGCCGACTCTATGATACACTCCACTTTCTATCCGAATACAATTCAATTCGGTGAAAACGGGAAGAATTTTTGTAATCTGTAAGTGTATGTGTTTGACAAAAAATGTTAAATCGGAAAGGACATTTGTATGAGGATATATTGAAACCTGGAACGAAATAGGTGAAATATAAAATGTATAGTTTGGCAAAAATCGGTTAAACTTTTGGTAGCAACATTTGTATTTGGGCTATATTTAAATCTGAACCGCTCTTACCCACTTTCACCATAGTTTTGTTTAGATGGATAAGATGTTGTGCCAATTTGAAAGAAAATTGAGTACAATATGTGGTTTCTATAGCGCAAAAGTCAAATCGGGGGTGTCGTTTGTATGGGGGCTATATCTAAATCTGAACCGATCTAGCCCGCTTTAGCCACAGGTGTTTCTAGTTAGATTATAAGATGTTGTGCCAAATTTAAAGAAAATCGGGTACAATATGTGGGTTCTAGAGCGGAAAATGTTAAATCGGGGGCGTCGTTTGTTTGGGGGCTATATCTAAATCTGAACCGAACTTACCCAATTTCTGCATAGGTGTTTCTAGTTGGGGCTATATCTAAATCTGAACCGATCTTACCCAATTTCTGCATAGGTGTTTCTAGTTGGATTATAGGATGAATATGTGGTTTCTAGAGCGGAAAATGTCAAATCGGGAGTGAAATTCGTATGGGGGCTATATCTAAATCTGAACCGATTGTCTTCAAATTAAATAGCGTTCGTCCTTGTCCCGAAAAACTTCATTGTGCAAAGTTTCATTTAGTAATGTCTACAATTGCGACCTGTACCGTGATTACAAGAATAGATGGACAGACGGCTGGACGGACTATGAGATTATTCTAAAAAAATGATCTATGCCTCTTCAGAGTTGTAGGGTCGCTACTCTGTTCCAAAAATGCTGTTGGACAGTGATATAGAATTTATCTATATAGAATAGAAGTCCATATGAATCTTCGGAACAAATAAATTTTATAATCGTTTAATAACTTGTGATACCTGAAATGGACATTAAAATTTCCATAAGGATATTCGAAATCAGTTACAAATTGGAATTTTATTTTTTAAAATCCATAGATAAAAAATATTTACCTTTTGTCAAGCTTCTTTCGGAAAATAGTTATGCCTATTTGGTAATGTTTTTACAATGGTTGGGCGCATTTGCGCGAATTATGACACTGAGGGTGACCGTATAGCTAAGACAGTTTAACCGACAGCAATTTTCTTATTTGTTTCCTTTAACCAGTGTCTATTATAATTCAACTTCTGAGCAAATTGATAAATTGTGTTCATAATTGTGATCCTGGACGACTTTAAAATAATTTATTTTTTAATTTTTCGGGTTTTAAAAACTCCTTTCATCTGACAGTTTAAAAAAGTCAAGTTTACAAATGTTTTAATCTTTCGATTTTGTTCCCCTTCAAATCCTTTTTTGCGTCTCACTCACTATTTAACAACTATTTTATCTCGAAGTTGCGACAAAGGCTACAAAGTTTATATTTTTGAAAATTTTTTTTGGCTATTTCGGCAAGTTTATGGCTAAAATGAAAAGAAAGAAAACTACCAAGGGGCACGCTAATGTGTAAAATAAAATAAAATTTATTTATTAAAAAGAAAATTTTTAATATTTTCATTAAATATGTGTATATAAACAAACATAATGGAGCATCGTTAATAAAGAAAATAAATCATACATCTACAAATATATGTATGTAGGCGTATTATTAAAAATAATAATAATAATCATAATAATAATAATTTTGTAATAATAAAAATAATAATAAAACTCAATACTAAAGCTAAGAGTTAGTCACGCCAAAGACGAAAAATAAACAGTTGCTTAAATTTAAAAAATAATAAAATAAAACATATATTGTTTTTGTTTTGGGGCGGGGGTCCTTTGTCAATTTAAAGCATTTCAAGTTATTGCATCGTTCGAAGTTTATGGGCTGCATTAGACAATAGCTTATATACTCAAGTATATAATAATTGTTTTTTTTTGTTTGTGTGTATATATGTATATAACTATGTTCGTTGTATATAAAATATATATTTTTATGTAGATATGTATATGTTTAAGAGTATCGTTATGTATGTGGGCATATAAATTAGATATCCTCCGTAATAATAATAATTTAACAATTCTTTGAATAGTTATTTTGAAACGTAAATCAGAGTATGGAACAGCTCGACTCCTGTCTGCATCTACTGCGATTCAGACATGAACGCGAGCCAATGTCATAGGTCAAGTCCGGATTACTCAGATACTGTTGGCTGGCAGCGCGACTGCTGTTGTCGCCAAAGCACACGGCAACCTGGCTACTGCCACCTCCCATATAGCCGCTCAGCCCGTTACCGTTCAGGTAGAGCGGTGAGAGGCGTAGTAGCGTCTGTTGGTGATGCGAAAATAGTGGCATAATTGGTGTGGCTGCTGTATGCTGCTGTTGCTGCTGGTGGGCTGATTGATGTTGCTGATGTTGGTGCTGATGCTGGTGTTGCTGTTGCGGGAGATTGAGGGCAGGGTTTGGCAATATTATGGTGCTAATGCTGTGTTGGCCTCATATGCCCTGAAGGAACCTTCGCAGCTCCTCCTCGGTGTCGAATATCATGACGGGGAACGGTGAGCCGGGCACAAATTCACCGGCCCACTTGACTTCGACGCGGTAGTCACCGGGTTCGGTGGGATCGAACTGGAAAATAAAATCAATATTAATTACAGGAACCTTGTAATTTATTTAAGGAAAGGTTAAAGGCTACAGTGGCTCTACGCAATCCTTCAGGAGAGTTTTGCCAAGATTATAAGCTATTATTTGAGAACCTATTGAGTCCAGCTTTAGACAAGCAGCGGCTGTTTAGTTCGAAAATTTATTAAAGGTTCAAGTGTAGTTTCTCAGTTCATGAATCTTGTGTAAGCCAAAGAGATCTCACACTTACCTTGCACAGAATTGTTCTATCCTTTTGTGATTCTCTTTGCATTTCCACGCGGAACGCGCCCTTAGGGCCTCGCACACGCACGGTTAATTGGCCAGCACCAGCACCACGGGTATCGCATATAAAGCGGGATTGGAAGGTTGCCAGAACACCATGTTCGATGCCGGGACCATAGACTCGTACCTGACGCGGGGAAAAACAATGAAATAAATTATTATCCTTAATTATGAAATCCCATCTTTCCCATCATACCTTGCTTGCGTCGGGTGCTCCGGCCACTTTGAGAGCAAACGGCGATCCCGGTACATTCTGGCCACCATATTTAATTGTCAGCACATGACGTCCCGGTTCTTGGGGTTTAATGTTCAGCGTGAAGGTGGCATCGCCATGATCGTACAGCTCACAATAGGCCACTTTACGAGGGCCAGCACAATGAGCTGTTAACTCACCGGGACCAGCACGCCTCGTATCAATCCATGACTTGATGTCTTTGCCCACAATGCCATGGCGTAAACCTTCACCCGAACAAATTACCTTTGAGGCATCCATAGAAGAACCAACGGCCACGGTCAGCGGACAACCCTTGACCAAACGACCATTCCATTTGACCGACAGCGTTAAAGAACCAGACGAAGACTTTTGAGGCGTATACGAAGCCAACCATATGGCCTCAGTGGGACGAGGTTGAGCCAAACTAACCGGCACTGAAGTGTTGTCTTGATGCACCAGAATAACTTCCGGTCTGCCGGCCGGAGCATCGGTGGCATCTATGGTGAAGTGAGCTGCTTCGCCGGCCTGTGCGGCCGCCAAACCCCTACCGGTTAAGACCACCTTATCGGCTGCCTGTTGACCCGTCACAAAGGCACTGCGCGGGCATTGCACTATGGTCAGGCCGCTCCAAGTCAATTCTAAATCATGTTCGCCCGCCGTCATGCTCTCGCCACTTATGAACAGGCGCAGCTTGCCGTCGGGCAACTTGTCAACCGGTATCTCAATGCCATCGATGGTGCAGTTCAGCTCCCCGGGTCCAGCATTTTCCACATCAAACACTATGCGGGCTGGTAAAATCAAACGGCCCTCATGATCCAACAGAGTACCCCAACCGCCGACCGGGGAGACTTTGCTCGATTCCACACAGGATATGTGCCAAGGCGAACCGGGCAAACTGCCACGATTCGGACAACTAGCTCGTATCTCATAACGGCCCACCGACAGAATAGTATACGAAATACGCCATTCATTGTTGCCCAAGGCCTTGATTTTCGGTTCGATGCGTTCGCCAAACTCATCCGAACGCTCGATCTGGACATTTGGCTGGACGGGGCAGTAGACGATAAACGAGGCCTCCTTGTTGCGATGACAAACCTCCAGACCATTGCCGGCAGCACGTGTATCAGTTCTAGCACCATTGGTCGAGGCGGTAAAAGTGTAGGGGGAGTTTCCCAAAGTTTCGCCGCCATACATCAGAGTGAGTTTGTAATTTCCCGGTTGGGTGGGTATAAACTCAACACTGTGTATACCCTCGGTTTGTTCGTTGATGTGAACGGGTACATTTTGATTTGTGGGCGATACAGCAAAAGCTTCCAGTTCAGCCAAACCAGCATTTTCGGTGCGTACACTAAACGAAATGGGACTGTGCAGGGCCATGGGGGCCTTGGGAATACCTTGGACGGAAACTTTGGCGGTATCGAAAGCTTCACAGGTAAAGGGGCTACCGGGTAAAGGTTTGGATTGGTGGAGGACCTCTGTAAAATAGAAAAGATCATTAGTAGGAATATACTTAAGAATAAATTATAAAACTCACCTATGATACACTGCCCCGGCTTATTGATGGTAAACTCAGCCTGCAAGTGCCCACTCTTCGTCTGATAACATCTCACCGGCAATGCCTGACCTCCGGGCCCGGAGACAACCACATCGAATTCACGAGCCGGTCGCTTTACAGTATCGATGGCAAAGGATGTTGTCTTGCCCACTCTAGATTGATACAGCCCCAAGCCACTCACGCTTATCTCTTTGCCGGCTCCTGCGGGCAATACATTAATTTCCAAGGGTTTCAACGAAACCGGAACATCATTGAATAATATTGTGATCTTGTGTGGCGCCACTCTTGTCGGATGATAGATAATTTCATAGATACCATTCTTGCTGGGTCCCCGAATGGTATGCGGAACCTCGGAAGCACCACATTTAACATAAGCCGACAGATCTCCTTGGCCGGCCTCGTTGAGGGAGACAGAAATGCTGGCGGGACGATGACACAAAGCCTCTCCCACCTCTGTAATCTTCACCAACGACGGATCGAATACGGTCAGCGTACGGGTGCCAATGTGTTGTCGAGTCTCGCGATCGATGAAACGTATCAAATAGTTGCCGGTCATATGAGTACGGAACTCTGCCGTCTGCCGATTGATGGTGTACGGTACGGGTTTGTGATCTGGCCCCATTATCTCGGCGATTTGATCATCCGAGGGGAAGTCAATCATAGCCAAGCTGCCAATTTGTATAGTTTGAGCGGTGTGTTGGATATCCACACGGAAGGGACTGCCATCGACGGACATCTCATTGAAAGTGATATTGACGTAATGGGCCTCCGTCGATTGGGGAACGAAGGTGACATCGTATAAGCCCCGGGCACAGGCAACAACTTCAGCCTTCACTGTACTCGTGTCCGTCGAAACAACCAATTCCAAGGTACCTTCTCCAGCTCCGGCGGCATCAACACTGAAAGTCACCGGTATACCGAGGGCAGCGGGACCGTATTGCTGCTCCAAGCCACTTATGGTCACACGCGATACATCGAAGACATTGCACGAGAAAGGCGAACCATTGATATGCTGATCCGCGGCCGTCACACTAATCAAATGCCGCCCCACCACAGTGGGCCTATAGGAGGCAGTGAAGGAATCACCACCTTGATTCTGCACATCAACCGGCAAATTATCCCCCGAGGGTGACGTGACAAACACTTGCGGTTCTACATTTTCAAAGCCATCCAAATCGAAACTGTTATCCACCCTTATGGCGGCCTGTTTCAAAGCTTCGCCTGTGGCTATAGCCCGTGGTAGACTTATAGGCGCCGAACCAATGTGACAAGTGAAGGGAGAGCCCGGTACCGGATGACCATTAAAACGCACCGACAAACTGTGGGCAGCTGCCTCAGTCGGCTTGAAGTTCACTTTGAATCGTGCGTTGCCCTCCGACTGCACAAAGTTGGGCACGTTCTTGCCATTAACCGCCACTATGATCTCCAAATTGCCTGCACCTGCCTGGCTGGCATTTATGCCAAAACTAACACTTTTGCCTACCACACCAGGACGGATGTCAGTAACCACCACCTTTTCGGCAGAATAAGCTTTCAGCAGGAAAGGACTTCCCTCCACATGGCCGCCACCCGGTAGACGTACTTCCACCGAATGGTCACCCACCTCAACCGGTTCGAATTTCACATTGAAGCCCATGTGTATGTCATCGATCATAACGGGTACACTGCGTCTGGCTGGACCCAAAACTTCCACAGTGGGTTTGGTATCCGATTCCACAACAAATTCAAACATTCGACCCACACTAACCTTATCCATTGTCTCGGGCGATTGTATGCGAGCCGCCGCCGAAACACGGCAAGTGAATGGAGAACCGGGTACATCTTGGGCATTGAATCGTAGCTCGACGGTGTGATTTTGTGCTTCACGCGGTGTAAAGCTTATTGCGTACGTATGTTGACCTTGAGCCTGGGCTGAGGTTGGCACACGGCCACCATTGACGGTAACCTCCAGGTTACCGGGACCAGCCTGCGATGTTTCGACGAGGAATGTGACCGGTTTGCCAACTGTGCCGTTGCTGACGTTTTTCACCTTGATGGCGGTGACATCATAGACCTGTGAAGATAGGGAAGAGGATATTAGTACTAGATAATTATTAAGTATTCCTGGAAGAAAATGGCTTATATTCCGTGGGTTATGTCCAAGGTTTCTGCAGCATAGCATAAATATTTTCTGAGTAGCCAGGTCTAACGGAGTGTATCCACAGAATATTTGGATGTAGTTGCATTAAAATATTATTATTATTATATATTATATATAATATATTAAATATTATATATTAAGTATTATATATTATATATGATTAACAGTGAATTCCTTCATTTGTGCGGTAAAGTGTCAAAAAAGAAAAGTTTTTGACAGCTTGCTGTTTAAGATTAGGAGAAATGGAATATTAAAAGGTGGAAGAATACGTTCTCATTTTGAGAAAAAATTCAAAAATGTGGATAATTTATGAGCAAATGCGTCCTAACCCAGTGAAAACTCCTGTCCGTTTTCAGCAGATTAGTAAGGGAGAGATGCAGAATCTCTCGCTTACTAACCTGTAGATTAAGCTCTGATTCTTGTGTGGGATGTCTCGAATTAGAGCAATTACTGCAAGATCATTTAAAATTTTGAATTAGAAATTTTTGGAAACTAATGTTCATATGCTCTCTTGCTCCGGGTAGCTGTTTCTACAACGGAGGAGGATATCTGTAATCGAAAATCAGCTACATTTTATTATTTTCCATAGAGGGGAAAAATCCTAAGCCTTGTGGTAGGTTGCCTACTATGAAAATGTCTACTATTATTCCTGGGGTTTGGACGTAGCCCAAATTTCGTTCCTCGTTGGAAATCACAAAAATAAGCTCAATAGAAACATTTAGGAACTATTTGTATAAATATAACCCGTTATTTCTCCACTCTAAAATTATCAGGAAATGATTATAATCGATGTGGTAATATGCCTATATTTTTTCTGAATTTTGTGGTTATTTTGTTCATACACTGAAAGAATTTTTTTCATAATATTTATGATTTTGTCATAAGTGAGTGAATCAATAAAATCATTAAATAGTCACCAAAAAAAATCACTTCATAAAATCTATGAAACATTATTCATAAAGCACAAATCAATGAAAAGTGTCATAGAATTTCTGAAATGTTTTTCATAGAAACTATGAAATGTCGACTTCATTCAATAAATTTTGTCACACAACTCCCTTATTTTTCATAATATAATTCCTGAAAATGTTTATAGATTTTATAATGAAGCTTCATAATTTTTATTAAAAGTTTCAAATATAAACAAAAAAGTAAAAAAGGCCTGACTTGGCTGACCAGTCGATACACCCCATCATTAAGTCACAATTAACATGGGAGAAATGAGAATTACTAGTAGTGTAGCATTCAACCGAATAAAGTCGACACACTAAAAATCTATTTGTCTGTTCTGACTGTTTAATAAAAACAACAAAATCCTTCGTTATAATTATGAAAACATTTCGTAACACAAATATTTTATTGGTTATGACATATTATGAAAGTTTCACTAATTTAAGAATTTTATTTTATGAAGTATGAAACTTCTATCAAACATTTCATTTTCTTTATGAATCTTTCATACTTTCAAACTTTTTATGATATCGATTCATAAATATTTTTAAGGAAAATTCCATCAACGTAGTGAAATAAAATTAAAAACCGAACATATAAGTACTTTGTCAGTAGCAATAATCACTCATTCTTTATGTTTTGCCTATGCGTTATCGCACGACCCTTTTTTACGAACAAATCGAAAACGGTGATGTCGAATAGGGGTCGGTTTGAGATGGAATTATCGATATGTCTTTTTCGAGTTTGTTCTAAAAACAAAAATAATAAACTCCTAGATGATAATGAACTAATCCCCAATATTCGGGCATTTTTTTTTCAAAAGAAATAATTACCCACGTTGAAAATTAAGTAATCCCCAATGTTGTCTTACTTATTGTACTCAAGATCTGTGCAACCCTACTACATGTTTGCATTTCAGCAGAATATGTACCTTTTACGTTTCTAATAAAATTAAATTATATACAAATTGAGTGATTAAAACCGAGACCGAAAACCGGGTCAACCGGTTTTTCAACTGAGACTGACCGTCGGGTTGTTGAAATGCACGGTTTTTGAAAAACTGATTTTTTGAAGTCGGTCTCAAAATTTGACCATAATATGTCACTTTTTTATATAATCACATGCCTCACATAACGCTTTTTAGTAGAGGGACACTAATTAACTGAAACAACCCAGCAAAACTCAGAGTCTTAAATAGCTGTGTTCATCCTAGGTTTCCCAAGTATTTATTGTGAGAGCGAACGCAGCCAGATTACCTATTGACTCTGAAGTTCAAAAACATTAATTTGTATTTAGGAGTTTCAAAAGGTATCATACACGTTGTACGTACTTTGTCACCCTCTAATTTTTAGGGTTGTTTACGTTTTACATCATCCTGGACAAAAACAAGATACTTTAAATTTTTTTTCTAATTTTCCTGAAGTTGCCATTTTGACGTATTAACTCTTTAGAATAAACGTTAAGACACCTTATGAGCACCCCCATTCTAATGTTGGGGCGTAGTTTGTGAAAAATAGTACCGATATAGAAAATGAATACAAAATATCCGATTTTGGTGCAATTTTAACATATATACTTCTGATATTACTTGAAGAGCGTTTGTCTTAGGTTAAAGTTGTACGTGCTTCTAGATTCTTAAGGGATAGCTTCGTTAATGGGAAAATTAGCCGTAGGAAGAAATGTAGTGATGGGATTTGATAGCACTTTGAAAATATAAACTCCAACGATTTCGTATAAAAAAAAGCCAATGATTGTTTGGCCATGGACTAAAATCTTCTGATAGTAAGTTTTTGGAGTCAGTTTCGCAAGAAACAGCCCTATAATTTCCCCCCATTTTTTATTGTTTTAATAAAACCCTGCCTTTTAAGTCATTGTTTTCGAAAAACCCGAAATCCAAAACAAAAATTAAAACTCATATATTTAATTTTAATTCGCACAAAAAACGCTCAAACATTTTTAAAAACATACACTTTAATTAACTTTGCGACGAATTATTTGTGTGGTACACACTGAAAAATACTTGCGTGAAACATATCCAACTTCCATGTTTATAAAACAATTGCTTAATCAAATATTAAGTCAGAGTGGATATAGAACAGACACCGATAAAGATGTTATAAATGATTTAATATTACCTTGGGGAGGTAATAGAAGGGGCGTGGTAAATATTTTGTGGCATTTATCATTTCAAATATCAAACTGCTGACATGCCTCAAACCACATAAAAGGTCATGGATTGGATTTGTTCCAAACAAACTAAGGTTCTTAAGTCGTTCCTTCAATGCGATACGCTTAACATTACCCTGAATGGTGAGTGGATAAAAATTATGGGAAATATTTTGTAGGGCCAAATTTTATTGTTTTTGGCAAATTGTGATTTTTATGTGTAAACTTTCATATTTGAACGATTTCTATTATGTATGACTTTTCATTGTTTTTCTATTAGATTTTTTGTTATGCTTAAATACATACATGACCTTCGTTTATTTTTTAATATGTTATAATTAATCATTAGTTTTTTTGCTAAAATTATTAACTTCATATTTTCAATACTCACTTTTGCCGCATACGGACTACCGGCTGTAGCCATGCCACACACCGTGACATGGACGCGATGTTCGCCAACAACGCGAGGAACAAACTCGGCCTTGAAGACACCCTCTGCTGACTGATGGACCTGTGCGGGCACAGATTGTCCAGCGGGTCCTGGTGATGATAATATCCGGCATACGCATATTTTACGATGATTTCAAATCACATTTTGATTTGAGCGTTTTTTATTTATTATTATTTTTTATTTTTGTTATTTGTTCGCATTTAGTTAAGCGATGATTTATTTTATTTTGGTTTATTTTCGCGCGTTATGTAGAAAAATTGTTTTCGAGTTAGAAAAATATTGTTTTTTGTTGAATTTTGAGTTTTTTTGTTTTGATGATTTTCAATCATTTTGTACGCAGGCAAATTTTTCAAAATTTAGTGTTAAATTTGTTGTATTAGTATGTATTTGTTGTATTTTTTATTTTTGGAAAAATTTAGAAAAAATATTAAAGTTTTACGATTAGAAAAAAATGTAAATGTTTGCAAATGTACTTAGTCAACAACATGGAGGGGGGATTAGTGTTCAGTTGTTAAACCCGGAAAAATGGTGTTAGTCCAAAACAAGATGTAGAGTAAAAGGCCAATTGGAAAATGTTTGACAAATCAATGATGTTTCCAAATGTCGGCGATGAGTACAGATGGGAGAGTAGGCAAAGAAGACCTATAAAGTTCACTACAAACTACCAGACTAAATAAGGACGTTAGTTACTAACTATATAGATTCAGACCAGTCGAAAGTTTTGCTTAAGGAGCTGCTAAATTTTTATACAAAAAATTTACATGACGAAACCAACCAACACCCCTGACCTTTTCCCTTGAGGGCAATAGAAAAAATATAAAGAAATAAAATTTGGACACGGTCGCGTAGTTCTTCTTCTGTGTTTCTTTATTCGTAGAATTATTTTTGATTTTTATTTATTTCGCAAATAAAACCATTAACATTATTATATTATTTATTTAATATATGTCTGTGTATGTATGTATATATTGATATGGAAGTAATTATCGTTTGAATCAGTAAATATGTAACTAAATTGAAAAACCAGAAGAAAGTTGATATTAGTAGACTTTCGAATAAAGGGTGTTGTCGTTTTGTTTTTGTTCTTTCTTTTTCTTTTTGCGACAAATCTTTTGCACTTTTGCTTCTTAAAAAATTAGTAAACAGGGTAGGTAAGGGTTTAGTTTCTAATTTGCCGCGGCAAATAACTTATTAGTCATCTTTCATCATTTCATTTCATTTGATCGTCATTTTTTCTTCTTCTCGAGTTTAAATAACTTAAAGATTAAGCAAAACAGGCAGGTTAATAAACAAACAAAATGGTAATAATATATATAAAAAAGGGGGTTTCGTATTAGTTAAGGATAAAATTAATATTAAAACAACTGTATTTCTTTCCGTTTCACAACGATTACTCAGTAGTATTCGGGGCGTATTTATAAAGAGGGGGTAGGTAGGTAAGTGGATTTGTTTGTATTTTTTGTTTTTTGTTCTTTTTGTGTGTGTCTAGTACAATAATCTTCGTCGTCCTGAAATGTAACACAGAGAGAAATGTAAAGAGAAAGAAAAACAAAGTTGTATAAAAAAATAAAATTATAAACAGAATTATTGTTGATTTTTTTACAAAATTATAATACAAAAGCACATATAAAACATAAATGTACATTTACTCCAATGCAATAAGCCCACAGCGAGGATACCTAACACTTATGATATATCGGGAAGGAGTTCCTTTCCTTTGGCAACTTGTGGTCGATAAATCAGAGCTAGCTTAACTTGATATTGGTTTCAGTCGTGTCTTAATGGATAAAGGCAAGTTTATACTAATTCCTGCACTTTTTTGTACGCTGTATGTATAATAATAAATTTTAAATAGCTTTCTTGAATTATTCTCAATTACTTGCCCTTAGAAAACTCTGTGGATTTTTCCAAGATCTGTGTATAACATTCACACATGTAAAATAGATCTGTGTAAAACATATACATGGCGTTCTGCGTTCGAAAATAATTTTAAAAAATTGTGGATATTGTTTTCTTTCAATTTTTAATTAAATTCTAATTTTTGTCTAAGGTACTTCAAATAATTCTACTATAACTTTGGGAGTACACGTCCGAGCATTAAATACGTCTGTTTTGAATTCCACGTTTCCACAATTTCACGTAGCTGTCATGGTTTAGGGAAAATTGGCGAAAATAAAAAACATTAATTTTTCTTTTTCTGAGACGAAATACAGAAAAATCGATAAACAAGAAATGCCTATTTGAAGAATATCTATGGAGTTATGAGTATGAGTTATGAAGCTCTTCGTGCAAGTGGCATTTTTGCCTGGACTAAAAACACATTGAAAAGAAAATAATGTTTAATTTTGCAATAATATACAGAAAATATTTTATAAATATAGAAGTTATAAACCTCAGTCATTAGAAGCCATTACAGTTACCTTTAATTTAACATATAAATGGGACTGATCGGACTTATATTCAGGAAAAGATAGTACAAATATTAAAGTTACCTTTGACGAGAATTGAGATGTTAGTACAAAATTACTTAATTAAATAAAGATTTTTGGTCTAGAACACAAAAATTGTATTTTTTGATAATTTTGAAACTTAAATTATGTTTTAAAAATTAATATTATAATATTATTAATATAATAATATAATATAATAAAATAATATTATTATTAATAATTTCGCAGTGATTGGATATCAATTTATTTTGGAAATAATCCTGTAACTTGCGTGGAGTTTAATGCAGATCAACGAAATATCACACGCTCAAAGGAGATGTGCTTTCGAGTTTATGTGGAGATCGAAAGATTATTACACCTTGCGACAATTTTGCATGTATTTCATTCGACCTGAACAAGACCATATATACATGAAACTAGAGATAGTATGAAGAAAAACTGTGAACTCAGGATTTCATTTGGTGATCTTCTCTCCTTTTAACAGGACTTTTAATTTCCAAAGGTTATATAGATGTTTAAATAATTTATTTTCATACTTTCAACAGCCATACACAGACGGTATGAATATGAAATGAAAGAGAAGAATGTCTTGTAAAAATGCTAAAAATGTCATGTCTCTATTTGTATTAGTTTAGCATTAGGAACAATTTCATATTTTCCCCTTATTTATTTAGTTTATTCAGCTATTACTATTTAAGGGGGGAAATTTGAAATGGTTGTTAATGTTAAACTAACTTGAAATTATTATTTAGTATTTCTAACAACATTCTTCTCTTTAATGGCCCTCGAAAGTATGAAAATAGATTATTAAGACAAATATCCTTTGGGAATTAAAAGCCTACAGGGCAAAGAAGAAAAGATCACCAAATGAAAACGGAATACACAGTTTTTCTACATATTATTTCTACACTAAAAGTATTATCTTCATAATATTTATTATTTTGTCTTAACCTCAGTGAAAATTTTCAGTAAAAAGTCGCCTAAGAAACATTTCATAAAATGTATAAAACATGTTTCATAAAGAACAAATCAATGAAAAGTGTCATAGTATTTATGACACATTTCTTAGAAACTATGAAATGCAGTTCTTCATTCGAAGGACTTTTATCATAAGAATTCATTATTTTTCATATTATGATTTATGAAAAAGTTCGTAGATTTTATGAAGAAACTTCATTACTTTTATGAGAGAGTTTTATAAATAGTAATAATTTATACTGAAGTTTCCAATAACCAATCAACACACACCACCATTGCGAGAGTTTTTGCAATGAATGTGTCTTTCACCTAAATCAGGGTTCATACTTATGTCAGAGTTAACAGAGGACAAATGAGAATTGCTAGCATTCAACGAATAAAGTCCACACGTTAAAAATATAGTTGTAAGTTATGAAACTGAATATTATGTAGCTTTTGTGTATGGAAAATATATAAATATATAATAGATCCGTCATCACAAAATTTTAAAATACACAATATTAGAAAAGTTTTGTTGCCGTTTCTGGGACCAATTTCAAAAAATTAAGGAAAATTCAACTGATACGAGTGAAATCATCCACAAAAAATTCCAATTGTCTATACATCTTAAAACACTGGAAGATTTAATGATTTTGTTAACCTTTTCCCCTGTTCAGCTCCATAGGTAGCAAACCGTTCTAAATTCAAGGAAACAGTCAACTACGAAAATGTACCTAAGATCTCATTACACAACTTTCTAGAACATATGAACTTCCTAGGAATGATTTTTAACACGGTTTAGGTAGGGAACATATATATCTTGCAGGGCTGTTTCTAATAATTGTCAGTTCGACTGCAGTGCGGATGAGTGATACTATCCTTAGTCAACAGTACGTATACGCTACCTACACCTATAAGATTTTTTCGACGACATTTGCGACATAAAAAGTACATAACATTGGGCAAAACTTGAAGCCATGGGTCTTTTTTTTGCAATGAACGTGTCTTTCACCTAAATCAGGGTTCATACTTATGTCAGAGTTAACAGAGGACAAATGAGAATTGCTAGCATTCAACGAATAAAGTCGACACGTTAAAAATGTAGTTGTAAGTTATGAAGCATTCCATAAAAACTATGAAATCCTTCAGTTTATTTATGAAGACATTTCATAACATAAATATTTTATTGGTTATGATAATTTTTTTAATAATTGTTTCTTTAATACTATTAAATCTTTCTTTGATTTTATGAAACTAAGTTTCTCTAATTTAACAATTTTGTTTAATGAAATATGCAATCATCTGTTTTGAAAAATGTCTGTTAATGTTTATTAAAAATGTTATGAAACATTTCATGTTATTTATGCATTTTTCATACATATTATGAAAAAATTAAACAAATTTATGAAAATCCTTTTATGAAATCGCTTCATAAATATTATGAATGAAAATTCTTTCAGTGCAGTTTCATGTGTATATGATCTTGTTCAGGTTCAAAAAGAATTGTCTCATGGTGTTATATGTGATTTATTATTGAGATGGAACTCTAGAAATTCTAAATCAATATCGGGAGGAAATTTTCGTATTGATGTAACTCTTGAACTAAACAAAAATGAATATAGTTCAAAAAATAAAATATATTCCAAACTTTTGATTGAATGTTCATCCTATGATTTGGCGAGGTGACCAGCTTCGGGGCAATGTAACTCAAAACCTCTTGTGGCATAATAGAGAATAAAAGCTGCACTATGTAATAATGCACTGCACTATGTAATATGTAATAATGAATCCTGGCATGAAATTTCACACATTTTTTTCGATTTAGGAAAATAACTGTCACTCATTAATTTCGTTCCAGGATCATAATACAGAATATTATTTTTTAAATATAAGCTTTCTGTGGGTTTCTAGAATTAGTTTATATCAAAAATTCATTCATAAAATTTGGGTTTCTAGAATTAGTTTATATCAAAAATTCATTCATAAAATTCATAAAAAAATTTTGGCAAAAATACAATACAACACAAAAAGAAAAATTGGAAATTTTGGAGAAGATCAATCCAGGTCCGTTGACCAAAATAATTCAATAGGACATTGAACGGGAATAGAATGGGACCTTTTTCGAAGTTTTTTCTTTATAATAATGTCTATAACTTCTGATTGAAGTAACACATCTGAATGAACCAATCATTCATATATACGAACCAATCGAACGGTATAAATAGTTTCGAAATTATAAAACCAAAAAAGCCGGGTCTTTTTATTTTTTTATTATTTTTATTATCATAGTTAGCGAAGCATCTCTATTTTGAAGTAAAGAAAAAACAAATGAAATTAAAAATTTTTCCATAAATTGTTCACTTTTGTGACTAACTAACTAACGCTAACTAAACGATGTTAAGAATCATTCCTAGGAAGTTCATATGATCCACAAAGTTGTTTATTGAGATTTTAGGTACATTTTTGTAGTTGATTTTTTCATTGAATTTTGAACGGTCTGCTACCTATGGACCTGAACAGGAGAAAAAAGGTTAAAAAATCGATGAGTTTTAAGTGTTTTTTTTGCGATTTTGACATTAAAGATGAAATTTTTTGATTTGATATGTTCACAATTTTTGTTCTTTATGACAAGAGCTACAACTTTGCCTCAGAGAGTAAATCAAAATTCCAAGATATGAGCCCGAGAAAATGATCACTTTAAACATGATCACACAAACATGACACCGAGGCCCCAAATCTTTGGGGGCCCATAAACAAAGTGCATGACTTTGGGCAAAACTAGGAGACATGGATTTTTTTAGTCTTTTATCATGTAGTGTTGTCTGTATATGGTTATTTTTTCGTGTTGCACTGTGTAATCAACTAAGTTACAGGATTATAAATGCGCAAGCGTGTTTTTACCAGCAAGTCAAGTTCACACGTTGAACTAAAATTCAATTCAATTTACCATTAATTGATTCTTAATCAGTGCAACCACTGTTACATTTCAGTAAATGGACGGCCATCTAGCGATGAATGATTTTTTTTTTGTTTTTTAGGCCACTGTTGATTTAAGTGCCTTATAAAAGTCGACCATTAACGACTCTAACGCTTCCCTTGTACTTTACTGAATGGCTATCTACAATTTTAAACCTAACTTCTCAAAATAAATAATACATATACTAATGATGTACTTATACACATACATATAAATTATACATTGATACTCATGCATACGCACTAGTAGCGGGAGTGAGGGGTCGATAAGAAAATATTACAATACACAAAATAGTTGTTAATAAAAAGTAGAAAAAAAGTGCGAGAACAGTGAGCTGAGTTGTTTGATAAATAGAACGAACGAAACTGAAAATAAAATTTGAACAAAACATGTGGCTTGCAGATAGATAGGAGTTGTATTGAATTGGAAAGATGAAGTGTTTGGAGAGAAAAAACATGCTCGCGAGAGAGAAAGGAAAACAAAAAATTATTATTTAACTGTGACAATTGTGACGAATCGTGATACTAGTAGACAAATCGATTGATATTAACAATTACAATTATACACAGCTATTAACAACCAATAACACTTTCAATTTGATTAGTAAATAAAACACATAAATTCTGAAAATTGTTTGAGAAACTTGCGTTTCCCGCGAGAGCTACAACAATACGTTACCTTCAACATTCACTTCTACATCCTCTAAACGACCGCCGTTGTGATTGATAACAAAAGAATTCGATTGGTGTACGGGTCCGGGGCCGCCGAGCGATACCTGGGGCCCGGACATGCCGCCGCTTATGCTCACTGTGATGGGACAACCGGGAACTGGCATTTTGTTGAACGAAACATTGATGGTGTGCTCACATGCCTCTGTGGGTACGAAGGATACGGAGAATCTAAAAAGATGAACAAGGAAGGGAAACATTCAATTTCTAATCGTATATTTAGGAGAGAGTCAATGCACAACTTACCTTGCACTGCCTTGAGGATGCACTTGTGTTGGTATATTCTGGCCCTTGGCCGATATGGTTATCTCCAAGTTGCCCTCACCCGCGTCACCGGCGTCGACGGTAAACTGCACTGGGCGACCGACTGTACCGCGCGATACACTGCCCACCACTACCTTGGTGGCATCGTACGACTTCGCCAAGAACGGTGTACCCTGCACCGGGAAACCGTTGTACTCTACATTTATCGAATGGCCACCCACATTGGTGGGTGTGAATTCTGCCGTGAATCCGGCATGAATGTCGCCTGTCACGCGCACCGGCAACTCTCCATGCGGACCACGCACACTGACAGCCAATTCGGCAGCACCGCCACCACTTACAGTGATGTGAAATGAAGCCGGCCTATTCACCGGTACCAATTCCAAATTGGACAGATTCAACATGACCCGTGAGGTGTCCGCCACTTGGCAGACGAAGGGGCAACCTCGCACGGTCTCGCCATTGAACTTGATATCGATCAAATGTGGCTTCGCCTGTTCGGGTGTGAACGAGACCAGACAACGGCCACCACCCACAACCTGAACATGATTGGGCACTTCGCCCTCGTTTATGGAAATTTCCAATTGTCCCTCGCCAGCGGCGCTGGCATCGACGCGAAACTGACACGGCTGGCCGACAACGCCACCGTTGACATCGGTGACTTGTATGAGACTGGAATCGTAGACTTTGGCAATCAAAGGGCCGCCGGAGATTTTCGTACCGTTGATGGAGGCCTCGATGACGTGCGTGCCAACTTCGGTTGGCACGAACTCGATGCGTGCAGCACCGTTTGCCGCCTCGTGGGTGACTCTGGCATTCAGTTTGGTCTTGTTAGGACCCAAAACTGTTGCCACGCACTCGCCTTTCGCAAGGCTTTGACCAGGAGGCGGCAGTATATCAAAAACCGCCGGTGTATTGGCGGGTACAAGACGGGTCGATTCGCCCAATGCTGTTAGACCGGGTGTGGACATGATTTCAACGTGCCACGGTGAACCTGCAAAGTAAAAAAAAAAACAAATATTTATAATTAATAAAGGGCACAACAGTGTAACCAAAAATTAAATTCAAACTTAATAGAAAGCGATTTTTTAAACTTATGCAAATAAAATTAAAAAATTCCAGTGATAATATAATTATAATAATATTACGTAGCTTTTGTTTGTGGAAAGTATACAAATATATAATAGATCAGTTTTGTTGCCGTTTCTGGGACCAATTTTAAAGAATTAAGGAAAATTCAACTGATACGAGTGAAATCCTCCACAATAAAATCCAAATATCTACACAAATTAAAACACTGCAAGACTTAATGAGATAATTTCTAATGCCAAATTCTGTAGGATCGTAATCCAAACAAAGTAATGAATATCACAGTTCAACACGCAAAAATATAACCATATACGAACACCACTAGGGATAAAGGACCACAAAAAGACCCGTGTCTCCCAGTTTTACCCAAAGTCACTTTTTTATGGACCCCAAGGATTTGGGACCTCGGTGTCATTTTTGAAAGAAGTCATCATTTTCTCAGGCTCATATCTGCAGTTGTTGATCTTGTCATAAAGAACAAAAATATATAAAATCAAATTAACTTCATCTTCAAGGTCAAAATCGCGAAAAACAAAAATTCGATTTTTTAACCTATTCCCCTGTTCAGGTCCGTAGGAAGCAAACCGTTCAAAATTTTAGGAAACAATCAACTACAAAAATGTACCTAAGATCTCAATACACAGCTTTCTAGAACATATGAACTTCCTAGGAATTATTATTAACACCGTTTAAGTAGGAAACATATATATCTTGCAGGGCTGTTTCTATTAATTGTCTGTCCGACTACAGTGCGGATGAGTGATATTATCCTTAATCAATAGCACGTATACGCTACCTAAACCCATAATTTGCGATTTTGATTTTATATGTTCACAATTTTTGTTCTTTACAACAAGACCTAAAACTTTACCTGAGAGAGTAAATTACAATTCGAAACGGTTTGCAAGATATGAGCCTTGAAAAATTATCACTTTTTTGCAAAAAAGACCAAAAGGCCCCATAAAAAGTTCATGACTTTGGGCAAACCTAGAAGTTACAAGACTTTTTTGTCTTCTATCACGAAGTGGTATTATTTCATCTCTGATTTACAAAAGGCCCCAAATCTTTGGAGATCCATAAAAGGTACATGACTTTGGGCAAACCTAGAAGTTACAGGACTTTTTTGTCTTCTATCACGAAGTGGTATTATTTCATCTCTGATTTACAAAATGAGATTTTATCCAGATCAAATATAGAAATCTACGTTTTTCAGTTTCAAAGACAGCGGTAGGTACTTTAAAATTGAAAAATATTCTTATACAGGGTGCGGCAAAATTCGCGTAGGGATTTGAAAAATTAACTTTTCTAGTTTCATTTTCCTCCTTTTTTTAGAACTCATAAAATAAATCTGGCAGATTAATCATGGAAAGTTACAAAGTTATCCAACGAACCAAAATCATGGAATTTTATTTTGAACATCAATTTGAACGTTTAATTTCCAAAAATTCAGCATTCAATTGACCGGCCCGTTCGCCGGATTTAACAGCACCTGATTATTTCCTTTGGGGGTATTTAAAAGAGAGGGTATATATCAATAAACCCAGAACCCTTGAACAGCTGAAGAAGATTATTCGAGCCGAAATAAGAGCGTTGCAGCTAGATACTCTGATTCGTGTCATGGAAAATGCTCTTGAACGTGTTCAACTTTGCGCGGCTGAAAATAGTGGTCACATACGTGACGTAATCTTTCACACATAAATTTAAAAAATCTACAGATATTATATTTTATTATTTTGTAAGAAAACTAAAATTAAATTAAAAATTAAATAAGTTATGATTGTTTTAAAACCCTTCGTGAATTTTAGATAGATATGATTTAAAACGTTTTTGGGACAAAAATAACGCAAGTGGCGCAATTTACTGAAGAGTATATGATTTCCAAACTCTAGCGACTCAGCGGAAATAAATAGATTACTTTATAAAAATTTCTTCAAAAATAGCATTTTACTTCGGTCATAACATAAATATGTATGAATGAATTTTCTTAAAACATAAGTTATTTTTTTCGAAAAAATCCAATTTACCTTTAATTAAATTAATAAGCGGGTGTGGTTGGACTTATATTTCCTAAATGAGAGCATTAATCTTAAAAGTACCTTTGCAGGAATTTTAGTAACAAATTAAATAAAAAAATTATCCATAAAAAATTAACATTGTTTATGAATTTACAACGCAAAAATACATCAAAAAATTTTATATAGTCATTCAACAAAAATATTTATAAACTAGTGTTATATCTATCCATATTTCTGCATGAAATAAGTCATTATGTGCCAAATTATATCAGAAACGGTTAGAATATGTGGTTTCTACATTGGAAATAGTCAAATAGTCGAAAGGAATATATGCAAAACAGATCATGATTTTTTTAATTTTTGTTGCTTATCATACGGCTCATGCAGAGAGATGTATAATGTCCACCACATTCCGTTGTGTCGCTTCTAAGTAATGCGGGGGTAAAGTTTGGGGTACACGATAGAGGCTACCGTTTTCTATATTTCACATCTTCTGACAGAGATCAGAAATTTCGATGAAGATGCTTATAAAAGGTAATTTTTATGGAATTATAAAAACTAAATTAATTAAACAGTAATATTTGTTTTTGAAAATAAAAAGTTGTTGCTGGCTATTATATATTGTCATAAGAGAGCACTTGCATCAATGCTCAATGAAGCACATTGAAAAAATGGTCTTTAAAATTAAAAAGTGAATAAAACATGAATGTAACTTTGCAACCCATGTGGTAATTTTTGTAACTAAGCAACGCTTTGGACTTTTAATTTTATAAATTTAATATTAGTTACTTTTACTAATACAAGTGAGAAACAATATTTTTCACTTTTTTATTTTTAGAGCATTTAGAAATTCCCATATATATTATGCGGTCTCAGATCGATGTTTCCAGGTAGCGCAAACGGAATAACAAGATTAATATACACATCATCCTACAGATGGTTTAAATATTGCGCTTTCTACTTATTTAGATTTTTTGACAAACTAATGATATTTTTTTTATAAACAAACAAAAGCCAGTTAACAATTTTCAGACAATGAATCTTCTTTTGTTGGATTATGATGCTTTTAAAATATAAGGAACATTTGATATTTATACTGAGCCTAGATCTTCCTATTTTTTCTAATTATGAAAAATATAAAAAATCTTCATAAGATTTGCGTATCGTACTCGTCAACAAATTTTCGACTATTCTTCAACGATTTGCTCGTCAATTGTATAATTTTGTTTTGGCCAAAGGATCCATCTCAACAATTAGGTCACTATGTGATAAAAAATTATAAAAAAACGCTTATAAAAATCGCTATTTTTAATATTTTTTTAGTTAGTTTTTTTTTTGGTCTGTAATCAATATTTGATTTGAACTGGGATATTGTCATGGCTTAAGACCATATTGCATCTATATTTAATAGAATGCAAATTTATTTACAAATGGCATGGTGACATTTATTACTTGGCTGCAGACTACCACTATCATGTTTTCCACCCTGTCAAAAGTCTTTTCAAATGGATTCGCAGCGACTTTTCAACATCAAACCCGGCCTCTATAAGGAGATGATTCTCACAAACGAACGAGAAGCACAACTCACTTGCCGAATTTGGGTTTAAAAAATCGCACCAAGTAATAAAGTACACATGCCATCTTACAAGCATCTCATTGAGTTGCATATGTAAGCATGTGTATATGCAGGTATAGATACCCAGCAATACTTCTGCCGTGCCAACGCTCATTTGTTTCAGTTTTTTCGTTTGTATTCTTTGTTCTGTAATCAATATTTGATTTGAACTGGGATATTGTCCTGACTCAAGACCATTTTGCATCTATATTTAATAGAATGCAAATTTATAGGGTGATTTTTTAAGAGCTTGATAACTTTTTTAAAAAAAAAAACGCATAAAATTTGCAAAATCTCATCGGTTCTTTATTTGAAACGTTAGATTGGTCCATGACATTTACTTTTTGAAGATAATTTCATTTAAATGTTGACCGCGGCTGCGTCTTAGGTGGTCCATCCGCTTAGTCCAATTTTGGCATTTCCACGTTTTTGAGTAACAGAGACCCAATTGGTGCGAACGGCGACGAATCGAAAATTGGTGGTCATCATTAACACTGGCCGATACAGCTGCGATATTTTCTTCAGTTCGCACTCTACGTAAGCGTGTTGGTGGTTTAATGTCCAACAATGTAAATTTGGTGCGAAATTTAGTCACAATAGCCCGAATAGCCGCTTCAGTGGGTCGATTAAACTGACCATAAAATGGAAGCGCGCAATGAACTTTCTTAACAGAGCACGCATTTTGATAATAAAATTCAATAATTTGCAAGCGTTGTTCGTTTGTAAGACGATTCATGATGAAATGTCAAAGCATACTGAGCATCTTTCTCTTTGACACCATGTCTGAAATCCCACGTGATCTGTCAAATACTAATGCATGAAAATCCTAACCTCAAAAAAATCACTCTTTATTTACAAATGGAATGGTGGCATTTATTACTTGGCTAATATTATTTTTTAAATACATTTAATATTTTTTTAAAATACTGAATTAAAAAACTCACAGTCACTGCCTAAAAAATATAGATAATCCCATCCCTGACCCATTAAGCTGATATTTTTTATTGCGTTCGTGATATGCTCTACAAACAAATATTTTAAACTGGAAAAAGCCATTGTTTTTTTTTTTAATTTTCTTCAAAATCCCCATTGGATACATCTTTTCATGCTACTGTTTGAGTTATTCTGGAAATGCAAGACCCTTCCTTTTCCACACCATATATACATGTCACATCCATGTTCTCATTTTCTTTGCAGAAATGAGACCATTTTCAACTGAGAAAAGTGTCCCATTCAAGTGTTTTGCGATAACAATCAAAGCAAAAGCCCTCGCACAGTTCAACCGTACACTTCCATCACCATCCATTAAATTGTAAAGGAAACCCTTGCCGTGATACTCACACATATCAATTACCAGAGGCTAGAGGCAATGGGAAGAAACACGCTCAGACTAACGGACAGACAGACTGTGTGGAAAACGAAACACAATGGCAGCGACGACAATTCGAAAGGCGCGCATAGTTTTGAACTAAACCCAAAGCAAGATTAAATATATGTTACTGGCGTATTCAAATTACATTTAACCAGAGCAACAACAAGACAATTCACCCCCCGTTTTTTGTTCCGGCCTTTGTTGCAAAAGTTAATTTCAATGTTAATATGTCTTGAAGTTTTAAGGTTAACTGAGGCACAACAGAAAAAAAAACAGAAAACTGAAAAACAAAGATCAAATCACACACACGCACACATACCATACGACACCACACATCATAAAATAGATCCCAATCACTTTGCATTTAACCCAATGCAATAGCTAACAATGATGGGTGTTTTAAGGCCAAAAAGGAAAACCATGGCGCAAAAGACGACATCAACTGCACCACTCTACTCCATTCCATTACGACAGCCAGCCAGTCTTTTAGTTATTCGTGTCGTGTGATTTGTGATTTTTCCCTCAATCGCTCAATCGCTGGAAACTCGACTCGACTCGCTTAGCCAGCCAGTCGAAGGTAAACGAAACACCTTAAACTTGCGTTAAATTATGGGGTGCCTTGATGACGTTCTGCGGTTTTACGTATTTAAGTAGCATGTCTCGATTGTCTGTCTGTTTGTTTGTTGGCAAATTTTCTTTCCTGTCCTGTCCCATTCGGTGCAGGGAACAATAGTCAACCAAGTTATGGGTAATTTCCCTTGCCCGGCTTAATAGAAATAAACCCATTTGGAAATTATTTATGGCCTTATGTGAACCTATAAGAATTACTCGTATAATAATTCTTAAGTGATACTTTATGTGTGTGTGAGTGTGTGTCTTGGGTAACTCGCCTTGATGACTACTAATTTCGGAAATTTATGACAATTTCGTATATTCGTGCTTGGAGTGAATTAAGACAATGCTTTGGAAATTCATAAAACTCTGTGCATTTTCATGAAAAATTAGCTCTCCAAATGAAGACTACTTGCTGAAGACAAGAGGGTGGATAAGTACTTCCGTCTTGGGTCTAAGCAAAGGAGTTCAAGAGTACAATTACCAGAGGTTTATAACAAGGGAATGAGATAGAGAATGGTAGAGGTTACCACAATTTGTTCAATAAATTAAACCAAAGAATCAAAGTAACCATTTGATTCCGAACAATCTCTCATGGATTTTCTGCATCCCAAATGCAACAATTTTGAGGAAGCCGTAAAAATAGTCTCGCCGTTGAAAATGATTTCGTTCAAAATATTGTCATTATTTTAAACAAATGATCAACAATAAAGACTTTTTATTCTTTCACGTGTTTTGATACCCTACAACACAGGGTATAATGTCTTTGTGCATTTGTTTGTAACACCCAAAGGAAACAAGATAGACCCATCGTTTATTATACCGATCGACTTAGAATCACTTTTTGAGTCGATTTAGCGATGTCCGTCCGTCCGTCTGTCCATCTACTCTTGTAATCAAAATACAGGTCGCAATTGTTGTTAGAACTAAATGAAACTTTGCGCTACGAAGTTTTATGGGATAAGGACGAACGCTATTTAAGTTGAAGGAAATCGGTTCAGATTTAGATATAGCTCCCATACCAATTTTGCTTCCGATTTTACTTTTTCCGCTCTAGAATCCACATATTCCAACAGATTTTCCTCCAATTTGGCCAAGACACTTATATTTCAACTAGAAACAGCTCTGGTAAAAATAAGATAGATCGGTGCAGATTTATATATGGCTCCCATACAAATGTCTCCTCCGATTTGACACTTTCCGCTCTAGAAACCACAAACTTTGACAGATTGTCTTCAAATTTGGCAAAGCCACTTACTTTTCAACTAAAAACAGCTCTGGTAAAAATAGAATTGATCGGTTCAGATTTATATATAGCTTAGATTTATATTTAGCCATACACATGTCTCCTCCGATTTGACTCTTTCCGCTCTAGAAACCACAAACTTTGACAGATTGTCTTCAAATTTGGCAAAACCAATTATATTTCAACTAAAAACAGCTCTGGTGCAAATGGGTCAGATGAGTTCAGATATATATACATATATATATATATATATATATAGCTCCATTACAAATTTCGCTACTGAATTGATTATTTCCGCTCTAGAAATAGCATTTTTGAACAGATTTGCTTCTAATTCGGCACAAATGTTTCAAATAGAAATTTCTATACCTACAACACAGGGTATAATGTCTTTGTGCATTTGTTTGTAACACCCAAAGGAAACAAGATAGACCCATCGTTTATTATACCGATCGACTTAGAATCACTTTTTGAGTCGATTTAGCGATGTCCGTCCGTCCGTCTGTCCATCTACTCTTGTAATCAAAATACAGGTCGCAATTGTTGTTAGAACTAAATGAAACTTTGCGCTACGAAGTTTTATGGGATAAGGACGAACGCTATTTAAGTTGAAGGAAATCGGTTCAGATTTAGATATAGCTCCCATACCAATTTTGCTTCCGATTTTACTTTTTCCGCTCTAGAATCCACATATTCCAACAGATTTTCCTCCAATTTGGCCAAGACACTTATATTTCAACTAGAAACAGCTCTGGTAAAAATAAGATAGATCGGTGCAGATTTATATATGGCTCCCATACAAATGTCTCCTCCGATTTGACACTTTCCGCTCTAGAAACCACAAACTTTGACAGATTGTCTTCAAATTTGGCAAAGCCACTTACTTTTCAACTAAAAACAGCTCTGGTAAAAATAGAATTGATCGGTTCAGATTTATATATAGCTTAGATTTATATTTAGCCATACACATGTCTCCTCCGATTTGACTCTTTCCGCTCTAGAAACCACAAACTTTGACAGATTGTCTTCAAATTTGGCAAAACCAATTATATTTCAACTAAAAACAGCTCTGGTGCAAATGGGTCAGATGAGTTCAGATATATATACATATATATATATATATATATATAGCTCCATTACAAATTTCGCTACTGAATTGATTATTTCCGCTCTAGAAATAGCATTTTTGAACAGATTTGCTTCTAATTCGGCACAAATGTTTCAAATAGAAATTTCTATACCGAAAGAGGGTCACATCAGATTATATATAGCTCCCGATTTGATTATTTCCGCTCTCGAAACCACATATTTAACACTCCTTAAAATTTGGGAAAACGTCTAATATTTCAACTAGAAAACCTTTCTAGACTCCGTCTAGGGGAGACGAACAGTTCCACCAAACTGGTAGGATTCTGTTCAATATTTACATATTTACCTCACACCTTTGTGACGCCCTTTATTAATCTGTGTCAATTTTCCTGAACATATTTTATCTGTATAATCACTCAACTCTCATCTCACGGCTTAAGTGAATCATCATAATTAAATTTAAGTTTTTAATTTTTTAATTTATTCATTTGTCTCATTCAAATATAATGTTATACAGTTGATGGGTACTTGGCAATTAGGGAATGCCCGATTCAAGTTTGAGTTTGTGCAGATTCACATTTTATATTACCGGTTTGTCGGTTTTTCTATTTCGGAAAACAAAACGGTAATAACCGGACTTTCTGCAATCCAAAAATTTAATTTTAGTTAAAAGATCAAAATATGTTTGCCCCCCCCAAAAAGAGAATGCAATAAAAAATTCAACGATGCTACAAATGCAAAGAAGTTGAATTTAAGCAATCCGCGCTAATTATAGAGCGCAGCAATAAAAACTCTTTTTTGTAGCTACATACACTATAAAACATTAACATTATCTTTTTTTGTGCATCAAGACACACTCATTCATAAAATAAGCATACAGAATTTTTCAATATATAATTTTTATTTTTTGCTAAAATAATATTTGTATAATTTCTTTATGAATAATTGTTATTTTTTTAAATTCCAAATTTCGTCAACGTTACCTTCAGTATTTGTACTCTCATTTTGAAAATATAGTACCGATAATACCCGCTTGTATGTTAGATTGAATGTAAACATTATTGTAATATAAATATTGTGAAATAGAAACAGTATCCAAAAAATAGAGAACATTTGATTTTTTGAACAAATATTTTACTTGCCACTGAAGAAAATTCATCAAAAATAAAAAAATGGATTTTTTTATTTTTTAATACCTAATATTCTAACACATAAAACAATGTCTGCATGTGAATGATGTATGGATAAATGTAGAAGTTATTACACTCGTTGTAGACGCAAAAGATATATAAAAACTAAGATTTTTTAATAACTTCTAAATTCATTCATAGATTTTCTCCAACTAGGCCTTGTTATCTAAAACTTGTTATTTTAGTAAAAAAAATATTCATACAATTTTTAATACCGCCTTCACGTTTAGAATACCAAAATATTCCAGAAAATGTCATACATAGCCCTTCATTGAGTATATAAACGGCCAAATTTATTATAATTTGCGAATTGTTTAATCTGGTTTTAAATTGAAGAATTTAAATTATTACGATTTTTTAATAACTTCTAATTTTACCCATAGATTTTCACCAAGTATGCCTTGTCTTCTTCGCCAAAATTCCAGCTATTATGTTTTCAAAAATTTTAGTAAAAAAGAGTCACACAATTTTCGAGTTTAGATAGCCTGCGGCTATGTATAAAAGCGGCCTAATTTACTATAATTTTCGAATGTATTAACGTGGTTTTAAATTGTCTAAATGTTTTCAAAATTTCTAATATTTCTCAAGAGCTTTTATGGTTGTTTTATTTTACATTTCATTTACAATACCCTAAAAATACTAGTTCCGCATTCTCATTTGAAATTCTCATTCTCAAAGGTTGCATATAAAACTAATAGCTTGTTCGCTTTAAGGAATAGGAACTTTATTCTCCATTCGTAGAAAATCTACAATAAAAATCAATATATTTTCCGCCATATTATTTGAAACAAGAAAGGAAAGGCTGAAGTCAGGTGAAGTAATACCTTTGTAATACCCTCCACTTTCTACTGCATTACAATTGAATTCGGGGAAAAAATGTGATATCGGAAGCAGAAAAAGTAAAATGGAGAGCAACATTTGTATGGAAGCTATATCTAAATCTGAACCAATCTGACCAACGTAGATATTTCTACTTGAAATATAAGGCGGTGTACCAAATTTGAAGAAAATCGGCTAAAATATGTGATTTCTAGAGCTTATAAAGTCATATCGAAAGCGAATTTTGTATTGGGACTATATAGTAAATCTAAACCGATCTGATCCACTTTTACCAGAGATGATTGTAGTCGAAATATAAGGTGTTGTGACATGTTTTATGAAAATTTGTATGGGAGCTATACCTAAATCTAAACCGATGTGAACCACGTTTAGCAGAGTTGAATATAGTTAAAATATAAGGTGCGGTGAGAAATTTGAAGAAGATCGATTAAAATTTAGTTTCTAGAGCGAAATTCGTATGGCAGCTATATTTAGATCTGAAACCGATGTTCTTCAAATTAAACAGCGTTCTTCATGTCCAGCCAAAATAGTTGTAATCTGACAATAATTCCTGCCGCACAGTGCTTCGTTTCATGAACAACAATAAGAAAATCATATATTTGTACACTGCACGAGAGTATTATGTCTTTGTGCATTTGTTTGTAACACCCAAAAGGAAGAGTGATAGACGCATTGTTTATTGTACCGATCGGCTTAGAATCACTTTCTGAGTCGATTTAGCAATGTCCGTCTATCTGTCCGTCTGTCTGCCTGTCGTCCGTCCATCTATTCTTGTAATCACGATACAGGTCGCAATTGTAGCCAGAACCAGAAACTTTGTACAACGAAGTTTTTCGGGACAAGAACGAACGCTATTTAATTTGAAGAAAATCGGTTCAGATTTAGATATAGCCCCCATACGAATTTCACTCCCGATTTGAATCTTTTCACTCTAGATACCACATATTTCAAAAGATTTTCTTCAAAACTGGCAAAACATCTTATAGCTTAACTAGAAACATCTGTGGTAAAAATCGGTTCAGATTTATATATAGCTCCCATACAAATTTCGCTCCTAATTTCAATTTTTCCGCTCTAGAATCCATATATTTTAACAGATCTTCTTCAAGTCTTGCAAAATATCTTATATTTCAACTAGAAACGCTCACGGTGAAAATGGGTCATATAGGTTCAGATTTACATATAGCTCTCATACAAATTTCGTTCCCCCAGAAACCGCGTATTTTCAGAGAATTTCTTAAAATTGAGCATAACACGTTATACTTCAACTGGAAGAACTTATTGTGAAAGTTAGTCGCTTTATTCCATGTTTGGATATAGCCCCGAAACAAAAATTATTCTCGATTTGACAAATTGGACCAGGTCATATTAACCTGTGATTAGGAAACATACAAAAATTTTTTCCGTTTTCACTTTTTTACTGTATTGAATTGTATTCCGATAGAAAGTGGGGTGTATCAAATAGTCGGCCCCGCCCGACTTTAGCCTTTCCTTACTTGTTTTTTTGTTTTATAGGTAATAGTCCAACTAAGACAAATTCGCAAAGATTTTTTATAGAAATAGGTTTTTGGGCTCCAGCGAAGGGGTGATTAACATATGCAGAAGGGCGGTAATATACATTGAAAATATTGTTCAAAAATACATTTTTAGACGGAGTATTATTGTACTTTCTGACTAGCTGAGGAGTTATACGAATTTTGTTTTTTCCAGATCTAAAATATATTATTTATAAATAATATTTTGTATTATTTTTGTATATTTTTTGTATATTTTTGTTTATTTATAAAGATTTCACATGAAAAAGTATCATTAAATTCGGTGAATTTTTTCGTCATAATAATTTAGTTTGAACTTCAATCTATTAAAAAGGCAAAATCTTTACCGATTATTTTTATTTTATTTTCCAAAAATTGTCGAAAATTAAATTTTTTACCCATTAGTCAAATATGAAACAAAACATTTCCCATTCTTTCATTATTTTTAATTTTTAAAAAGAACCCAAGTATTTTTTTGCTCGTTAGACAAATGTGAATTACTTTTTTGCTGGTGTTTTTCTGTACTTAGTTAATTTAAAACTACTAATATTAATTTCCTAATATTAATTTTTCTCATAAGTTTTTTGAAAGCAGTCCATTGATTGAGTAAAAACAATCAAAACAGTTTATAAGACAACCGAAAATTCTACATCATCATTCTAATCCGAATTTTTTTTTGAAATCAGTGCATCATAATCCGTTTAGAATTCTAATCAATTCTAATTGTATTCTGATAACTCCTTCTAATTTTGTGCAATGTATTTATTCTGACAACTCCTCCAGTTTTGCCCAATGCTTGTATGAGAATGGAGTAGTGTAAGACGGACATTTCTAAATCGATTTAAAAAATCAGTCCATCGGTATAATAAATGAATGGTCTATTTGGTTTTCTTTTGGTCGTTACAAAGAAATGCACAAAAACATAAACCCTAATGGAGGGTTTATTGTATAAACCCTCGTGTTATGAATTCTCCGAAAGAATTTAAATTTCCTCAAGAGTTACTACTTAAGCTTGTAAAATGTAATCATTTTGTAGAAGTCATTTCTGAAAAAAACACATTCCCAAGCCACTGTGTTGCGGTGAAGCCAAGAATGTGTAGTTTTCTGTTAATTTGAGGTGCTAAAATTTTTCGATATTTATTAGCTGGTCCATGCCACCTAATATGTGTCATATACATACTTTACAAATATTATTGATGCTAAGATCTCCTCCTCTCCAACTAAATACATATATACGTCCCAAAATATCGGCTAAAAGTCTAAACAAATTAAAGCTTACAGGGCAAAACAATGAAAGCTGATTCATGGCGAACGTAACATGTGCGAGTGTGTTATTGACCCAGCACCACTATTAGCCCCAAATAAAAACAGCACAAATAATGTATGTAAACGTTTCTTTTTTTATTTTTTATTTTTTGCTTTCGTTCGTTCAAACATTGATAGCCCATAGACATGGCGGTGTATACGTTACTTTTGCTGTTGTTGTTGGCCAATACCAAGCAATAATAACTGCATTTGTTTATTTTAACCATTTATGCTGGTGGTTAAACAAAATATACTAGGTAGTATTTCCTCTCTCTCTAGGTAAGCAGAAAAAAGTGATAGCCAAAAAAGCCACAAAAGCAAAAGTTCACCACTTAGCACATATCGTTGTTGCTGTTTGTATTGGTATTGGCCACAAATGAAAATGGGTTTGAAACGATAAAGTATGTCAATTACTGGAAACCCAAAAAAGAAACGTAAACGTAAACACACAAAACAAAAAAAGGTAAAGAGCAGGTAAACTAAACAACAAACATTCATATATACATATATGTGAAATAGACGACTACCGTGTTCATAATAATATGTATGTATGTATGTACACTAAAACTATGGATGTTTAAATGTACACTGAACAAATTTATCGTAAATTATTAAAATTTTTTTAATTTTTTATTTTTTTAATAATTATTCTGAAAGACACCTAAACTATTTATTTTTTATGAACTAATTTCGATTTCAATTATTTTTTTGATAGTTTTATGAATATGAATATAAGTCAGACATCCTCCTAAAATTTGTTTAATATTCTTAATATAGAGTGAGCAATTTAAGACTATAAACTTGAACTACCGATTAGTTTGGGAAATATTAAAAACTTACTTCCAAAGTAGTGAGTCTTTAACGCAAACTGTAAGAAATTTAAGTGGAGATCGGCCTTCAGTTTAGCCTTCATGAAGCCCATTTCGATCTCGGTGACTATGTCAATAAGCAAAATTTCCGCATATGGAGTTCAGAGAACACTCACGTGACTATTGAGAAGCCAATGCATCCACAACGAGTCAGTTTTTGGTGTGAATTATGGGCTGCACTGAAAAACTGGGTTGATCGGATGAGTACTGCCGAGTCAGTCGTGGTAGTCAAATCATTGCCGATTTATAAATTTAATTGGCCCCATTTTCAATCAAATGTTGTTAGGGTTTTTTGCTCTTCATATGACGATATATACTTTAGGCAGGGTAGCTATCCATACAATTGGAAAAAAATTTTCCAGTCACCCTAGGAAAATAAAGTTTGGATTGTTCAATAATGATTTGCAAAATATTTCGTTCCTAGAACAAGTTGTCTGTCAGCAAAACGCTCCTGAAAATTATGTTTTTTCCCTGAAATTTGTGTTCCATTTTTTGTATTTTTTTTCTAAAGTTATAGACCCTTGAAAGCACTTTAAATCTAAATCTTTATTTTTGTCTTGGAGTAACTTATTGGTCGAATTATTGAACGTTTATAGTAATTTGTTGTGATTTTTTAATTTTTTTATTAACAGGTATCATTAAATACATTTCCAAAGATTAGATGGGATTGAAAGTGGCCGATATCCTGAGGGCACAGAGGGAAAAATGTTTCCCTAAGGACTGAAAATGCCCACTCATATTAGACTATTTAAGATTTTTTAAATTTCTGCTATATATTCACTTGAAATTTATTGCGTACTCTCCTCTTGTAGCGTGAAAGCACCAAAAAATTAAATACAAGTTTTAGCGGACGAAATAAGTACAAAAAGGGATAAAAATGATACGAAAATAGCTAGAAACATGAAATTTGGAACGTATTTATGTAATTTATGTATCTAATTGCATAGATACGTAAAATAAAGGGATTTCGTAAATAAGAGGATTCGTACGTTTATGGGATACTATTGGAAAAGCGGGATAAAAATGGTACCAACCATACCGCTGAAGTTTAAATCATGAAATTTGGTGTATACATTCATCTGACTGTGAAGATGCAAAATAAGAAGGATTTTTTCTAAATTTGTACTTTTAGGCGGAAAATGTGCAGAATTGGGATTAAAATGGTACTAACCAAACGGCTGCATCTATAATAATGAAATTCGGTGTGTATATTTCTTTGACTGCGTAGACGCGAAAAATAAATAGATCTTACGATATTCGTACCATCAAAATCTAAATGGAATTAAATTTTGCATGAATTAAAAGGCTTCAATATTAGAACTTGTCTTATCAAAATGGTACAGACATTTAGGCTGTAGCTGGAAAAAAGAAATTGCAAATGGGGAAAATCGCTTGAGGTAAATTGTCTCGACCTAATAATATTTAGGCACATTTTTGATGATCGCTGCCTAACGTTCACTTTTTAATTCCACTTGTAGTTTTATATTTAAATATAGTAGAGGACTATTAATATTATAATAAAGAAGCATCTCAATTTCCCTATTATGGTACTGCACTTCTATGTAAAGTTGACAGTCTCCGTGGTGGAGGGTATATAAGGTTCGGCCTGGGCGATCTTAACGCTGTTTTACTTGTTGTAAACCGAGTTTGCAAATTTTGTCTCTAAAAACTTCCTGTATTATCTTTTTGGTCTATATTCATCATTTTAGCATCATTCGAAAGGTATTGATTCCTTCAAATTATTTTTCATAACCCCATTTGCAAAATGTTTCCAAGAAATATGAGTTTTTAGCTGTCACTTTGAAAAACCACAAACAAATCAATATAAATGTCCAATAATACCACCAATGAGTTATTCTAAGAGAAGAGTAAGAAATGCACATTTAAAGTACTTGCAAAGGTCAGAAAAAAATGTGGTCAAAAAGGGAAAACACAATTTTCAGATGTGTTTTCAGGAGCAGTTAGCTCACATACCACCTGAATCAGGGACGAAATATATTCCAGATCATCTTTAAATAATCCAATCTTCATTTCTGGGGGGTGACCGCAGCACCTTTTTTTCGTGAGCCATCCTAACATACATATAGGGCCTCAGATCTATATTTTGTGGTGCTACGGACGGAATGACAAACAAGGAAACCTCCACCTTCAACATTTTTGATACCAGCCAACCACATATTAACCACAAAAACCTGCGGTCCAGTGTAATTTCTTTAGCTAAAATAACCCAAAATTAAATAAATAAAAATTTTTTACATTTATATTAATTTCATCCGTGTACTTATATTGAAAAGTAGTAAAGTTCAACTGAAGTTTTGTTGTGCATACAACATGGCATATATGGCTGGCATATCTTTTCCAAAAATAATTTCTGCATTTGGCGTGAGTACATAAAGCGAGCGGATTAAACAACACATTAACACAAACATACCTGACTTATGGCCGTCTTTTTACCGTCTTTTACCATTTTAAAAACGTCAACAATAAACTTAAAACTTGTTGCCAACGTTTTAAAGCCGCCACAAACGGCTTAAAATGCAAAAAATACACTCTACGATGATGACGACGACGTCGACGACGACATAGAAAAGTTTTCATTGGAACCGTTGCAACGGTTTTCAATGAATAATAAACGTAACATTTTATCTGTTTCTGCTCGACTACGACCATGTGAACAAATGTTTTTGAATATGGCTTTAAGAGTGCCGACTTACTGTTCATAAACTCATATCGAGAAGAAGCAGAAAAAACTGAAACAGAAACAGGCAAACAAATGGTCTCTAGGAATGATATGAAACAAACGCTCGCAATTATATGCTCGATTAAAGCGGTTATTGTTACAAATATGCGATTAAAATGCCATAACATGCAATGCAATGTTTTGGGTTTGATTTGATTTGAACAAAGAACGCACACATTCAAATATCGAATGATTGCACCGAAGAAAATGAACGAAATTACATGGTGTGAGTTTTATTACCATAATGCTGGTATGGTATTGTTTATGGCAACACTGTGACAGATATTACGAGGAAATGAAGTAACAGTTATTCCGTGTGGGTCATATGTAAATAATTTAATAACAAAAGTCATAGAAAAAATAGAAAATCAACTATGAGAACTAATTTCGTTTGTTTTGAAGTTATTCTATGAATCTTAACCTCTTATTAAGTATACCATTCCGACCATATTACATATTACATATTACATATTACACACAGAGATACTCATTGGAGCAACAAAAGTCCAGCCAAATATGCTACAGGGAAAGAGACATTACTCTGTCCATAAGCTGACAAATATGCGGGCTATATCGATTTGAAATTAAAAATAATGAACATGATTAAATCGTTTATTAATAAAATTTAATGTCTTTTTTAGAAAAAGAACATTAATTTTTTATTTATATCTAAAGTTTTTCTCCAGTAAAGAAATGAAAAATCAATATTCGGTTTTTTCATATAAAGCCATCGATCTGTGTTCTAAGTACAAATTTCAGAGTGATATTTTCAGTAGTAGCAAATGTAGAACAACTCGAGTACAAAAATAATAAAAAGAATTAAAAACGACGTTAAGTTCGGCCGGACCGAACTGTATACCCTCCTCCATTGATTGCATTCCGCTGAGGCTTTCGATTTTCGTAGAAGTGCAGTAATATTACAGGAAAATGACAATTCATTTTAATATAGCCAAACCAAAACAAATAAAAATATTGAAAAACTAATTTTATAAATAAATATACAATTTTTATTATTTCAAACCACGCTTATAAGCAAGGCCAAGACAAATACGTTTATAATATATATATCGAAATAACACTTCAAGTCAATTCAAAAAGTAAATATAAGAAAGCAATCTTCAAAAAACCTTAAATACCATAATTAATGGTAGATTGTGTATGTCTGTATTTCCATCCTATTTCAATTCCAAAAGTACAAATTTTGAAAATCCATTATCCCTCACGTACACAGTGCCTGATAACCTAACTTCATGATTCAATCAATTTTTGTCGTAATAAGTAAGGAAAGGCTAAAGTCGGACGGGGCCGACTATATAATACCCTACACCACTCCCTGCATATATACATCGCTTTGATTACTATACCCAGGTATTCCATGGGAGCAATTTTATGTAGTTCATATAAATTATACAGTTACTATCAATTCATCTTTAGTCAAATTTAATGAATATGGAAAATAATAAAGTAATTGATCCAATTGATCCAAGTAATTGAACATTATATGAAAAAATTGAAAAAATTGATCCATAGATTTTTTAGTTGGATTTTTAGATGTTGTGCCAATTTTAAAGAAAATCGGGTACAATATGTGGTTTCTAAAGCGGAAAAAGTGAGCGACATTAGTATGGGGGCTATATCTAAATCTGAACCTATCTTACCCAATTTCTGCATAGGTGTTTCTAGTTAGATTATAAGATGTTGTGCCAAATATAAAGGAAAACGGGTACAATAAGTAGTTTCTAGAGCGGAAAATGTCAAATCGGGAGCGACATTTGTATGGGGGCTATATCTAAATCTGAACCGATCTTACCCACTTTCAGCATAGGTGTGTCTAGTTTGATTATGAGGTGTTAAGCTAAATTTGAAGAAAATCGGGTACTATATGTGCTTTATAGGGCGGAAAAAGTCAAATCGGGAGCGACATTTGTATGGGGGCTATATCTAAATCTGAACCGATTTCCTTCAAATTCAATACCGATGGGCCTTGGCCAGAAAAAATAACTTCTGCCAAGATTCATAACAATCGGACAACAATTGCGACCTGTAGAGTGCGAACAAACTTAGATGGACAGCAGACGGACAGACGGACGGACAGACAGACATCGTTAAATCGACTCAGCTGGTGATTCTAAGCCGATCGGTATATTTAAAGGTGGGTCTAGCTCGATTATTTCTTGGTGTTACAAACATTAATACCCTAGCCCACGAAGTGGTGTAGTGTATAAAAAGTACGAATTTGGAAAAATCTTTTTAATTTGCGTGTCTGTGCATTCAGTATGCCATGATTCTAGCTGCGGTCAGTTGGTGGTACCATTTTAATCCCCCTTTTTATTTTACCCCCGTTAAGTGTACGACTTTCTAAAATCACTTTATTTTACGTGTCTACGCAATTATAGGGATGTACACACCGAATTTCATCATTCTAGCTGTAGCCGTTTAGTTGGTACTATTTTTATCCCTCTGTACCCATTGTATCTCTTGAAAGTATGAATATGGAAGAAAAATCTTTTATTTTTCGTCTCTACGCAGTCAGAAGAATGTATACTCCGAATTTCAACTATAAGACACATTTATGTAAAATTTGGTTGTTGTAGCTCATTTCGTTTAGATGGTAGTGTACTTCAAACAGACGGACATGGCTAGATCGTCTTGGAATTGTTATGACGATATGATATACTGGGTTTTCCAACAAGAGGTGTTATTTTGGTATTCAAAGAAAAATGTCATTTTTTAAGACAAATGATCGGATGTTTATATCATAATAAAGAGGAAGGTATGCCGTTAATAATGAAAAACAACATCATCCAAATGGCCACCACGACCACGCTTACAGGACCATATATTTTTCATGAAATTTTCCATGCCCTATGTCCTTAATAGCCACACGAATTCTATCTTTGAGGTCTTGAATCGACGCTGGGCTGTTGGCGTAGACCTTATCTTTCACGTGGCCCCAAAGGATGAAGTCGCAAGGTGTTAAATCACAAGATCTCGGTGGCCAATTGTGATCATCTCTTCGAGAGATAACACGGTCCGGAAACTATTCCCGTAAAATAGCAATGTTTTCGTTGCTTGTGTGGCACGTAGCGCCGTCTTGTTGAAAGTAAACGTTGTCCAGATCAATACCATCCAACTCTGACCATAAAAAATCATTAATCATCTCTAGATAGCGCAATCCATTCACCGTAACTGTTGATCCAAACTCATTTTCGAAAAAGTAAGGTCCAATGACTCCGCCGGACCATAAACCGCTCCAAACAGTCACACGATGAGGATGGAGAGGCTTCTCAACAATAACTCTTGGGGTTTCCGAGCCCCAGATGCGACAATTTTGCTTGTTGACGTAGCCACCGAGGTGGAAATGGGCCTCTTGTTAGAAAACCTTGTATATACTTTATACCAGGAGGTGAATGGCATACACATTTTGTAATATTTTTTGAGTACAGATAATTTTCATACATAACGCCGTCCCACATTCATCTTACACCTAAACCGGATAATGTAAAGAGTGATTTTTTTGAGGTTAGGATTTTCATGCATTAGTATTTGACAGATCACGTGGGATTTCAGACATGGTGTCAAAGAGAAAGATGCTCAGTATGCTTTGACATTTCATCATGAATAGACTTACTAACGAGCAACGCTTGCAAATCATTGAATTTTATTACCAAAATCAGTGTTCGGTTCGAAATTTTTTATCGACAAATTTTGTTCAGCGATGAGGCTCATTTCTGGTTGAATGGCTACGTAAATAAACAAAATTGCCGCATTTGGAGTGAAGAGCAACCAGAAGTCGTTCAAGAACTGCCCATGCATCCCGAAAAATGCACTGTTTGGTGTGGTTTGTACGCTGGTGGAATCATTGGACCGTATTTTTTCAAAGATGCTGTTGGACGCAACGTTACGGTGAATGGCGATCGCTATCGTTCGATGCTAACAAACTTTTTGTTGCCAAAAATGGAAGAACTGAACTTGGTTGACATGTGGTTTCAACAAGATGGCGCTACATGCCACACAGCTCGCGATTCTATGGCCATTTTGAGGGAAAACTTCGGAGAACAATTCATCTCAAGAAATGGACCGGTAAGTTGGCCACCAAGATCATGCGATTTGACGCCTTTAGACTATTTTTTGTGGGGCTACGTCAAGTCTAAAGTCTACAGAAATAAGCCAGCAACTATTCATTCCAGCTTTGGAAGACAACATTTCCGAAGAAATTCGGGCTATTCCGGCCGAAATGCTCGAAAAAGTTGCCCAAAATTGGACTTTCCGAATGGACCACCTAAGACGCAGCCGCGGTCAACATTTAAATGAAATTATCTTCAAAAAGTAAATGTCATGGACCAATCTAACGTTTCAAATAAAGAACCGATGAGATTTTGCAAATTTTATGCGTTTTTTTTAAAAAAAAGTTATCAAGCTCTTAAAAAATCACCCTTTATGTCTGAAACTATAGGCAAAATTGAGTTAATTAGCATTTTCATTTTTCGCTTCCGCATATTGTTGCTCCTTCAAAGGACTACAAAAGTTTCAAAGCATAACATAAATTTTTTTATATAAATATTCGCAACCTACGACACCGATAAAGGTGTCAAATTAAAGTGGAGAATATCAGTTCAATTTTATTCTATCTATCGGTATAAGATTAAACTATTTCCAAATTTCACCCATAAAAAGTAAAATATAATAAACTAAATTAAAGAGAAAAGATTTGAAATGGTTGTTAATGATAAAATAATACAAATGAAAGAATAAAATTTGAAAAAGTTTTAACAGACATTCTCTTCTTTAATTTGATTCCTTTTTTGTTATCCCATAAAATTTTTAAGTCCTTTGAATGGGAAGCAGGATGAGGAAATCAAAAACTTTGAACATCAATTAACAACATTTTACCTATAGTTTTAGACGTATATAATTTGGTTAATTTGGTGAAATAGGTTAATACTGCCATTAAGAAAGTCTTAGTTTCTGAGAGTTTTAAAGTATGTTTTAATATTGAGAATTTGTTTCATAAACCTTCCATAAATCATTATGACTTTGTCCGCTTATCCCCACGGCCAAGGTATCCCCAGTGCGTTCTTCGACTTCTATTTCTAAATCAATGTCAACATTTTAATCTGACAACATCACTGACTCACATCACTTTCCGCTAAGCAGAATAAATCAAATAGTGAAGTTTTGCAATTTAATCCCCCAGCTACTTAAACATTTTAACTGCTCAATTTTATAGCAAAAAAATATATTGAGTGAAAATTTTTTCTCTGCTAAATCACAATGCCAAACGCCTTTCTCGTTGGCTTTTCAAACAACAACTTAATAGCCACGATAAACGCTTATTTAAGTATTTTCTTTCTGCAACATCAATTAGACAGTAAAACCCCACCACAAAAAACTCAGACGATTTCTCAGCAAAAATAAACAAACAAAACGCTCACAATGACGGCCACATGGAATGGCCATTCGCATTCACATCTCGTGACCGCCGGAATATCTCCCCCTCCCTGTCTGGGTTTTGTGATAATGAAGCGACTGACGGACGGAACGATGATGTATCGCATTCATTTTGAAGTTAAATATCTGAGCAACACTTTTCCTTTTTTCGCAATTTCTGCTTTTTTGTTTTGAACAAAATAGTTTTACTTTTTATCTTAGCACCGCTCTTCGGCGTGCCAGTGAATGGTGGTTGGAGAGTGATTGTGATTGTGGAAAAAAATAGTTGTTATTTTGTTTGTTAACTATTTCATTAACAATTATTTATCATTGATAATGTGTACGTCAATTCTATAGAAATTGTAAAGAGTTGCTGTCATATTCATTAAAAATGTTTTAGTTTTTTTCTTCTCTTTCTGGAAAATAATTGAAATGATTTTTTGCGGGTATTTTTAATGGAAAATAAATCAACAAAAGAAAAATGTTGTTTAGAAAGGCGAAAATAATCGATTTAATGATGTTGGCTTATGTTGTTATTTTTTTGTCGTTGCAAAGTTAATTAAAACGGAAGTGCAGAGACGGACTGACTGTGTGGAATTAAATAAAAACTTTACAATAGATGGATGAAAGTTATTGCTTGTCAATGTACATTAGGGAGGGACCATTCGGGACTAGAAAGATATGATTGAAACAGAAATGACTTTATTGAAATTAAGACAGTTCAAAAACTATGTTTACAAAATATGTTTTTAATATGTTAAAAAATATCAAAAATGCAATAGGGTCCTGCTAGGAAGCCGTGAACACTTCTGAAAAACGTCCAACGAAATTGGCTTAGAAAAAGATGTAAATTACTTAACAAAGGCCATATGTTTCATATTAAAAACGGCACAAAAAATTAATTAATTATTAATGTTAGATATTGCACAAAATCAAATATGAAAAATATGTTATTGGCATCTTGATCGATTATTTGACCCACTATTCCACCGTATGCATTTTAGTCAATTTCACATAGCAAGATATAAAGTAAATAAATTCTGAATCTAAATTATGCGAACTAAGTGGAAGAATTTTAATATTAGTTTCTGTGTGACGAAAAATGATTCGAAGACGCCTGCTTTGGTACCACCTCAAAGGGGGCAGGACACTTTAATTCTGTGTAGGAAGCATTGGGCTTAAAAAACGTCAATTCTGCTTTTATGCACAGACAGACCTTGTTTCCTTCGTCTCTTAGATTTTATTTTACATTAGGCGAAGAAAACAATTCTGACTTATTTGATTTTGATTTGATTGATTTTATTTGACACATATATGAAATATTAATTTTTGGTGTAGCGTATGATGATTATTAATTTTCATGCCAATATCAATCATTCGCTATACAGACTCATTAAATACATATTGTATTTTCCTATCTGCTTCGTTGAATTCTTCGAATTTTTTTAGGCTTTAAAATTTAATTTTCAGGTCAAAAAGTGGTTGTCGGCCTCGACTAGGCCTTTGGCGAAAAAGGCCGATTTTATATCCTCCACCACACCTTGAAATAACAACCTGAGACCCTATAAAGTATATATATTCTGGATCGTCATAAAATTTTAAGACGGTCTAACTATGTCCGTCTCTCCGTCCGTCTATTGAAAGCACGCTAGCATCTAAACGAAAGGAGCTATGAGGTCAAAATTTTCCATAAATGCGTCTTATAGTCGTAGATCGGTTGGGGTTGAAACTGGGCGAAATCGGCCCAAAGGGCCCTCACAAGGACAAAAAATACCCATAATAACACCTAATATTTTAGAGTATTTAAGCATGTTTTTTCAATATGTCTACTTAAATTTACTTCATGTTGGGTATGCCCATTCCCCTTATAGCAGAAACGTGCAGGGCTGAAATGGGACAAAAAGGGATAAAAATAGTACATATCTAACGACAACAGCTAGAAACACGATATTCGATTTGTACATTCCTCTAATTGAGTAGATAAATAATATAAACATATTTCTTCCAAATTTGTACTTTTAAGGGGTAAAATGGAAATAGAGGGACAAAAATGGTACCAACCAAACGACTGCACCTAGAATAATGAAAATCGGTGTAGACATTCCTCTGACTGCATAGATACGAAAATAACAAGGGATAAAATGGGAACATAGGGATGAAAATGGCACCAAGCAATCGCCCACAGCTAGAACGATGTAATTATGGGTCGACACGTATAATAGAGGGATCTTTTTAGCCCCTTAAAAGTATGAATTTCATAAAAGTATGAAATGGAGAAAAAGTGATAAAAATGGTACCAACCAAATGGCGCAGATAGAATAATGAAATTCGGTACATACATTTCTCTGATCGCATAGACGCACAAAATAGAAAAAGTTTTCAAAAGGATTTTTTCAAATTCGTACTTTTAAGGTATTCAATGGGAACAGATGGATCAAAATGGTACCAGCTGCATCAGGCATCAGCTAGAATGATGACATTTGGTATGTACATATATTTGTCTATTTGCGTACACACGTAAAACAAAGAGATTTACAAAAGTCGAGCTTCGAGGTCAAATGGGAAAAAGGGGAAAGAAATGGTACCAACAAAATGACAGTAGATAGAGTCATTGAATTCAGTATCTACATTCAAATTAAAATGATTTTTCCAAATTGGTACTTGGTTGTTAGGTCATCTTGCACTGTGAACGTGAGAGATAATAATTTTCAAAATTCATTCTTTTGGTATTAAAATAGAATGGAAATACAACCAACTGTAGCACACACTATCCACCAATTATTATTGCATTTAAGTTTTTTTTGGAGTTGCTGTCTCATATTTACTTTTTGAATTGGATTGAAGTATTATTTCGATATATATAGTATAAACGCATGGGTAGCCTTTCTCTATAAGCGTGATTTGATGTAATAAAAATTTTATATTTATTTATAAAATTATTTTTTCAATAATTTTAATTATTTTGGTTTGGCTATATTAAAAAATGATATTTTTCTGTAATGTTACTGCACTTCTACGAAAATCGACAGCCTCTGTGGAATGCAATCCATGTTGGAGGGTATAGAAATTTCGGCCCAGCCGAACTTAACATAGTTTTCACTTGTTCTGTCTCAATATCAATTCAATTTATATTTTCTTAACTTCACATTGAATTTCTAATTTTCAATTTACATACTCACAATTTCAATTTGTATTTCTTTTTTTTTCAATTTCATTTTTTTTATTTCAAAATTTAAATTTTTTCTCATATCCAATTTGGACTGTGCCGAATTTAACACGGTGTTCATTTGTTCTTTCTCAATATTAATTTTCATTTCTCAATTTCAATTTATATTTTCTCAACTTCAAATTGAATTTTCAATATACATGCTCTCGATTTCAATTTGTATTTTTTTCCAATTTCATTTAATATTTCAGAATTTCAATTTTTATTATCTCAATTTCAATTTACGTTTCTGAATTTCAAGTAGTATTTTGCCTATTTCAATTTTAATTTGTCAATTTCAAATGGAAATTGCATCTAAATTTCCTTTGGTAACGTTGATTGTTTTAGAATTTTATCAATTGTGGATCTTTTGCAGCTCTAAATTATTAATTAGTCGTGCACATTAGTTCTCACAATTTTCCATCAAATGTGGCTGAAATTATTCATTATGACTCACAATTTTCCATCAAACGAGGATCTGCTAAGGCCGTAAATTACGTATTAATTATGGACCCTATAGCTCACAATTTCCCATCAAACGTGGATTTTAAAGGCTTCATTTTACAGATTTGTCATAGACCTAATATCTCACAATTTTCCATCAAACATGGGCTGTATAAGCCCCAAAATACTCATAATTTTAGGATTTTTTTCTTACAATGTCCAGTCATCATCGTGTTTATTTGTCTCATAATAATCAATTGAATGTGAATATTCTAAGACTCCACTGGTCATTATTCGTTGATTTTATTTCTTGATTTTTTATTTAATGGCCCTAAATATATTGAGAAGCTCTTCTTATATTTTGGTAATTACAGTTCATACTTGGGGTCTACATACGATCAACCGAGTTTTAGGTAATGTTTTAAGCAATCAAATGGGTGTTTTGAGTTATACCTATTATTCTTTAGCTGTCAATGCTATAAAGCTTTAAATTATCCATCAACCATAGATCTTCTGATGCTTATATTTTATATCTGCTATGGATTGGTTGTGACTCAACTATGGTTCTTTCGGAAACATTATGTGGTGGTTACGTGAACACTTTTCGAAACAACTAATAAATACAGCTGTCTTTTTTGAATGATTATTTATGCGGTCGTTTCCACTGATAACAAATAAAGCCCCACATACATCTTTTTAACAACAATTTAATTCGAAACAAAAGAAGAAAGTGTTTCAGTCTTTTCAGTTTTGTTTTTTGTCTGTCATGTTTTTTTAAACAATTGTTATCAAAACAATCATCGGATCCAACAACAGAAACAGCAACAAAACCCCGGCGTTATTGTCTCTCATCTTCAGTCAACATAAGTGGAAAAGGTACAGGTTACGATGACAAAACCAAAGGTTGAATGAAAACGACATTTAATGTCTGTACTTGCCTCAAAACACACAAGAAAAAAACCTCCCGAAAATAATGAAATGGCTGTATGACATAAGAGATAAATTATATATACGTATGCTATCACAACATAATTTCATTTTAGTGGTTTTGTACTCGTTTAAAGTAAAAGTGGATGGATAATTGAGGGTGGGGGGTGGCTTGGAATTTTAATTTGCCATATATGAGTTGTGGAGTCAGTCGTAACGCGTTTACCTTGACAAAACTGTACGCCTGGTGAAGAGCGAAATTTAAATTTATGTGGAAAGTGTGATGAGGCTTGCAAGGAAGATGATAAGATCTGCCTCAAAGATTTCACAATTTAAGAGATAAGCCTACAGAGTACTTTTTTCAATACCGAGTCTTGATTGATCATTTCCCGCATTTGTGTCCCGCTATGAAATATTAGGCAGTTCTCAAACTTTGGATATTACATTCACCTTTACTTTAGCTACCGGCTTAAAAAAATATGCCATCGATTTTCTTATGGACATTCCTTCGAATAAAAATTCGCCAAATCCGTTGTTAATTTCTTTCTTAAAAGGCGTAATGAAGCATTGTCATTTTCCAGGTTTTGTTTCATTGCGCCTGCATTTTAGCGCACCGTTGTGGCCATAAAATGCTTGGAAATCTCTTGATTTCAATCTACGAAAAAATGCTAAACAGTTATCATTGCACTCTGTCCGAAAGCCAACGAATATCCATTAAAATGCAAAAAGTCTTCTTTCTAACAACATAAGAAAACGGTATTTCGATGAAACGACACAAAAAACTCTTTTATGATCATTTGCCAAAGACGTAACTCAGCTAGTAACAAGTTTCGTAAAGGTGACCAACTGAAGAAAATTAAAAAAATCCAAAGCTATATATATATATATATATATTCACAGGAAATTTGCGAAATTCCCGGGGAATAGAATTATATCCCTCGTTATGATTTCCGATATTGGGTAATGTTATCTCTTTAATGCATTTTTTTCTTATTAACAAAAATAACAAAAATTTATAAAAATAAAAAATATGATTTTGTAAAATATAGGGTCCGCCAAATAACTTTAAACTACTGAAATATTTTCTCAAATTTCTTTTTTTATTTGAAAGTACAATCCTTCCGGTTAATAATGGAAAATAATTTCATTCAAATGGCTGCCTCGGGCACGCCACAAATAGTAGTCCAACGGTTGAATAGTTGAAAAAAAAAAACGTTAGATGGCGGACCCTATACTTTTTCATGAAAAAATTGGGATGCATTTGGACATATTTTCTTTTGAAAATATCTGATGTGTTACTCTCTCCTGGTCACCTTTCCTGTTGAACCTGGAGAACATACTCGAAGATACACAACAAACTGTTAAATGTATCTTGAGCACAAAAAATTAAAAAAACAATGTGCAAAAACGAGTTCCCTGTACCGAGTGAGTGTATGTAACATACAATCTCACTAAAAAATTACATCTAAACACATTTTTACAAGAAATCATACAAGTTTTTTTCTTGCCTGTGACGAGGAGTGGGAAAACCGCATTCATACTCGTACCTCCATAGCTACGGAGACGAGTTTCTGTTGCGAGCACTAACTAACATATGTACGTACTGATCGGACATAAACGCAATGATTTTCTATGGAAATTGTACGAGTCTTATATAAGTGGTATTACGGATCACCTCAAATTGACGGTGGCACAAAGTGTTGTTAAAGGACCCCGACAAAATATTTTTGAGTGGCTTTAAAGTAGGCGATGGGATCATATCAAATTGACGGTGGCACAAAGTGTTGTTAAAGGACCCTGACAAAATATTTTTGAGTGGCTTTAAAGTAGGCGATGAGGTTATGCGTTTTATCAAAAAATTCGTGTGAGCGGCGAGGAATAAACAAAATCACACGGAAAATCGCATACAAATACAGGCCGTCCGTTTTTTGACAATTTTAAAAAATTCTACACTTTCTTTGCGATCTGGATTTATTCCTGTACGTAAAGTAATAGATTTTCGAAATATGTTTATTATTATGAAATTTAATGAATAAATATCAAATCTGGTTGCATATCTGGCCTAAGATGTTATTTGAAGGACCTCAACAAGAATATACATTCATGAAACTATAGACCATATTTAGGAAAACTGTGTACTCAGTTTTTTATTTCGTTATCTTTTTTCCTTTTTATAGGACTTTTACTTTCCAAAGGATATATTTGCCTTAAAAATTTATTTTATACGTTTGCGAGTCATACATGGGTATCAAATAAAAGAGATGAATATCTGTTAAAAATACTTAAAATTTCATGAATCTATCTGTATTAGTTTAACATTAAAAACCATTTCTTGTTTTACCCCTTAAAAGTAAAATATGAATAAACTAAAAAAACTAAGTGGAAAATTTGAAGTGGCTGTTAATGCTACACTAGTACAGATATATGCATGAAATTTGATGTATTTTTAACAGATATTCTTCCCTTTCATTTGTCATCCATGCTGCCTTTATATGTCTCGGAAAAGAACGAATATAAATTATTAAAACGTCTATATCTTTTAGAAATTTAAAGTCCTGCAAAAGGGAGAAAAGATCACCAAATGGAAAACAGAGTACACAGTTTTTCTACATAAAATTTCCAGTTTCATATGTATATGGTCTTGTTCATGTCCAATAAAATAAATATAAAATTGTCGCACTGTGTAATATTATTAATGTCATTATTTATGAGTAATAAAATTTTGAATTCGATCTCTTACAATTTTTCTTAAAACACTTAATCATTGATGTCTTTTAACAGATATTCCCCCCTTTCATTTGTCATCCATGTTGCCTTTATATGTCTCGGAAAAGAACGAAAATAAATTATTAAAACGTCTATATCTTTTAGAAATTAAAAGTCCTGCAAAAAAGATCACCAAATGGAAAACAGAGTACCAAGTTTTTCTACATAAAATTTCCAGTTTCATATGCATATGGTATTGTTCATGTCCAATAAAATAAATGTAAAATTGTCGCACTGTGTAATATTATTAATGCCACTATTTATGAGTAATAAAATTTTAAATTCGATCTCTTACAAATGGGCTAGAAAGACCCTCCCCTTCATTTGCACACTCTTATGACGAATCGTCATAGGAAACCTCGTGATCATTATATTTTAAGTATTGGATGTATTCAGCATTTTTTCTTAAAACACTACGAGGAACATTTTATAGAATATTTTAGGTCTCAATGTTGGGGTATTTTTGGTCCCTTTTATGGAAAAGGGTAAAAATCCCTAAAAATAGGTTTAATGGGTAAAAATGTTCTCCGATAGTATTTGCCATAAAATTCTGTTATAAGTCTCTGAATACACCAAAACTCAACTTAAATGCAGGAAATAAATCAAAAGTTAAAATTTATATTTCCAAAATTGAAAATTGACTCTAGCACTAGCGAATACGTAATAGAAAATTCAAAAAAGAACTGGATTGATGTTCTGTGATCAAATCTAGTAATTTTACTTTTTTTTTGACTAAGCTAAAATTCTAAAACTTTCCATCACACTTTCTAGGATTTACGAATGATCCTAAAATACGCACATTGTTCATGACTTATTTGAAAAATGTGACTGATTGTCGTTGAATTTTATGTTATTGAGTGACCAGTCCCAGGTTTTTTTAGGAATGCTTCCAGTCCAAAATTCGCACCATACATGTTTACACGTTGTGAATGCATTTCATTCTACTTATCACTCATGGAATTTCTAAACCCCAAAGACGTCAAGGTATATATTAGAATGGGTCACGGTCTATACAAGTAAAAAAATTGCTAGTTACTCCCCAGAAATGAGGATTGGATTGTTTTATGACGTTCTGCAACATAGTTCTTCGTCTGTGAGCTAAACGCTCACGAAAACACCTCTACAAATCACGTTTGTCTTTGTGTTGCATTTTTGCCCAACAATTTTCTAAATAAATAGACCCTTTTATTCTTGTCTTAGAATGATTTATTAGACGAATTATTGCACGTTTATATTAATTTTTGTGTGTTTTTTTTCATAGTGACAACTGAAAACTTTTCCATATTTGGCGGTAGTACTTTGTTAAAAACAAATAGCTGCAGCCAATACCTTACGAATGAAGCCCCAAAGATGAGCATCGATGGAAATTGATAAAGCAGCGCTCATTTTTGTAAATAGAGTTTGAAAGTTTTGGCTCTTTTGTATTAAACTATTTTCACAAAAAAGGAGTCAGCTACGTCATTTTTCATCCGATATTCATAATTTCGAAAGGTATTGATTTCTTATATTTATTTTTTATAACATAAAATATTTCCAAGAAATATGAGTTTCTATTTGTCACTTTGAAAAAGGACAAAAATTAATATGAATGTCCAATAATTCGACCAATGAGTTATAGTGAGATAAGCATACAAATTTATATCTAAAGTGTTTTCAAGTGTCCATTAATTCAGAAAAAAAGGACAAAAGTAGCTCACAGATTGCTGGGCCTAGGAAACGAAATGTTTTACAAATCATCATTAAACAATCTTCATTTATGGGTGATGGCCGCATCAATTCATTTTCGCGACCCATCCTAGTGTTTTATTTGCTTTAAATAATTCTGATTTTTTAGCTATCACACAATACACTTTCTGTCAACAATAGCAATTTATCTCAAAAAATGCCGCGAAATTGAAAATCGCCGTTGAAGTAAAGGGTGATTTTTTAGTTATTATCTTGTTGGCAACACTGGTTTAAACAGCTGACGCACGTTTCGTGTTTTGTTTCACTGTCAAACATCTTCAGTTTGGTCTATAATTTAACCATGAATCGTCTTACAAACGAACAACGCTTGCAAATTATTGAATTTTATTATCAAAATGCGTGCTCTGTTAAGAACGTTCATCGCGCGCTTCCATTTTATGGTCAGTTTAATCGACCCACTGAAGCGACTATTCGGGCTATTGTGACTAAATTTCGCACCAAATTTACATTGTTGGACATTAAACTACCAACACGGCACGTATCCGCCAGTGTTAATGATGACCATCAATTATCGATTCGTCGCCGTTCGCAGCAATTGGGCCCCTGTTACTCAAAAACGTGGAAATGCCAAAAGTGGACTAAGCGGATGGATCAGTTGAGGCGCAGTCGAGGTCAACATTTGCATGAAATAATCTTCAAACATTAAATTATATGGACCGTACTATCGATTCAAATAAAGATTTCATGAATTTTTCTGAATTTTATGTGGTTTTTTTAACATTCCTATAGCTTTAAAAAAATCTCCCTTTATAAATAGACATTTATGACGTTGTCCAGATTTTTTTTTCATCCAGAATTCGAAGCTGCGTCTTTCATTCAGACGTATATACGAGTGTTGTAAGGTCCAAGTGCATTGATTATATGATAAGGTATCTTTCAGGAGTTAAAACAAATTTGTAGGTATATTTAAAAAAGTGTTCCAATTTATGAATGGTGGATGCTAGAGATTCAGACCAAATGTAAAGCAATGCGACACAAATTTGATATAATAAAATTTACGAAATTGAGATCAAATAATATTCAGTTTCACATAATCACTGTGACCCACAGTATCTATATGAACGCATGGAAGAAAGACAGTTTGAAGAGAAGCTGAAAGGTAGGGAGAAAGAAGAAGAAGCAAAAATAGGCATCGATTCATACACACCTCTTTTTATCAACAAAGGCTCTACTGAGTCGTAGAGATGTTTGGTGGCTGATGATGGTGATGTCGGTGTTGTTGTTATTGTTTTTAGCTATCCAAGAGATGGCTTTCAAAAGAAAAATCTACTTGAATTTCCGGTTTGCGTTTTTAAAGCCAAACATAAAACAATCGCGCAAACACTCCAGCGATAACAACAACAAAAAACGAGGCAACCAAACTACGATGACGACGACAACAACAATAGGTTGTTGTTTTTGTAAACCTCAAGTGCAATCTAGAGATAACGTTTTGTGGCTAGTCAGCAGCGGAGGCAGCAGCAGCAGTCAGTCAGGTGCTTGATTACTGCAGTGTCAGCGGCAACAGTGAGCAGTGGCAACAGGTACAGCTGGTCGAGGTGGCGGCCTGTAAAGCGGCATGCGTAGCAGCAACAATGGCAACGACGTTCGTAGGCACAGGTGAGCTTGTGAGTGAGTGAATGAGTGAGCAGCAGCGGTCGGCCGTAGTAGTTTCCGAACACCAAGTGGAAATTATTGAAATTCTTTTGTATCGAAATCGAGCGAAACAACAATAACAAGATGTTACGTTGCTTTCAATGCGTTACACACACACACATACGCATACACAACGGCCGAATCGTTTAGCAGGTGCTAATTTGAAATTTGTTTCTTTTTTGTTTGACTTGTGATGGTGATCCAATGAAATATTAATTTATTTATGATTTCTTTGGACGAATTTTTCTTAGCTTAGATTTATTCTATGTATTTATTTATTTATATATTCAACAAAAAACAATATTTTTCTCTAAAAAATAATTAAACGTTATTATTTTATTTGTTTTTGTAAGCCGGAAAACACATTCTTGTTGCATTAAACATTTCTCGTTTCGTTTTTTGACATTTTAATTGTTAAATGTTTATTAATTGGTTGGCGGTGGGTTTTCGTTTTTTAAGACAAGGTTAAAAGCATGATCACTTCGTTGGTTAATTTGTTTTAAACGCTTTATAATATTTTTGGTATTTAATTTGGCATTTGAGGGTTTCGTTGGCGCGATTTTTTTTAATTTCGTTAAATGTGATTTTAATTTTTGGGCGTTAGATTCTGTTCTAGTTGAAAACCAGTTTTTATAAATCTCAGCAATCCGAAGGGATATATTGAAATGGAAAAGTGAGCCTGAATATGTGTGTTCTATATATCTTTCTGAATAAGTGGCATGTCATAATGTCCATGGACGTTATGTCACTTCGAAAAACCTTTATGACATTTGCTTTTTGTCATATCGTCCGTGGATTAAATGATCTCTTCAAAAATGTTTTTTATTAACATAAATTCAAACTTCTCTCAGTTGGGACCGATGATTGTTTGAATATAGAAAATTAATGAACTGGGAATATTTGTTTTTAAAATTGTCTCCAGTTTTTTCGAATTTAAATAGTCATACACACAGCAGAAGTTTTAAACTACCTTTAAAATTTAATAATTTTTTTAATATAAATCTGCAAAAAAAATCCTTGTATAACAACGATTTTATTTTGTAATTTTGAGGCCGGCAAAAAGTTAAAATTAAATTTATTTTAATTACAGTATTCTCTTTGTAATTTTGGAGAATTCTAACATCATACAAATCAACATCAAGAATTCTAACATGTATGAGTTGTAATCTAATTTTTAAACTTAATTAAATTTTCAAAATCATCTATTCAAAATTTGCTTTCATGTGTATATCATCATCGTATTACTCATATCTTGGCCGCATTCAAAAGAAACACGTTTGCTGTCTGTGTTTCTTTTTCTAAAGTATTTATTTCTATGTTAACTAATTTGTTTTTTTATTTTTGAACAATATACAAAAAATTAGGTTTTCATGTTTGAAATTTTTTGTTGCTTGAAAATCAACAAGTTTCACTCTCGTTCCATTATTTTGCCATTAGGCAACATTAGAAACAATGAAGATGGTGATGATGATGATGGAAGAAGAGAGAAATAAAATTGACGATTGTCATGCAAATCCATGAAAATATTTCATGTTTCATTCAATCGTCATTCGTGTCAGTCAGGCGTGTGGCATTAAACAAAAGTTTTGTGAATTTCTTTTAGCTCGTTTTTTAATAATCTTATCTAAATTTATACAATAAGATAATATCAATTTTGCATAAATTTAAATATGCCTTGTTGACATTAAATATTGATTTTGTTGGTGTTGTTGTTGTGATGAATTCTCAAGAAATGTTGGGTTGTTTTATATTCATTTGGTTTGAATGTTTGGCCACTCTACTGGCACATACATGTTATGACTAAGTATTAACGAGTCAATCAAGAAAGTTTGTCTGGGTTATTAGGTTTTCGTTGGCATAGTAAATTTGTTACAAATCTACAGACTCCCAATGAATCATATTTGCAAATTTATAAATATAGCAAATATAAATTTATCATGTCAATGGAATACATTTTAAATGTGGAAATATTCAATATGTAAAATATTCAAACATTTTATTGGGCGCTTTCGTTTGAGACGAGTACATAGTCTAAATTGAAAAAAATACTTATGAGTCATAAGATTTCCGGCAATAAATACTTGAGAGAAGTTTTTGTAAAAGAAACAGCTGGGGTGACTAATACGAGCCAAATTTATATTATTTAATTTAAGCTGTTTGTTCGTCTAAGACAAAACTGTGTTAAAAATACGGATAGAATATCAAAAATATATTTTTTTTGAAAAATTTTAGTCTTTGGTATTTTGTAGTCCTGTGCAGAGGCAACAATATGAGGAAATGAGTAACCAACAATGCTCCAATAAACTCCATTTTGCCCATAGTTTCAGGCGTATATCATCCGGTTCAAGTATAACGCCATTTTTATACACTCCACGAGAGTATTATGTCTTTGTGCATTTGTTTGTAACACCCAAAAGGAAACGAGATAGACCCATTGTTAATTATACCGATCGTCTTAGAATCACTTTCTGAGTCGATTTAGCAATGTCCGTCTGTCTGTCTGTCTGTCCGTCCGTCCGTCCGTCCATCTATTCTTGTAATCACGATACAGGTCGCAATTGTAGACAGAACCAAATGAAACTTTGCACAACGATGTTTTTCGGGATAAGGACGAACGCTATTTAATTTGAAGAAAATCGGTTCAGATTTAGATATGGCCCCCATACGAATTTCACTCCCGATTTGACTCTTTTCACTCTAGATACCACATATTACAACAGATTTTCTTTAAAATTGGCAAAACATCTTATATTATAACTAGAAACACCTGTGGTAAAAATGTGTTAGATCGGTTCAGATTTATATATAGCTCCCATACAAATTTCTCTCCCGATTTGACTTTTTCCGCTCTAGAGACCACATAATGTATCAGATTGTCTTCAGATTTGGTAAAACATCTTATATTGCTACTAGAAACTCCCATGGTGAATATCTGACAGATCGGTTCAGATTTATATATAGCTCCCATACAAATTTCGCTCCCGATTTGACTTTTTCCGCTCTAGAAACCACATATGGTATCAGATTGTCTTCAGATTTGGTAAAACATCTTATATTTCCACTAGAATTACCCATGGTGAATATCGGTCAGATCGGTTCAGATTTATATATAGCTCCCATACAAATTTCGCTCCCGATTTGACTTTTTCCGCTCTAGAAACCACATATTGTATCATATTGTATTCAGATTTGGTAAAACATCTTATATTCCCACTAGAAACTCTCATGGTGAATATCGGACAGATCGGTTAAGATTTAGATATAGCCCCCATACAAATGTCGTTCCCGATTTGACATTTTCCTCTGTAGAAACCACATATTGTACTCGATTTTCTTTAAATTTGGCACAACATCTTATAATCTTACTAGAAACACCTATGCAGAAATTGGGTAAGATCGGTTCAGATTTAGATATAGCCCCCATATAAATGTCGCTCCCGATTTGACTTTTTCCGCTTTAAATGCCATTTATTCTAATCGATTTTCTTTAAATTTGGCACAACATCTTATAATCTAACTAGAAACACCTGTGGCTAAAGCGGGCTAGATCGGTTCAGATTTAGATATAGGCCCCACACAAATGTCGCTCCCGATTTGAATTTTGCGCTCTAAAAACCATATATTGTACCCGCTTTTCTTTAAATTTGGGACAACGTCTTATAATCCAACTAGAAACACTATGCAGAAATTGGGTAAGATCGGTTCAGATTTAGATGTAGCCCCATACAAATGTTGCTCCCGATTTGACTTTTGCCGCTTTAAAAGCCACATATTGTGCTCGATTTTCTTTAAATTTCGCACAACATCTTATAATCTGACTAAACAAAACTATGATGAAAGTGGGTAAGATCGGTTCAGATTTAAATATAGCCCAAATTCAAATGTTGCTCCCTTACGTTTAACCGATTTTGGCAAAACTATACATTTTATATTTCACCTATTTCGTTCCAGGTTTCAATATATCCTCATACAAATGTCCTTTCCGATATAAAATTTTTTGTCAAACACATACATTTACAGGATACAAACAACCTTCCCGTTTTCACTTTTTCACCGAATTGAATTGTATTCGGATTGAAAGTGGAGTGTATCATAGAGTCGGCCCCGCCCGACTTTAGCCTTTCCTTACTGGTTTAAATATGCAGCACGGTGCTACAATTGATGATGTGAATAGTAGTAGAATAATGTATGTGGTCAAAAGAAAGCTTTGGACGTTCCCGTCTAAATTGAAAGTTAAGTATGTTTTCGATGCGTTAATACGATTAAGATGATTATTTAGACAAAATCAGTATGATTGACTGTACCGTTTCACTTCGATATAAATATGAATGATGTGAGTAGTAGAATAATGTATGTTCTCCACTCGAGAGTGATTTGGAATTCTCTAGAGGAGATGAGGATTTCTTTAGCGGACATTTACTGTTCTAGATGGAAGTTGTTGAGTTCCAAACTTTTCTCATCATCCGAGGATTTGTCTTTTATTAGAACAATTTTCATATTCTTTGATCGGCTATCTGGACGTCCTGAAACTAAGTCGGTCTTGCATTTTTCTATTCTGTCCAAATTCTTAGCAAAAACAACTGATAGCAACATGAAATCCAATAATGGAATGGGCTCTGCAGTTACTATTCTATATATAGAAGGTACTCAGCTAAGGACTATGGAATAATTCGGTTATGCAGAGTATCCTTCTAGAGATTTTTTCTGGAGAAGATCCAAGTCTGACTAGGCATAGTAAAACTCTTCTATGTAAATAAAAATTATTGAAAGTATACAGAATAATAGCACTATGCAACAAAAATGACAAATTGTGTATTCAAGCCGAATAAATATATTTTTTGTATGCATTGAGGCATGCTGATTCATAAGGTGAACACAAAAAATGTATGGACATTTTTTTAACTTTCTACTACAATTAAAATTTTCGTCGTATTTATCTTTAAAATTTGTACTCTCATTTTGTATATATTGTTCTGATCGTACCCACTTATATGTGCAATTAATTCATAGACAACATACAAATGTTGATCATTACACTTTCTCATAGAAACAGTGGTTTAGGAACAGCTTCAAAAAAATTGGAAACAATTATTTTTTTTTTTCGAAAAAAAATCTTTTTTTGCTCGCACGAATATAATCATAAAACATAGAAAAAAATAGGAAAAAAAATATTTTGTTTTAGTTTGTAATAGCTAACTATCTAACGCAAAAAAACAATGTCTATATGTAAAAAAATCTATGGATAAATTTGGAAGTTATGGTACTCTTTTTAGACACAAAAGAATTTTTTAAAAAATTTGCATTTTTTAATTTTTGTTTTTTTTTTTTTTTTTTTGTGAAAAGTCTAATTACAAATTATATAAAAGAATATATTGCTTTAGTAGGTAATAGCTGGCATCTTTACGAAAAAACAGGACTCTTTTTATGCAAATCTATGAATAAATTCAGAAGTTATGACCCTTATATTGAACTAAGGTAATTTAAAAAAATCGTGTGTCATAGAACACGATTCTACAAGAAGTACCATATTTTCTTTATTTATCCATATTTCTTCTTTAAGTAGGCCTTGTTTTCTTCGCTAAGATACCAGCTATTACAAAATAAAATATTCATTTATCTAATTTGTAAATGGACTTTTCGCGCTATTTAAACAAAAATTAAGAAATTATAATTTTTTAACAAATCTTTGCATCAACAAAGAGTATCATAAAATCTTCATTTATTCATAGATTTTATACATATACAGAATTATTTTGAGTTAACTAGTAAAGCTCTTTTGCTATTAAAGTACTTTTTTACAACTTTTCTTCTATTTCATATATTTTTTTCTTGCCAGCAAAAAAGTTTTTTTCCCCAAATTTTTGCCAAACCACTGTTTCTATGAGAAAGTTTAATTATCAATATTTGTTGCCATCATGAGTTTAATTTAATATACAAGCGGGTGTTACAGGACTTATATTTCCAAAATGAGAATACAAATATTTAAGGTACCTTCGCCAAAAATTCGAATTTTATTAAAAAAAAACTATAAAAATGTTTTTAATATCGTTTTCTAGTTTAGAAGCCAAAATACACCAGAAAATGTTATACATGACCCTTCGACAATATTTTTGTTGCACAGTGTAATGTAATTTTTGATCCATGAAGATTAGATTTTTATATTCTGCTTATTATTTTATATTCTGTTAATTAAACATTTTTCATACAAAATTTTTCATTTCATTTTAGCTCGGTCGGTGCATAAAATGAAACAGGGCATTTAAAAATTTTGGAAACTGCCTCTTCCCTGAGTAATCCTCAAACTTAGACATAATTATAGATGTAATGACTTACAAATATTTAGCTAAGGCTTTCCTTGGCTATTCCCCTCCCCTACTGTCTGTCCATCCATTACAAAGCAAATTCTTGTTTCCCACCGGTTAAACCCGGTTCTAAAGAACTTCATGAAAATGATACCATACATTATCATTTCCTTTATTTCCACATGATTGATCAGCGAGATTTCTGCGAAATCGAGCTCTTCTCAGGGAAATAATAGATTTGGCGATGCGTGCACAAAACGTTCAATAGGTGTGAAGTGGTATTTTTACAACTTCCCAGTAGAACGTGTACAATGGACGACAAGACGTACAAGTAACCACCACATTCCAATGAGAAATCTTAATAGATTTCACAAAACCATCACCGGACAATTGCATTGTCTCATGACGTATCAATCTTTGGGTATCATGCATTCATTCGTTCATTCATGTGCAACGCAAACCTGCCCCAACAATTACAACCTGTAGGTATGTATGTACGTTGTTTTTTGTTGTTGTTCGTAATAAAACACAACTTAAATGAAATTCGATATTTTTGTATTATTTGAAACTGAACAACAGAAAGTTGTTGTTCTTTTCGACGAAACCCAGAAAAAACACACACACACAAAACAACAACATCAAGAAATCATCAGCAAACAATCACACATTCCAAAACCTAAATCTACCTGATAAATACCTGAGTGCCATTGGCTACAAACCCACAAACATAGAGACTCACACACTCATACATTTCAATCACAGCGATTTTGAGAAGAAACACAATCCTCCATGTACAAACCCAAAAGATTGATGTGAAAGATAATGAGGGTAGCACAAATAAAAAGAAACTGAGGTAAGTAAAAACTAAAGGCGCAGACACTGGCATATGTACATAAGTAAATGTGATCACACAAAAAATATTTTGCAAATTACACATACCAACACACACAATAAATGGGTATGAATATGATGATGACACCTACAGGCTCAGGTCTCTGAATTAGGAGAGGCTTATTTGGTAAGGTTTCCTTTATCACGAGAAACAATTTTAAATAATAGTTGGATGTATTTTGACATTCCAAATTCGAAAACGATATTATTTTTTAATGTATCAATTTTTTTCTAATATTCTAATTTGCACCGAAGATCCTTTTAACTCTGTAACCACTGAAGACGTGTGATTGACTAGAAATATATTTTAGTGACGACTTTTTGTCTTAGTGGTTTAATGGTTAATATTTTTTATTATTTTTTTTTGGTTGGAGAAAATACATAAAAAACTAATAAAAATATTTTAAATTTATTGTATTTATTTATAGCTAATTTTATATAATATCTATTGATAATATTTCACATATCACTTTCGCATAGAAAAAAAAACTAAAAAAAAAAATTTTTATTTTTTTCGAAAAATTATCTTTTGTTCGATTTTTTCTGGCAGGAGAAAACACATAAAAACAATTATAAATATTTTCAATTTATTTTGTTTATTAGTTTTAGTTATAGTTTATATTATACAATAAAAATAGCTCGATAAAGCCATTGTTGAAATAAATAACTGAATATTTAGTTTTACTTTCAAGATAATCTCTAGATAAACGTTGAAGATATGGCTCCTCTTGTAGATGTACATGTCATCTTAACGTTTAAAATTTCGTAAAAAAGTGACATTTAGATTTTTAGAAAGTCCGGGTCGTAACTTCATATATTTTCTTCAAAAAGCCCTTTTTTCGTCGCTAAGATGCCAGCTATTAAACAATAAATCGAAATATTTTGTTATTTAAAGTACAAAAAGGGTTTCGAGCTAAAGAGTGATTGTTTAGCTATTATCTTGTTGGCAACACTGGTTTAAACAGCTGACGCACGTTTCGTGTTTTGTTGCACTGTCAAACATCTTCAGTTTGGTCTATAATTTAACCATGAATCGTCTTACAAACGAACAACGCTTGCAAATTGAATTTTATTATCAAAATGCGTGCTCTGTTAAGAAAGTTCATCGCGCGCTTCCATTTTATGGTCAGTTTAATCGAGCCACTGAAGCGTCTATTCGGGCTATTGTGACTAAATTTCGCACCAAATTTACATTGTTGGACATAAAACCACCAACACGCACACGTAGAGTGAGAACTGAAGAAAATATCGCAGCTGTATCGGCCAGTGTTAATGATGATTATCAATTATCGATTCGTCGCCGTTCGCAGCAATTGGGCCTCTGTTACTCAAAAACGTTGAAATGCCAAAATTGGACTAAGTGGATGGACCATTTGAGGCGCAGTCAAGGTCAAAATTTGCATGAAATAATCTTCAAACCTTAAATTGTGTGGACCGGTCTATCGATTCAAATAAAGATTTCATGCATTTTTCTGAATTTTTTTGTGTTTTTTTAACTTTCCTATAGCTTTTAAAAAAACACCCTTTATTTAACAAAAAAATAAAAACATTTTTTTACCATTTACCCTTCGATATTTTACATACAGTCATTGGACCAATTTACTTCGTATTGTAATTCATAGTACAATAAAAAAATAATACAAAAAAATCATATTTTTTGTTCATTTTATGACTCAATGCAAACTAAAAATATTTTTTGTAGGTCTCGGACACAAAACTTTTTATTTTTTGTTATACAGTGTTAGTGGTGCCTTAGCAAATGTCCTAACGTTTACAAGTCGGGTCATAACACTACACTTATCAACAGATTTTCTTCAAAATGGTCGTAGTTTGTTTATTAGGATGACGGCTTGTAGAAAATATAGCGAAATAATAATTTCTCTATTTATATGTGGTTTTCCGTAACAGCTACGAATGAATGCTGTTTTTAATTATCCTACTTCTAAAGAGTGATTTTTTTGAGGTTAGGATTTTCATGCATTAGTATTTGACAGATCACGTGGGATTTCAGACATGGTGTCAAAGAGAAAGATGCTCAGTATGCTTTGACATTTCATCATGAATCGTCTTACAAACGAACAACGCTTGCAAATTATTGAATTTTATTATCAAAATGCGTGCTCTGTTAAGAAAGTTCATTGCGCGCTTCCATTTTATGGTCAGTTTAATCGACCCACTGAAGCGGCTATTCGGGCTATTGTGACTAAATTTCGCACCAAATTTACATTGTTGGACATTAAACCACCAACACGCTTACGTAGAGTGTGAACTGAAGAAAATATCGCAGCTGTATCGGCCAGTGTTAATGATGACCACCAATTTTCGATTCGTCGCCGTTCGCACCAATTGGGTCTCTGTTACTCAAAAACGTGGAAATGCCAAAATTGGACTAAGCGGATGGACCACCTAAGACGCAGCCGCGGTCAACATTTAAATGAAATTATCTTCAAAAAGTAAATGTCATGGACCAATCTAACGTTTCAAATAAAGAACCGATGAGATTTTGCAAATTTTATGCGTTTTTTTTTTAAAAAAAGTTATCAAGCTCTTAAAAAATTCATAAAAAAAATCCATTCTTATTCATAGATTTTCTATTAATTTTTGTTTTTTCCGTAGATAATTTTCAAGTTTTCTTCAAATAATTTTTTTCCGTTATATCTATTTTTTATAGGTTAAACTACATCTCATATATAGGAGAGCTGTGTACTCAGCTTTCCATTAGGTGATCTTTTCTCCTTTTTACAGTACTTTTAATACGAAACGATATAGATGTTCCAATTAAGTGAAGAATAGCTGTTAAAAATACTTAAAATAGCCTGCTTCTATCTGTATCGGTTAAGTATTAGAACCATTTCAAATTTCCCCCTAAAGAATAAATAAACTAAATAAAATTTATAATATTTGTAAATGGTAATAAAAATATACATACATATGAAATAATAATGGTTGCATAAAAATTGGAGTGATTGTTTTAGTTTTTCGTTTGTATTTTTTTGGTCTGTAATCAATATTTGATTTGAACTGGGATATTGTCCTGGCTCAAGACCATTTTGCATCTATATTTAATAGAATGCAAATTTATTTACAAATGGCATGGTGACATTTGATTTCGACCATGCCAAAAGTCTTTTCAAGTGGCTTCGCTGCGACTTTTCAACATCAAACCCGGCCTCTATAAGGAGATGATTCTCACAAATGAACGAGAAGCACAACTCACTTGCCGAATTTGCGTTTAAAAAATCGCACCAAGTAATAAAGTACACATACCATCTTACAAGCATCTCATTGATATGCATATGTAAGTATGTGTATATGCTGGTATAGTTACCCAGCAATACTTCTGCCGTGTCAACGCTCATTTCTTTTAGTTTTTTTCGTTTGTATTTTTTTGGTCTGTAATTAATATTTGATTTGAACTGGGATATTGTCCTGGCAACTGGAGTATATTTAACAGATATTCTTCTCTTCCATTTGATACCCATATCGTCTTTGTATAACTCGAAAAAGTACGAAGCTAAATTATTAGAACATCTATAACACTTGGAAATTAAAAGTCCTCTCGTTTCATATGTATATATATTTTTTTCATATGCATGTATATTTTTATGTAAAAACTAATAAAAATGGATGCATAAAAATTGGAGTATTTTTAACAGATATTCTTCTCTTCCATTTGATACCCATATCGTCTTTGTATAACTCGAAAAAGTACGAAACTAAATTATTAGAACATCTATATCACTTGGAAATTAAAAGTCCTCTCATTTCATATTTATATAGTCTTGTTCATTCGTATAGCAAAAAATTGTGAAATTGACTCACGGTGTAATCGAACTTATACACCCAAAATTATAATACAAATATTAAAATTACCTTCGATGACAATTGTTTTTTTTATATTTATATCAACAATATTAATGTATTGATACAATTATAAATGTAATTAATCATTACAAAATTGGTGTTGGTTGGAACAGTATGCCTTAATGTACATTATTTTTATTTCTTTTTCATTGCAAAGTGTAATGTTGGTTCAGTGCACTCTGAAAACGTGACCCTGAGAATTGTAATATATTTAATGAAATGGGTTATGATGTTGTCAATCAGCAAAAATTGCAATGACTAAACTTGACCATGGAAGAAATAAAAAACGATCAACCAATCACAGTGAAAATATTGAAACCAAAATTCTGAATGGGACCCAATGAACATATGGTACTCTATTGACATATGCAAATATTTCAGAAGCTAGTTTCTTACTTATTTAGTTAGTATCTTGCAGTATATGTATTCCAACAAGATATGTATTCCAAAATTTTCCTTCTCCGAAATAATTCAATGGCCAAGGACTGTGTGCCGCACATACCTACCTAATTACACCGTATAGATTTGAAGACATTGTCAGCCAAATCTTTATAGATATTATTGAAAGTAATGACAGCGATTGCTACACGTACCCGTATCTGTAGGTGCAAAGTGCAGCAAAGTGTTTCCAAGTACCTGCAACAGAAACTAGTTTCAGCCTATTATTTACCTACAAGTGAAGAAATCGCAAACATTTTGTTGCAATACTCTATGTGAGATGTACTCTTTCTGAGTAATTTTCGTTAAGGAAAATTTCGTTTGGAAAGTATTTTTACAATAGAAACATATTTTTGTTTGATTTACAAGAAAATCTCGCTCTGACTGAGGTTTCCTTTGCCACCTTTTGTTTCACTTGTTGCCTTGGTTTTACTGTTGTTTGTGATAAATTGTGGGAATAAATATTTCCATTATTCGAAGAAAAGCATCACAATGCGGCAAAGACGCCGTTTTTAGTGCACACACACAACCGGAAGGTGTGCCGACATTTGTGGGGAAATTGTGTTATCTGCACTTTCCGGTTAAGATGTAAAGTGTGATAACGAGCTGTATAATTAACTACGTTGAGGGGTGTAATTAAAATGCCACAAACTTCTAGGCGAGATCAGAAAGTCATTGGTAATTTGATTAATGATTAATGGAGTTTCGATGTAATGAAGCCCAAAGATATTGATATTGGTTTATTGAAATTTCCAATAATACAATCACTAGCTATAATTACACAAAAAGTGAAAGATTTTGAAAGAGGTTTGCAAACATAATTAATATATTTCTATTGATCGTATGTCGTTAATACATACGAACACGATTGAGTTGTAAGGCAAAAGTGGCTCTTGAAAAATTCCCAATTTGTCTCCTCTCCTAAGTGAAAATAAATGTCATGCCATCTTTAGCTTTCCTCAAAATATGGGAGTATTTCAAGTCACATTTCGCTTCGAAAAAACACCATTAGTCAAAAGCTGTCATTATGGCTGTCAACATTTCTAAAATAAACCCATATTTAGAAAAATCATCACCATTTAAAATACAATTTGTTGTTTCCGCATGTTCCAGTGCAATTTATAAATTTTTTGGCTGTCTGTGTTCTTTAGTCAGCGAACAATAAGATTAGAAAGTGGTTTAGGCGGTTATCAGGAATGTTCAGAAAGATAAGACGATTTCAATATAATGTAGCTCAATAATTAAGAGGCATCAAAATATATCCCTAATACGTTTAATATCTAATTTAATTAAAAAATTTGATTGAGTCGTTAACCAAAGAGAAAGGCGTTGTTCTCTCATACCTCCGGGTTTATACATATACTTTATGACAGTATTATATTATGGAGTGCCCAGAAATTTTAAAGTCATTTCCTTTTATCAGACTGTTAGATAAATGAAATGATTAAGGACCCAGAAATTTGCCATGATTGTGTATTATACACAATAGGATGGGACACGAACATAAATTGCAGCGGTCACCCCCAGATTGGATTGTTTAATGATGATTTGCAAAATATTTCGTCACTGGGTTAAGCCGTCTGTGAGCTAAAAGCTCCTGAAAACACCTCTAAAAATAATGTTTTCCCGTGTAATTATTTTTATGTTGCATTTTTGTCTGAATTAATAGACTCTTGGAAGCACTTTAAATAAAAAATGTATTCTTGTCTTAGAATAACTCGTTGGTAGTATTATTGGACGTTTATATAGATTTTTTTTTGTGGTTTTGCAAGGTGACAGCTAAAAACTCATGTTTCTTGGAAACATTTTGTAAGAACAAATTATGATAAATAATTATGATAAAGAGAAGGAATGAATACCTTTCAAATGATGCCTAAATGATGAATATCGGACGCAAAAAGACGTCACTGACCCCATGTTAGAAAAATAATTTAATACATGAGATGGATTTTCAGAGGCAACATTTTCAAACTCTTTTTTGCAAAAATGGGCGCTGCGACGTCAAGTTTCTTCCGATGTTCATCATTTAGGCATCAGTCGAAAGGTAGTATTTATTTTTAATAAAATACTAACACGTAATACGAAAAAATGCAGTTGTCACTATGAAAAAAACACAAAACATACGATAAAGGTCCAATAAGTTACTCTAAGACAAGAATCAAAATTTATATTTTCAAGGGTCTATTATTTCAGAAAAATTGACAAAAATGCTGTAAAAAAAATACACGGTAAAAACATGATTTTTAGGGATATTTTCAGGAGAGTTTAACTCACAGACAGCTTGATCTTGGAACGAAATATTTTGCAAATCACCATTACACAATCCAAAACTTTTTTCAAACTCTTTTTTGCAAAAATGAGCGCTGCGACGTCATTTTTCTTCCGATGTTCATCATTTAGGCATCAGTCGAAAGGTAGTATTTGTTTTTAATAAAATACTAACATGTAATACGAAAAAAAATTCAGTTGTCACTATGAAAAAACACAAAACTTACTATAAAGGTCCAATAAGTTTACCAATAAGTTACTCAAAGACAAGAATCAAAATTTACATTTTCAAGCGTCTATTATTTCAGAAAAAATTGACTAAAATGCTGTACAAAAAAATTACACGGCAAAAACATGATTTTTAGGGATATTTTCAGGAGCGTTTAGCTCACAAACAGCTTGATCTAGTAACGAAATATTTTGCAAATCACCATTACACAATCCAAACTTTATTATCGTGGGGTGACTGGACCGCGACCCAGCCTAATATCCAATCACACAGACTGCTTAGCTTTCAGTTTTGGCATGTTATTTATTTTCACACCCTCATATAAGACCTATTTCAGAAAGTTTGTATATTAGAAAATAAATATTTGTGGTTATAATCAATTAAGCCATGTTCTCTGAAAAGTGTACGCCATCAAGTGTCTTAATAATCAGATAACTGACTAAAGAGCAAACAAAACGATTAAGAGCACAGAGAATTTCCGGATTTGGGTATTTATTTAGTATTGCTACAACAGAAACTCCGTTAAGATAAGGAAAATAATTAGCCAAATATTCATATATTTTGATAGATGAATACAATTCAAAATTGCTTTATTGATTGGTGTATGTGAGAGGGTATGGAACGTTGAAATATTGTGACTCACTGTGCCGATGGAACAAATGCAGCTATCGGACAGGAAAAAATATTGAATTTGTACTTCAAACTAGTTGAAGGTAGATTTGAAAATCGCCCGACTTTATTAAGCGGCATTTATGCTGGCAACTTTAATGAGCAAAAATCTACTTAAAGTTTATAAAAATTAATGCAATACCCAATAAAAGACGACTCTAAACAGTATGTCCATATGGCTTGGATCATTCCAAGTGGACGTTAATTCACTTTGAAGAGACTCTCTTAGACTTTGTGAAAATAATTAGCTAAATATTCACACATTTTGATAGAAGAATGCGAGAGAGTATTGAACGTTGAATGTCACAGTATTCAACGTTCAATACTCTCTCGCATTCATCGTTCAACAATCAATCAACATCAACAAAAAATAGAAAAAATCGGAAAAAAATATTTTGTTTTATTGTGTTGTCATTTATTTTGGTTGAAGACCAAAGGTTGTGCTGAAGCAGAACCCAAAATTAGCAAAAAGGCAAAATGAGACCTTTATTGTTGCAGCTAAAAGTTGACTGCGCAGTTTCGATGGGCTCTACCCCATCTCGTCAGAACTTTCGCAACGAATGTATGTCAGAATTCATATTAGTACCAGCGGTCACATATGACAAATGAGAAGCGCTGATAAACAAAATATTCCACCGAACTAAGTCGGCACACTAAAAATCTCACTTTGCCAATTCAATGTTATGCATGTGCTCGCATCGCTCGCAACAATTCAAAGGTTGTTGTCTTCACTGTACCTCGTGTGTATTGTTGTTGTTTTATTTTTAAATAGATAAGATTCTAATGAACATAACTATATCTACATGTAAAACATGTGGACAAATTTAGATATTGATACTCTTTGTAGACGCTGAAGTTTTTTTTAAAAGATCATGATTTTTTAATGTTTTTGTTAAATAGAGAGAAAAACTGTTGTACATAATATATTGTATATAATAGCTGGGACTTTAGCTAAGTAAACAAGGCATATTTGAAGAAAATCTATTAATAAATGTATAAGTTATGGCCCTTATTGTGGAAGTAGGGGAATTGAATTAAAATAACTTAATTTGGGACATTGTCCTGGATCAAGACCATTTAACATTCACGTGCCAGAAATCATGATAGTGGTAGTGTGCAGCTGAGAAATAAATGTCAGCATGCCATTTGTTATTAAATTTGCATTCTATAGAATAAAGATGCAAAATGGTCTTCAGCCAGGACAATTTCCCAGTTCAAATCAAATATCTATTGCAGACAAATATAAAACAAAAGAAAAAAATAAATAAAATAATATTTAGTTTTTTTTTCTATTTCTTATGTATTTTTCGTGCCAGTAAAAACGACTAAAAATATTTTTTCTTTCTCAATATTTTGGGAGGCTCTTCCTAATAGCCTTGTCGCACTGCATGCGAAATCTAGTTAGGTCGATTTTCAAATGTCAAATTTGTACGGCATCTGACATATGTAAATCGACCTTATGTCATCAAAACTAGATTTTGCATGCAGTGTGAAGTGTGACAAGGCTATACTGTTTTTATGTGAAAGTGAAATGAATTATTTCAATGTTTAGCTCCCAAAATCATAGTATAAATAATAAAGGAAAATTTTATATTTAATCTTTTTTAAAGAAATCCGTAAAAAAAATTGGTCTTGATTTTATTTTTTATCTTATTTGTTGCATAATGTAATTAAAATAATGAAAAATATCGCATAACTTTGTCTAAGCTAAACTAAATGGCTATGGGAATTTACAAATATCAATTTGTGTTTACATTTCGAGGAAATCCATGCAAAATTTGTAAAACAAAAAGTTAATAACATTGTTTTGGGCTTTGTTTTCAAACAATACAACATTACTTCCTCTTGCACTTCTCGCTTCTAGCCGTGACAGACCAAGGTTTAGGCTTATGTCTGAGTCATGCAAAACATTTCAGTCACTTTGCAATCAATTTTTCAAAACCATAAAAGGTGAGCTATTTCAATTTATTGGTAGCGCTTTTCTTGCCTAATCCACTAAATGTCATGGAAATTGATCTTTGTCCCAAAAATGGAGCGATGTAGAACCATATTTATTGTGGCTCTTATTTTCGTTTTTTATTGAATATTGTGGCGGCATTATTGATCGCATTTTATGGTGGTTACAAATACATAAAGCCACTTAAGAGCCATCATCCCATCCCATGTCATTCATCCATCCATCAGCTGTAAGTTCAAGAGCTCTTTCTCTCTCCATCTGAACGTTTTGTGTACGCTTTAACAAATCAATTATATTTCTATTAAATTATGTATTTATTTCGGGCAACGGCAACCAGAGTAATCTCACGCCAACCCGAAATACCCGCTCACACACATACTTTATAATGCAGCAACAACAACAACGACAACAAAAATCATGTTTAGCCATCACACCAAATAGTTTAAATAAAAAATCGAAGACAACAGCAACAACAACAAAAAAACGTTTTCGAACAGAAACGTAAAGGTTCATTAAACTGGTTTTCAACAATAACAGCAGCGCGCGTAAGTCCGTCCGTCCGTACGACCGACCAACCGTTCGTCGGACTCGTACTCGATGGATTTCATACAAGAAAACGACATAAACAGCATTTTTCTTAAACCAGAAGACCAGGCAAACACACAACAAATGAAATTCAGTTTGTGGTATCTAATATCATATGAACATGGTATTATTAAAGGGTTATCAAAGAGAAGTTATAAAGATTTTTTAATTCTAAAATTAAAATGAAACGGAGAATTAAAGGATTTTTTTTGTAATAAATATCGGGCATTTTGGATGCTTTTAAAAATTAGATTAGATAGAATATCAATTTAACCATGTTGAGACATTATTTTTGGTTAAATGACTTTGTGAAAAAAAAAAAAAACAAAATTGTGGCATTTGGAATAAACATTACCATTTTTCTTAAAGTTGCATAAAATGCATCCAATTTTTATGGATAAAATGTCTGCCCTTAAAAAGAGTCGGCCGCTCAGATTCAGCTCTAAATAGTAGTGACTATAAACCCGTCTTTATTGGTTAAATTGCTTTGTGCATATACAAAATTGTCGCATTGAGAATAAAAATAGTCCTACATACTGATTTCTACAGCAGCCTTTTTGCCTTATTATAGTTGGATAAAATGTGTTAGAAGGTCATGGATAAAACATCTGCTTTAAAATTATTTGGTCACTCAGAACAAAAAAAAAATCGGCTCTCTTCAATGGCTATGAAGAGATAGGTTTCAAAACCTTTTTCTAATACAAAGAAACAATTTTCTTTCAGTGTATTGTCAAAATCAACAGTATGGTTGGATCACAAACATTTTGATATATCACACTAACTAAAATTTGGTTTGTTTAATGATGGCTTGCAAAATGTTTTTGATAAACATCTTTTCCTCTGTATTTTTTATGAAGCACTTTGTCCAATTTTTTCTCTAAATTAATAGACCCTTGAAATTACTTTAAATATAAATTTGTACTCATGTCTTAACTCACGTTTAGAGTATTTTTTGCTGTCTTTCAAAGTGACAACTAATATTTCATATTTCTTTCAGGCAGTCTCGTGATAAAATAATGACGTCACTGTCTAAATTTTGTGAAAATAGTTAAATAAAATGTTTTTACAAAAATGAACGCGGTGGCCTTTTATCAATTAGCCATTATTCGTAAGATTTTGATCGCAGCTATTTATTTTGATAGATTTTCATGTCACTATGAAAAGCCTCCAGAAATCACTATAAACGTCCAATAATTGCACCAATAAGTTATACTAAGACAATAATAAAAGTTTATTTTTGAAGTTATTTCAGAAAAAATGGACCAATATTATTTTAGAAAAAAATGGACCAATAACAACATAAAAACATACATTGAAAAATCATGATTTTAGGGTAGTTTACACGAGAGCTTAACTCACAGACGTTTTGACCTAGGGACGAAATATTTTGCAAATCATCATAACACAATTCAAAATTTATTTCCGAGGGGTAATTGGAAATTAATTTTTATTTGAATGGACCGCGACCCACCCTACTACATGCAGAGAAGATATATGATTGCGCAACTATATTCGAAAAAACATCATATTATGATCGGGATTATGGTTAGGGTAGCTAATCATCTAGCTAATCATAATTGCCATTTCATGATTAGGTATAAATATGTTATGACTATTCACAAAAATAATTTTCAGCCATAATATGATGCCCTTCAATTACCTTAACTTATTTTACCTTAATATTTTGCCTACGTCTGTACCCATCGATTGGGGAACCATTTCTGAGATGATGTCCCATCAGATGATAGCCATCAGAAGACGAATCATCTGCCTGATCAAAGAGCTGATATCCCTCACATAATTTATGTTTGTAGTAGTAATCATATTATGCTTGCAACAATCATATATTTTGCCTACGTCTGTACCCATCGATTGAGGAACCATTTCTGGGATGATGTCCCATCAGATGATAGTCATCAGAAGACGAATCATCTGCCTGATCAAAGAGCTGATATCCCTCACATAATTTATGTTTGTAGTATTAATCATATTATGCTTGCAACAATCATATATTTTGCCTACGTCTGTACCCATCGATTGGGGAACCATTTCTGAGATGATGTCCCATCAGGTGATAGCCATCAGAAGACGAATCATCTGTCTGATCAAAGAGCTGATATCCCTCACATATTTTATGTTGGGTCTGAAAGTGGTCTTCATAGTTGGAATACGGTTAAGCTAATTTTCTTCTGCAGCTGTTGGACAAACCACAGAGTAGAAAATAATTAAGACCGCAGATAATAAAAAATTTCAAAAATAAAAGAATATCTTGTCGTGGAGTTTTTCCATATTTATCCGTTTTTATGAAAAAATATGTTTATTGTTTTGTCTTTTAAGTAGATATGGGTTAGATTATTTTAAAATCCAAGTTCGACCGATAACTAGTACGAATAGAGATTTTCTTTGCTTTGCAAAAGCTCTGTAGGACATGCCACAAGTATGAATTTATTCAGCTCGAACTATGGCACAGAGAGAATAAATGATTTCGCAATTTTAACTTAAAATGCAATTTGAAAATCAAATTCCATTAACAACGTTTTTGGTTTATTCTTATTTAGAATTATAAAAATATATATTCAACTCTTATCTGATAACCCTTTACATATATAGTTAATTCTATGAACAGACAACTATTGTTGGCAACATTTGCATAGATTTGGTATTAAAATTGTTGTTTTTGTTATTCCGACGGCGGTGGCGACGACGACAACGACGATGACGGACGGTGGCAACATTGGCCAGAGAGAAACGGGTAAGAAACAAACACACTGTGTTTTTGTCGTTGTTGTTTTTGTTGTTGGTTAGGTTTGGTTTGAGGTTTCGTTTGAGAATGTGATCATGCTTAAAGAATTTGTTTCGATAAATTGAATTAAAACTTTTTAGTAAATTTTGTTAATTATTTTTTTTGAGCTTGAACAGCTGTCAGCGATCTTTGCACTGCGAAGCGTTTTTCTCCTCAGTTAGTTTTATTAATTTTACTTTTTGCTGTATTTTTATTTAAACTGTGAATTGTGTATTTGCATGATTTATTAGTTGTATTTTCTTTTTATTTGTTATTTCAAAACGCGCACACACACGCACACTTTATTTATCCGCGCTATGCGATTTTGTGAATTCATTCATTCGCGTACAACAGATATTTTCACTTTGTATATTCAGATACACTCAATCGGATGAAATAACAAAGGTAGGTAGGTAGATAGGTAGGTATGCGTTTAAAATTCACAAGTATTCCAGGTTCGTTCGTTAAAAGATTCAAGCTTTTCTTTTTTCCGTTGACGTGTCAGTTTAGTTAAAAACGCGATTTCATACTGCCGGCTCTAGGCTTAAGCCTTGCTTTAGCATACCTGTCTTCCACGAACAAGCGACGATTGAACGCGACACTCGCTCTGACTCTCTAACAACCTCACTTTATCACTCTCCCTCTCTCTCCATCTCATTTAACTTGAAATATCGTGTTTTATCTACCTAAACAAAAACAGAGCTCATCTCACACACGCCTCTCACGAAGCAAGCTCTCGTAATTGCACGACAACATCAATTCCAACACTCCCCCCACCACTCACTCACTTGTGTGTAGAACACACTGTTTTAGCGTTTCACCGCCGTCCTCTCCGACCAACACACCTGTTGATGTTGTTCTCTGCCTTTTATTGCATTCTTGAGCAGCCTGTATGTGTATCTCTTCGTTTGTTGTCCGCTTTCGTTCGTATCTATGTTTGCCGCGCTGTTCATTCTTTATGCCATTAACTACCTATACGTTATGGCACGAATTCGGATAAATTACAGTGCAAACATTAAGATAGTTTTCCCATCATTATAAACATTACAAACAGCCCCAGATAAATTATATCTTCACTTATAAACTTCAAGGTGTGGTTATAAACTAACTTCACATTCAGCAGCACAGTTTGAAAATCACTGTGGTTTTTGTCGCGACTAAGCCTATTAAGTGTCCTCGATGGTCGGCCGAATAGCGTATATAATCTGACACCGCTGGCCGGCCGAATTCACGTACGGCCAATGGTATGTATGATTATGAAACGGCCGTTTTTACACAGAGTTACCTGATTTTAAGCTAAATTCTGAATTGTAAGATAGATAAATTCAAATGCACACAAATAAAATGAAAACGTAAGCCTGAAAAACAACGCACAGTGGTTGAAATCGATCGATTGACAAAATTTCACATTGTTAGAGCAGAGGTGTTTTCCACATAGCTTACAAATTTTTGGATCCATAGTTCGTATGTGGGCTTCGGGGCGATATATATATATATATATATATATATATATATATATATATATATATATATATATATATATATATATATATATATATATATATATATATATATATATATATATATATATTCAAGTTTTGTTCAAGTACATTTTAGTTTTTCTGCTGGAGAGCAAGCAACATATAACTGACCATGTGAAAAACATGGATTTTCCAGATTCAATCCATAAACTTCAAGTGATTGTCCCTATTCTTTGTTTATAGTCATTGAAAATGCTAGGCGAATCAGAAACTGTAGTCGTTTGAAATCGGATGGTATATCGGTGGGAATCATCGGAATGCGTGGTAAAAGGAAATCTCTTCCTTTTGATTTTCCATTTAAAATCGTTGCTTCAATGACGTTGGTCTCTTGACAGAAATTCTAGTACAAATGCACAATCGAGGAAGACTAACATTCCTTAGGAGAATTATAGGTGAACCAATTTTAAGAGATAACATTTGGGGAGGAATTCTCGGAAGGTCCAGAGAATTTAGAAATTCAATTCGATAGTTGACAACTTCATCCGCATTCATGATACTGTCTATCGATTTGTAATGTGTGCAATCATCTGGAAATTTGTTCCACAATTAAATTATGGATTGCATTAACATCGTTGTTTTTTCTGCAGCCGATATAGCACTGGCGTAAAACCACACTTTGTTTCCATAGCTTGTGGAAATTTGTGGGAAGACTTTCTCGATTAAATAAAAACTTTCTCAGAAATAAAAAAAAATGATTTTGCTAGAACCTATTGCCAATTTTGAAAAAGAAAACTTTTTTATTACACCTTGCGACAATTTTACACTTTTTTCATTGGAATTGAACACGACCACATAAAACTGGAAATCGCATGTAGAAAAGCTATGTTCTCAGTTTTCATTTGGCGATCTCTTCTTCATTTTAAAGGACATTCAAATTCCAATGGATATATAAGATATAATTTATTTGGCCACTTTTGTGAGCCATACATATCTGTTTACAATACTTTCAATCTCATCCGTTTATCAGTATTAGTTTAGCAATAACAACCATTTCAAGTGTTCCCCCCTTAAAATTTGAAATTTAATTTTTTTTATTTTTAAGAGGGAAATTTGAAATAGCTTAAAGCTAAAAATTCTTCAGCATGAAAATTGAAGTACTTTCAACAGATGTTCTTCTCTTTTATTAATATCCATATCATTTGTGTATGACTCGGAAAAGATAAAATAATAAATTATTAAAACATCTATATCCTTTGAAAATTAAAAGTCCTGTTAAAAGGAAGAAAGATCGACAAATTTAAAACTATCTACGACCTCTAGTTTCACATGTATATGATCTTGTTCAGCTCCAAAAAGTACTGTGCAAGGTGTTATAAGTGAATCAACTGTCATAGACATGTTTCCGTAAAGAAATTTAAAATTCTATACAAAAAGTTATATTTTTAATTAGAATCTCATTACGAAGTTCTTTAAAAAAGAATTGGTTTTATTTCTGGCGTCAAAAAAGTTCCGTCCGAAAGTGGTTTGCATTGTTGAAAATTTTAGTAATTTTAAGATGTAAGAAGCTTTTATCAATTCTTCTTGTCAAAATAGTGCTATTAATTTTACATTTTACGTTTGTATATAAACAAAATTTCAAATGAAAGAAATTAAAAATTTACATATTTTTCGACTCAGGTGAGCATTTTATAAAATCGGTCTCAGATTGGCTTTTGCATCCTCCTCCTCCTCCAGAATGGGTGTCATTGTCATTCTGTTAGTATAACCTTGAAATATCGACCTGAGATCCTATAAAGTATATATGTTCTTGATCGTCATAAAATTCTAAGACGATCTAGTCATGTCCGCCCGTCTGTTGAAAGCACGCTCGCAAATGTAAACGAAAGGCACCAGGACGATCAAATTTTCCAAGAATACGTCTAATAGTTGTAGATCGGTTGGGATTGAAAATGGACGAAATCGGATCACAGGGAACATTTTTCCCTAACAAGTAGATGTGTGTACATTCTTCTAATTGAGTAGACACGTAAAATAGAAGGCGGTTTTTTAAATTTGTGCTATTAATGGGATAAAATGGGAATAGAGGGATAAAAATCGTACCAATAAAACTACTGCACCTAGAATAATGAAATTCGGTGTGTACTTCCCTCTAATAGCATATACACGTATAATAAAGTATTTTTCAACATTCGTACTTCTAAGAGGGGAAATGTGATGTGAAATTGATAAAATTGGCACCGACCAAACAGATGCAGCTAGAATACCGAAAGTCGGTATGTACATTTCTTTGACTGTACAGACGTGCAAAATCAAGGAAATTTTTACTTTTATGGCGAAAGGGTGAGAAATGGGATAAAATTGGTACCAATCAAACAGCTGCAGCTAGAATAATTAAAATTGGTGTATATTTCGTAGATTCGAAATATAATGCGATCTTTCGATACTCGTACTTTTAGGGCCTTCAAGTGATACAATTGGTGGATTTTTTCGAAATTTGCAATTTTAGCGAAAACGGAACAAAAGGTGATAATAATGGTACCAATCAAATGGCTGCATGAAATTCTATTTACAAATTTTTCTGACTACGAAGACACGCAAAACAAATTCGTATTATTCAAATTCGTACTATTAGGGATAAAATGAGGCAAACGTCTGTAGCTATAATCGTAAAATCAGATGTCTACATTCCATTATGAACCCGAAAGATAATGGAATTTGGAAATTCGTACGTTGTAGACACGCCCTATAAGTAGGCGTGGTCTTTGATTAATCAACTAATTATAATAAGTTGTAATAATTAAACGCCACAATTTATTTAACAAATATCAACAAAAATGTCCTAATATGTTATTGCTCTTACACGTGAAGTCGACAGCCTTTATTCTGCCGGTAATACTGAAGAATATAACCCATGGTGGAGGGTATATAAGAATTTAAAAAAAAATTCTGCGGAACTTTTGTCTTCAAATAAGGCTCATATGTAGGATTTTATGAAGGTAACTCATCATAATGTATATATTTTTCAAAAATTTAAAAGTGTCACTTTTAAAATTACCCTTGACCTCAGTAAATAAAATGTTGCGAATAATATTATTTTAAATAAATAATAAAATTAACATTTTGACTGGAGTATTCTGCAACTGTTGGTATCAGTGTCGGAAGTATGATTCAAGGACTGATATAGAGGATAGACTTAATTCAACTATAATTTTAGGTACGAGGTAACGACTACTAGTTAGGCTACTTTGAATTGATTTGTTAAAAACCTCCTTTCGATTGATAAAGTACATTTTCATATAAAATTATAGCTTAAACTCTCCACAAATTATTATCGTACACATTGTCAAATGGTCATTTCAGGTGACGATATATATAATAAATTTATTTTAATTATTATGATTAAAATTTATATACAAAAAAACAGGTAATGCAATTTCACTTACCCGGTATGGTTTCGCCATTAAACGTTATCTGCACGGTGTGAATACCCGGTTCATGCGGCGTAAAACTGGCAATAAAACGTTGGCCGCCCAAAGAACGCACTGAGGACGTGACACGGCCGCCGTTAACTAAAATCTCCAGATTGCCAGAACCCGCTTTCGAGCCATCGATTTCAAACTCAACGGGACGACCAATGGCACCATTGGGTATATCCTGGACGCGGATAGCTCTAGCGCCTGTAACACCCGCGGCAGTGCTCTCTATGGGGCGAAATCGAGACAGAGAACTGTAGCCATAAGTGCTGCCACCAACACCTCCAACACCACCACCGCTACTTAGACCAGCAGTGGTTTGTCCATTGGCGGCCGAAGAGCTTTCGGTGACGATTTGCTGGCTCGACTCCTTGACGGTGCGAGTGTAGCCACCGGATTTATCCGTGTAGCTGTTGTTCGATTGTGACTTGACCGTAATGGCACTGGGTCTACGAAGGAGAAGGAATTTGTTAAGACTATTTTCAATAAAATAATTAAATACAATTTAACTTACTTATAACGTTCCGCCTCATCTATGGAATCTCGAGAACCTCTCCTCTCTCTCTGATAACGCTGCTCATTCAATGCAAATTTATTATACTGTGTATTGCGATGTGTCTCATTGTCGATGTCGGGTCGATTGTAACTCAAATCCGTATTCAATTGCGATTCCGTCATGTTGGCCAATGATTCCAGCGAATTGTGCGACAGCAAATGTTTCGTCTTGTTGATGACATCCCAGCTGTCACGTCTGGCCGAGGCGGGTTTTATTGACGACACCCGGACATTGGAGGAGTGATCGATGCGTGGCTCCGGTGAATCGGTACGACGTAAACGTTCAGCGGTGCCATACAGTGAGGGACTTGCTCGTATATTGGAATCGGTGACAAAATTGGAGCTCGATTTGTAAGTGGACGATTTCTCGACAGTGCGTGATTCGTAGCCGTTCTGTGGAGTTGGAATGGAAAAGGGATGAGAATGGGTTAGAGATTGCACAGTGGGAATGGCTTAATACACCCCAAAAATAAATTTTTACGTCTCGGGCTCATTTTTTTTACTTTTTCCCTCTGATATGTCGGGTATATATTTTTTGAAATTTAAATCTCACCTTATTCAACGGGGTACTGGGGCTCATGCGATGTGTGGCCGTGGTAATGTAAGCACTGTTGGGCGAATAACGTGGCACAGGCGAGGCCGACATATGTCGGGGACTCACGCTCAAGTTGCGCGTTGCTGTCTCATAGGGCACCGAAGTTTTGATGGTCAATGGGCTGTGGGTGCGTACCTCGCTTGATCGGATCTAAAGTCGTGGAAAAGTAATTTTTATTAATAAAAATCTTTACACACTCCAAAAAATAAATACGACATCTCACAAATGTTAGTCAACACAACTTTCTTTCAGTTAAATTAACAATTTAAAATTAGTTAAAATCGAAAACAAGAAAAACAACAACAAAAAGGATAGACAAACATAGAAATAAAATAAATTTGTTTTTTGGTTTAGTTACATCAAGTGTGGGACTGGGTGGTATGGGACTCAGTCTCGAATTGTAAGAGACGGAGCCTCGTGTTACGTTTGTTTGTGTGCGTGTCTGTTGTTGTTGCTGTTGCTGGTGCGTGGGCAGCTGCTGTTGCTGGTATTGCTGATGCAGATCGTAGTAGTCTTCGCGATCTTCGCGCGGTGGCGCCAATTTCAAGTCGCGATCGCTACGTTTGTTGCTGTACAATTCGTTCTCCTTGTCATAGTAGTAGTCATTCTTGGAGGCATTCGATAGATTTGAGGCTTTGGAGTCACGCCGCGTACTGCTAACATTGTACAGGTCTACCGAGTTTAGATACTTGGTCGTGGGTGACTCATCGTAGTCACGTTCACGAAATGGCGGTTGCGGTGCCGGCGGTGGTGGGGGTGATGTTGCCAATTTGTCCTAAAAACATTTTTGGTGTGTAATGTAATGTGTGTCAGAGAAGATGTAATGTATTCGAATGTAGGTAGGTAGGTTGGGGTACGAGTAAGAAAAAAAAAAATACCAAAACAAGCAGACAAGAATTTTGAGATTAGCATGTACATAAATACATGCACATGTGTATGTGTGTATGTATGGGTTCAAGAATGTGTGAATATGTGTGGATTGGTGCTGGGTAGGAGTGGGTTAATTAACATATGATTTATGTGCAATTATGCGATTCGGTGTTTGGTTATGGGGTTAATTTAGTGCGAGCAAAATGTCATGTTCTAATTAAGCCGGAATCAATTTGTAATATATAATTTTAGTTAATCAAAAATTTTACACATTTTCAAACTATTTTTTAACGAGCTTAAATTGGAAAAAGTCTGCTTAAAAATATATTTGAAAGAATGGGCTAAGGTCTATAAAAAATAAGTTAGGACAGTATGTGGATTCTAGAACGGTAAGAAGTCAACAAAAAAAAGGGACTGCTCGTATGCTAGCCGATATCTGCAGTGTTTACCAAGCCGAAGTTATGATTATTGGAGTAGCTGCAGCAACTTCTTGACGGATAGTTAGGTTGTCCTCAAACCCATGAACTAACTCAAAGAGATGGCCAATATTTACCTTATTTGGGTAACAGAACATAGGGACATCCCAGGGTGTGTCACGAAGAAAATTGACCAGAAATAATTAGTGAATTGTTTAATAATGACCTGCGAATAGTTCGTGCCTGAGACATGCTGTCTGTGATCTAAATGCTATTCCAACACCTATAAAAATAATATTTTTCCAATGTATCTTTTTACATATACGTTGCACTTTCATCCATTTTTTTTTCTGAATAAATTGACCCTTAAAACCATTTAGAGTAGCAGTAAGTAAATACTAAAAACTTTAATTTCATGGGAATATTTTTTAAAAAATGTTGAAAAAATTAACAAAAGGCCTCTATACCTTTCGAATGATGCTTAAATAAATATCGGATGTAAATTTTTGTAGAAATAGTTTATCACAAAATAGGTTTTATAAAAATTAGAATTTGCAAAATATTTGATTTGAACTGGGATATTGTCCTGGCTCAAGACCATTTTGCATCTTTATTTAATAGAATGCAAATTTATTTACAAATGGCATAGTGACATTTATTACATGGCTGCAGACTACCACGATCATGATTTCGACCATGTCAAAAGTCTTTTCAAGTTGCTTCGCAGCGACTTTTCAACAAAATCCCAGTTCAAATCAAATACTGACGACAGACCAAAAAAATTCAAACGAAAAAACTAAAATTTGCAAACTAAAACAAAATTTGGAAAATATTTAAAAAAATTATCGTTCTAGAGTAATTTTCCTTCCGAAGTTAACCATTTAGGCATCATTCGAATGGTATAATCAATTCATATTATTAACAAAAAATATTCAGTTTGAAAGCGTTCAACTCATAATCGGGTAGAACTAGGGAGGAAATATTTTGCAAATCATTATTAAACAATCCAAACTTTATTTCCGTAGGTTGACTGAAAATAATTTTTTTATTTATATGGTCAGCGACCCTACCTAATGCACACCTCTGTCGACCTCCAACCTATAGCTCAGGCATATATAGAGCCATATATAGGGTGGAGCATTTAAAGTTTTAAATTTAAACTACCGATTACTTTGAAAGGTATTATACCCTCCACCTAAGGATGGGAATATATTCATTTGTCTTTCCATTAGTAACTCCTTAAAATATACATCGGAGACTCCATAAAGTATCTATATTCTGGGTCATGTTAAAATTCTAAGGCGATCTAGCCATATCCGTCTGTTGAAAGCACGAAAATAACAAGTAGGTTCAAATTGTCTTATTGCTGCAGATCGGTTGGGATTGAAAGTGGGTAAGTAAAATTTTGTCCCTAACAAAAACTGACAATACCCCCTAATATTTAGACTATTTAAGAAATTTGTTGCGTACATTACGCAATGGGACAAAAAGGAATAAAAATGGTACTAATCATACGACATCAGCTAGAAACTTGAAAATTGAAATTGCGTAGATACGTAAAATAGAGGGATTTTTTCGAAATTTGTACTTTTACGGGAAACAATTGGAAAAGAAGGATAAAAATGGTACCAACCAAATCTAACTGTGAAGATGCGACACAAAAATGAGCTATTTTCGATATTTTGCAATGGGGCAATGGGGATAAAAATAGTACCAACCAAACGGCTGGAGCTATAATAATGAAATTCGGTGTGTACATATCCCTGACTGCGTAGACGCGAAAAATAAAGAGATCTTACGATATTCGTACCTTCGGGATCTAAATGGGATTAAATTAGGCACCAATCAAGCGGCTAAAGCTAGAATTATGATATTTAGTATTTGCACTCGTCTGACTAGGGTCAAAATGGAAAAATGAGTGAAACCGGTACCAAGCAAACGGTGGTAGCTAAAATGATGAATTTAGGTGGGTATATTATATTCTGAAACATATTGCATCTTCAATATTAGATTTTTGTACCCTCCATCTCCAGGGGTATACCTGAGACCCTATAAAGTATATATATTCTTGATCGTCATAAAATTCTAAGACGATCTAGCCATGTCCGTCCGTCTGTTGAAGCACGCTAGCATCTAAACGAAAGGAGCTAGAACGTTCAAATTTTTCAAACATGCGTCTTATAGTCGTAGATCAGTTGGGATTGAAATGTGGCGAAATCGGCCAAAAGGGAAAAATTTTTCCCTCACAAGGACTAAAAATACCCGTAATAATCCCTAATATTTTAACGTATTTTAGCATGTTTTTTCAATATTTCTGTTTATATTTGCTTGATATTTGGTACGCGCATTCCCCTTACAGCAAAAACGTGCACCATAAAGCGATTCTTATTTGTAGGGGGAGAAATGGGACAAAAAAGGGATACAAATGGTACATATTAAACGGCAACAGCTAGAAACACGAAATCGGTGTGTAGATTCGTCTAATTGAGTAGATACATAAAATAAAAATATTTTTTCCAAATTCGTACTTTTAAGAGGTAAAATGGGAAAAGAGGGATAAAAATGGTACCAACCAAACGGCTGTACCTAGAATAATGACATTCGGTGTTTGAAATTCCTCTGATTGAAAAGACATGTAAAATACACGGACTTTTCAATATTCGTACTTTTTGGGGTTAAAATAAAAATGTGGATACAAATAGTACCTATCAAATGACCGCAGCTAGAGTCATGAAATTCGGAGTATACATTCCTCTGACTGTATAGACACGGAAAATAAACAGATTTTTCGTAATTCGATACAATAGAATGATGAAATTCTAATTGCGTAGAAGCTTCAAGGGGTAAAAATGGCATGGAATTCGGTGTATACATTCCACTTACTGCATAGGCACGCAAAATAAAAAGTTTATTTCCAAATTCGTACTTTTTATTTTACGGCAAAAATTGGTTGAATCATGAGGTTAGGTTATATTGCACTATGTACGTGAGATAATGGATTTTAAAAATGTGTACTTTTGGAATTAAAATAGAATGGAAATGCAAACAACTGTAGCACCCACTATCTACCAATATTTATGGTATTTAAGCTTTTTGAAAATATAAATATAAGAATATTTATTTTTTGAATTGACGTATTGGTAGCCTTGCCTTATAAGCGTGGTTTGAAATAATTAAAATATTATATTTATTTATAAAAGTATTTTTTCAATATTTGTATTTGTTTTGGTTTGGCTATATTAAAAAATTTCTATTTTCCTGTAATATTACTGCACTTCTACGAAAACCGACAATCTTTGTGGAATGCAATTTATGGTGGAGGGTATATAAACGCCGTTTTTACTTGTTTTCTATCAAAATGATACACACATTTACGCTGTAGCTGTAATCAAGAAATCGCAAATGGGGAAAATCGTGCTTGAGGGAAATTGTTTCTACCCAATAATATTTAGGGCGCATTTTTGAAGATTGCTGCCTAATGTTCACTTTTCGATTACACTTGAAGTTTTATATTTATATATAGTAGAGGACTATTAATATTATAATAATGAAGCATCACAAAGTTCCTAAAATGGTAGTGCACTTCTATGTAAAGTTAACAACCTCTAATCTGGCGGAAGATTCGGCCCGGCCGAAGTTAACGCCTTTTTGCTTCTTTTGATTTTCAGGTTTATGTTTGACATTTGTAAAGTGGGACGCCTGAACAAATTTGGAAATATTAAAACGTACTTCCAAAGTAAGTGAATGTTAATTTCAAAAAAAATCGAGAACAGATCAGCCTTCAGTTCAGCCTTCATAAAGCTCATTTTCATCTCGGCGGCTATGCTAATAAGCAAAATTGCAGCATATGTCGTTCAGAGAACCCACACGTGACTATTGAGAAGCCAATACATCCACAACGAGTCACTGTTTTGTGTGGATTTTGGTCTGGATTGAAAAATTGGATTGATCGGATGAGGTACTGCCGAGCCAGTCATATTAATGATATTGTGTTACACTATTAAATGACAAAGTTCGACCTTTCCAATAAAACCAGAAATTCTAAAAAATAATCAGTACTTTTTTATAGCCGAATCTAATTTTAAATTTTAAATGACCCACCCTATGTATCAACAAGATGATTCAATTTTTGTGCCTAAATTATAGAGTATGAATGAGGAAAACAGGCTGTCTTCCGATGTAATCGATGATGAATTTCATGTTCTTTTCATTTTTGTCCCCTAGACAAAGTAGTTTAAAGACGTCTGACTTTTTTGAAGTCAATCCCATGACCAAAATGCAGTCAGTTAGCTAAGGTTGTCTGATTTATGTGCATTTCCAAAGAAATCGCCAATGTGTCTCTTTTATATTACCATTCAATTACCTTGCCCGTGCACTCTAGACATAATGATATTCCGGACATGAAGGATCACAAGAGAATAATTCATCATTTCAATACTAATAAAATATGCATAATTTCATGTGAGGAGCTATGTATTAATAAGCATTAACGCATTGCTAGATAAAATACCACAAGTCAATTTAGTTTCTACATTAGCATGCAACCGAGTCACTCTTGAGACTGACGCTTAACATTGAACAGGCAACTTTTTTTTGTTTTTCTTTTGATGCATTAGCATGCAACACACAAATTCAATTAAGTTTTTTTCTCTCTACTGCACCCTTTAACCATTTGCCTCATCGCGTCATCGCGACCACCACCACCACAATTCCTTCGAATGAAGGAAACAATTCAGTCTTGTTTTTTGCGTCATTCCACTTACCTCACTCTCTCGTTTGTAGTAACTGGAACTGGTGCGATAATCCGTGGTATCCTGTTTGGGTGAATACTGTGGCGAAAAGGATCGCTGACGTTCGCTGGTGTTGTGTGCGGCGTTGCCTATATTCGTGGTGCTCGTGTTGGTGTGGTGATTCATTAAATCTCTGCGGGACAGCGATGAAGTGGCCGCATTGCGGTAGTCATTGTGTCGGGTCGATGTGGTGGACGTGTAATGCATCGAGGGACTCTCCGAGCGGTGTTTGTTGCTGTCGTGCAACGGACTGTTGCGGGTCTTGCCCGAACGTCCCTTGGTGCCGACGCGCATAATGAACGGTGAACCCTTGACATCGTAGCCATTGAAGTAGACATAGACACGATATTTTCCATTCTGGCGGGGCATGAAGGTGACACGATATTTGTTCTCCATAATCTTCTCGACGGAGCACACCAGCGAGCATTTGTCATGGACAATGTCGACATGCAACTCGCCGTGGACGCCCACGCCTCGTGCATCTACCTCGAAGGAGTGAGCCCTCAAGGGCATGGCTCCGTCCAGACCATGGACGGACACTCCCGAAGCATCGAAGACAGCACAAGTGAAGGGCCCACCCTGTATGTGGCGGCCCTGATAGGTGATGGCGATTTCCCAGATGCCCGCCTCGTCCGGTTTGAATATGGCACTATGACCCTCTTCGACTTTCTTCAGAGGACAATTGTGAGAAATACCCGTGGGCGAGACAGCGGTCACCAGGATATCTTCGGTCTTGGGGGCACCAGTGGCATTGACCAAAACTTCGACCAAACTGCCGAGGGCACAGGGCGCCATACCGGGCGGGGCCACTTGTATGAAACGGGGCAACACGCGGAAGAAGTGGCCACCCAAGTTATCGCCTCCAATTTCGACCACAATTTCGTGCATGCCATACTTGTCGGGCACATAAACGCCCTCCAAATGGCCATTCAATTTAATCGGTTGTGGGTGACCGGACGGTGGCACCACAAAGGCCTTGACACTGCTCATGCTGATGTCGCGCGACAAAACGTCTATGCGAAAGTGGGCCTGCAGGGAAGAGAGATTATTAAAGAAAAACCGGTGGCCTGTACAAATACTAACCGGTTCGCCAACACGACCCGAAGTGCTCTCCAGGAATATGTTGACCATTTCGGAGAGCGGAGGCCTGGGCGGCACCCATTGCAATTGGGCAGCATAGGCCATAATACCCAAATGTTCCACATCGGGATTGGCCATATCCTTGGCCGTCAATACTGGTTGTATGCCCAGTTTGGCGCCGGCATCCAGAGCCTTGCGTACATTGTTCTCATAGTGAAATTGATCTGTGCTAAGTTTCTCGGGTGAGGGAGCCGGACCGCCCAAGCCCTTAATGATTTCACACATGACACGGCCATCATTCCAGTCGGTCTGTTAAAAAGAAAATGGGATAAGAAAAATTCTTGGACTTGGTTCTTATAAAATAGTAACCCTACCGTGAAATTTTGCACTGAATCCTTGACCTGCGTATTCACCCATCTCATGGTGGCATTGTAGCCCGGTCCACCCGGCTTCATGAAATACGACAAATAGGTCATGCCCGACAATTCATCCAGCCACGGTGAGGCCAAATATTCCGGTTCCAATACTTTCGGTACTCCAAACTCGCTCTGTGCCAAATTCATGGCATTCGTACAGTTGCGAACACTTTGACTAGGATCCATCGAACGCCAATGCGGAAAGAGACCTGGCTTACAATAGTCCAGCAGGGCTGCCAAGTTGACACCACTGTTCCAGTCGGTGGTCAAATTGGTTATCTTACAGTTGGGCAAAGCGGCCTGCAACCAGGCCAACATTAACTTCCTCGGCGGGAATTTACTGCGACCAATTTGATAGCGCACAATCAGCGACCAGATGAGACCCAATATCAGCTTGATATTGCCATTGACGATATCCACATTGCCGATATTCACCAGTTTTATGTGATCGGCTTCAATGGATTTGAGTGCCGTAGAGGCATTTTCCAAATAATGATGTTGATTGGCAGGACGGCGATTCCAGGAAGGTTTCAGCGGCCGAGTCTGTAGATTTTCCACCAAGGCGCACAAGCAGGTGCCATCGCAGAAATCTGTAGCCCAATCATGGACCTACGGAGAAAGGGAAGAAATTAATGATTTAATTAATAATGTTTTCCAAAATCTTTCTTCTTAATGTTTAACTTTATCTTTAATAATCACAAAACATCAAATGACATTTTAACATCTGTTAGTGTTGCAAAATTATCATAGAATCATACTGTGTAAGTTCTCCCGTGTAGAAAGTTTCATCGGAATGCCAGCAAAACAGAATTTCTATTTCCAGCTTCTATCAGCATTCTAACAGTCATATAATAAGTAAATCAAACATCACCAGCTAAGAAATCGTTAAAATTAGATATTGCCACAGCGTATGTGTGAAGAGGAGTATGGGTGGTTCCATATGCAGAAGATCTCATAAAAATAAGCAAGTAATGAAAGCGTTAAGAGTGGCGGGGCTGACTATACGATACTCTACACGACGCCCTACGTCGTTCCTACGTCAGGGTGGAACGATTTTATGTATAATATATATTTAAATTTCATGACGACTATACGATACTCTACAGGGAGTGACCCTGCGCCTTTACAGGGTGGATCGATTTTATGTAGCTCATATCAAAAACTCATGACAAAACAAAAAAGACTAACGTCGTGCTGGTCCGATTATACGATACTCTATAGGGAGTGGCCCCGCCCTTATACAGGGTAGAACGGTTTTATGTAGCCCATATCAAAACTTGAATGTGGAAAATTGGATGAAAAGATTTTGAAATGTGTAACTCTAGCATATCGGTTAAGATCCAATGTAAGATTGATTTCTAGAACGGTAATAGTGGGGCTATTAGTATGGGGGCTATGCTAAAAGATAGACTCCTATAATAAGTATATGTTGTTGAAATCTAACATGACCTGGAAAGTTAGATACAAATCCGATCGTTTATTGGGTTTGAAAATTGTTTCCAAAAAGGACTCAAAATATCCCATAATATTGAAAGTATTTAAACAATATTTTTGAAATGTTCCGCCTAATATTCAAATTTGTTACTTTTAATTCCCCATATAGTGTGAACGCGAATCAATTCACCTATAAGAATGAAATTCGGTTTAAATGTCCCAATAATTGCGTAGATTTGTAAAATATATAAATATTTCAAAATCTTAAAAGTCAGTGTATACATTCCTCATGTCATGTCGTATCATAGACTACGAGTAAGTATTTAAAATATTTTTTTTAAAAATTGTATCCTTTGGAACTTTGTAGTCCTGTGAAAGGACAACAGGATGAGGAAATGCAAAATTAAAAATACAAAGTAATCATATCATCCAGTTCAAGTGTAACTACATTTTTAAAAATTGTCGTACGGTGTAATAAGAGTTCATGAAACAAATAGGCAAAAACGAAAGCATCGGTCAAATATTACGTAGAAAAAATGTAAAATAAATTGCAATTAAAACAATTATTTCCATCAATTAAATTGTTATTTTTGGCTCAATGGCCAATTAATTCAAATTATATTTCAGTATATTCAATCATTTATACCCAACCACACTCCATGGAAGAGGGTACTATAAGTTAGTTCCACGCCAGATATTTATAACATCAGCCGACTTAGAATCTCAAGCTGACCAATTATTAAATCGAATCTTATTCAAAAATTGTCCGATGAAGATATATTCTATGTGGAAGTACCTACACTGGGAAAGTGGATCACATGGGTCCATATTTTGGAACAGTCTCTTCGATTTTCCCTGCTAAAGTTCAACTTATAGCGGACAATATAGCTCCAAGTTTTAATACACTGAAAGAAAAATCGTTCCTTGCATCAACGAATCAGTCATTTGCCATTTCGTTGCACCAACGAAATATTTCGTTCCCACAACAATCCGACACGTTGCTGCAACGACGTCAACGTTTATGGTATGAACCGATTCAATATTCGTTAATGCAACGAATATATTCTCTTTCATTTTTTACATGGGAAAATATTAATTAATACAAAACATCTATAATTTTCTGATTATAATCATTGTAATTTATACAAATCCATATTATTATGTCAAAAATTATTGAAATTAGTGGAGTTTGGATGGAACACTTTGCCCCAACAACTCATTCGTTGCAGCAACGAAACTGATATCCTTGCAGCAACAATTTATTCGTTGGTGCAACAATCGGAAACACACAAATTATGTGTTTTTCTAGTGTGTGTTTTTGGGATCTATTCGATAGTAATTCTCATTCACCTTATTGGAGTTCTGTCTTAAGTATTTGAGCTGCTGTTGCGAATAATCACTTCGAAGTCCACTGCCGATGGTCATCATGGAACTAAATTATCTATACTGAAAGAAAAACATTCGAGGCCGGGACGAATTTTTTTTTGAAAATCAACTGAAGTCGGCGTTCATTGCAACGAAAAAGTTTAATTTATTGCCACGAATATATTCGAAACCACATTGTTTCGGCAAGGAAACCGCGTTGTTGTAACACCGAGTCAGAGTTGTTGCAGCAAATAATCAGAGTTGTTGCGCCAATGAATTAGAGTTGTTGCGGCAACGAAATAGCATTGTTGCAGCAACGAAACAGTTCTTGCAGCAACGAACATATTCGTTGTAGAACTATAATTTCCATTAAATCAAGATTCGTTGCATCAGCGAAACTTTGTTCGTTGGTTGACTTTCAATGAACAAATTCGTTTCCGCAACGTACAATTTCGTTCCGGATACGTACGTTTTTCTTTCAGTGTATGAGCAACAGAAAATAGTTCCACCAATATTAAACATTGGATAGGCACAGGGTACCAGTTTTTTAATTAAATTAAATTGATTCAATATTAAAAATTTAAATTTTTCTTTTTAATTACCCTGGAAGTGTCTCCAAGCCACTATTTCTGTCGACTATTTTGTTGAGTAGTCTAATTTTTTTTATTTATTTATTATTAATTACAATACAAAGTAAATTTATATTCTAATTTTGGGTCCAGGGATTGAGCCGGGGTGACTAAGACCATTGTAGCTAGTTATTGCAGCGACAGACCAGAGCCTCTGGTGGGAATCGAACACACGACCCCCACGCTGACAGCCGAGCACGCTACCAACTCGACTACCGGGGCGCTTGGCCTCTAAAATTTTTAATTTGCCTTTGATGGGTCGATAAAACGAAAAAATGTGTGGACATGTAGTAAAAAGTTCCAAAAGTAAAGGGTGATTTTTTAAGAGCTTGATAACTTTTTTTTTAAAAAACGCATAAAATTTGCAAAATCTCATCGGTTCTTTATTTGAAACGTTAGATTGGTCCATGACATTTACTTTTTGAAGATAATTTCATTTAAATGTTGACCGCGGCTGCGTCTTAGGTGGTCCATCCGCTTAGTCCAATTTTGGCATTTCCACGTTTTTGAGTAACAGAGACCCAATTGGTGCGAACGGCGACGAATCGAAAATTGGTGGTCATCATTAACACTGGCCGATACAGCTGCGATATTTTCTTCAGTTCGCACTCTACGTAAGCGTGTTGGTGGTTTAATGTCCAATAATGTAAATTTGGTGCGAAATTTAGTCACAATAGCCCGAATAGCCGCTTCAGTGGGTCGATTAAACTGACCATAAAATGGAAGCGCGCAATGAACTTTCTTAACAGAGCACGCATTTTGATAATAAAATTCAATAATTTGCAAGCGTTGTTCGTTTGTAAGACGATTCATGATGAAATGTCAAAGCATACTGAGCATCTTTCTTTTTGACACCATGTCTGAAATCCCACGTGATCTGTCAAATATTAATGCATGAAAATCCTAACCTCAAAAAAATCACTCTTTATTTACACAAATATTAAAATGGATTCTCGGCTTCCAATGTCTCATGTGCCCAAGAGTTCTAAGGGCACTAGTGGATTCTAAATATATAAAACAAGTTCTTCCTATGAGATTTTACGAAAATGTATGCTAAAAATTCTCAGCACTAAAATAATGTTAACCCTATTTATGTAAATCTAACCGAGAATAAACCAAGCATTCGAGATTGCACTCTGCACATGAAATGCACATGGAATGCAAAAGTAACAATAGTTTAGTTGCACATCATTTGAATTACAAATGTTTGTGCAAAAAGTAAATATTAAAAATGCAAACGCAAAATACATATACATATATACACAAGAATAGTTACAAAAGTAACTTGTCAAACCTCATTTGAATAATAATGAGCTGTAATAAATATACAAATTAAGAACACTTATTCTTCCGAAACTATGACTAAATATTAAAATTCATTATATGTGTAGGTACGTGGTGTGCACCACACGTATTATGGCCAATGATGGGAAGGGATGCGAAGGGAAATTAAATTATAAAATTTCCCCTCTATTAATTCCTCAATGACATAATGAGGTTATTAGAGAATTTATTAAAATTTAAACTATTAATGGCATTATGTACTCTGTACATACATTTCTGGCACGCTAATACGTTCGTGGCCGGAAAACCCCAGTGAAAATGTCATTTGGTCACATAGGAAAGCCAACAAGAAAGAAGAGAAGAAAGAGAAGCGGCAATAATGGGATCATAATAAATTAATTTCATTGCAATGTGTCATGTCAACAGCGTGTGATGGAGGTTGCCGGCGTTGGTACCCCACGGGAGAGCGACATCACACCAATACATAGTTGAAAAACAAACACTCATACATTTGCAAGTGTTTAAACTCGTACATATGCATGGTAGAAATAACAAGAGAGTCAGTTAATAATACAATCACACTTTTGATGTGGTACATCAATTCCGATGATTGTAGTCACAGTGGGGTGCAAAATTGAGCGGAAGTTAAGAGTGAGAAACCGTACATCTTATATGTTTGAGTTTGTTATTACGTTTGTAATATCTACAAATGTACACTTTTGGAAATAAATTTGCAAAATATACAAACTTCTTATAGTTGCAGATCGGTTGGGAATGCAAATGGACGAAATCGTTCCTTAAGATTTTATGAGTACATCAAAATTTGTATTTACAAATTATTTTTATAGTTTTTTCGTTTGTATTTTTTTGTCTGTAATCAATATTTGGTTTGAACTGGGATATTGTCCTGGCTCAAGACCATTTTGCATCTATATTTAATAGAATGCAAATTTATTTACAAATGGCATGGTGACATTTATTACTTGGCTGCAGACCTATAGACAATACGAAAAACCTAAAACAAATGAGCGTTGGCACGGCAGAAGTATTGCTGGGTAACTATACCCGCATATACACATACTTACATATGCAACTCAATGAGATGCTTGTAAGATGGCATGTGTACTTTATTACTTGGTGCGATTTTTTAAACGCAAATTCAGCAAGTGAGTTGTGCTTCTCGTTCGTTTGTGAGAATCATCTCCTTATAGAGGCCGGGTTTAATGTTGAAAAGTCGCTGCGAAGCCACTTGAAAAGACTTTTGACATGGTCGAAATCATGCCAAGTAATAAATGTCACCATGTCATTTGTAAATAAATTTGCATTCTAATAAATATAGATGCAAAATGGTCTTGAGCCAGGACAATATCCCAGTTCAAATCAATTATTTTTATATATATTGTCGTAGATTAAATTAAGGCAAATTATTTATTAAATAGTAAACATGGTATTTTTATCGTATTATTACAAAAAAAGTAGAGGAGCATACGATTACGTATGGCAGAAGTATTTTTTGGACAGGAATGGATTCTGTGGAATGTTAAGAAAATCGGAAAATTCTCCATAAAAATAGTACTCCGATTTACACATCATACTGTTCTATGATCCACATATTACATCGGATCTTGATCAATTCCCAGGTCATATACCAGGAGCAGTTCCTGTGATTATATGGGTCAATAAAAAAATGTAAAAATTACCGCTCTAGAACTCAATTCTTACATCGGATCTTCTTGAAATTTTGCAGATCGTATTGATAACACATTGCTTTGATATTCGTGATCTGCGACCTAAAAATTTAGTAATATAGACCTTCTGAGGATTTAAGTTGATTTTTTGTACCCAAAAATAGTTCTGAAATTTTATTTATACTTTGTATATAATACGAATACTTTGTATAATAATACAAATATAAATTGATTCATAATATTTTTATTTGTAATTTATGGGTTTAGTATTATTCTATTAAGGATTTGAAAATTTGTTACACCACCGAAAAATAGTTACCGAAGCAGGGATGTATTGAAGCAGAGGAACACATTGAACTTGCCAATTTGTTTGTTTACTGAGAAGAAAGTGAGGACAGATAGAGTATTATCGATCACTACATTTTTCTTACTCCGATCACCGCTAGACATATCTGATCTGTTACTCAGCCAGTATATGAAAAATAAATGTTAAAAAATAGCTTTTTCCAAAAAGAAGTCGAATTTTCTGAATAAAATTGTTTAGTAAGGTAGTTCTTTTGCACTTTATATTTTTTTCTACACTCAAAATTTTTTTCATTAAAAAATATTCACCCAAGCATATAAATTTTCAAGTAGAGAGGTGCGGATTAGGATTTGATTTGAGATACATGCTTTCTGCGGAGAATTTTCATAGAATTTTATGTAGTTTACGTTTTTGCTATACGATTTAAAAAAAGCAATTATACTGGGCAAGTATACTTGTCTATGGTCTTTAAAAACTTTAATCTTCACATTACAACGGTACTTTGCCAAATTTACCACATCAAACGAGATGTTGAGGTATCTGCCTCTAAATCTATATAGATACAGATTCTAGCGTATCTGATTTTATTTAAAAAATAATATAGTTTTACAGCGTTAATTATAAAACTCCGCCGAATGGAGCCTACGGAGTGTTCGTTGGACATAGTAAATGTAAATAAATTCTGTTTGGCATAACATCTATCTGTTGAAGATCGACCATATGATCGACAACAGCTGATGCTGGCGTGTTGAAAATAGACCATATGATCGACATCACCTGATGCACGTATGCCACTACTGCGACATCCACATGTAGATGGCGATATCTTTAATTTTGCGGCTGTCAAAATAGTAGTTAAGGTACGCCGTACGAAGCAGCAATACTTGTTCAAATGAAATATTGAAAAAAAAAACTATAGACTCAGTCTATGGGAGGCCTAAAGTGGAAACATGTTCAATAGCTTTAGAATAAAGGAAATTCGCTCATATTTGTAGCTATGTTTCTAGTTTTAAAAATTTCTGTTGGTCCAAATTCATATATCTCTTCAAAAGGAATATATTTTTGAATATTTATTGCAAATAAGCAAACACAAAACACCACTGGGCGTCATAATAAAGCTAGGAAGCTACAATTTTAATGGAAAATCTCTTAAAACGCATGTTTGACAAAGTCGAACGATTTTTTTTTAATTTGCAATAACTGAAAAACGAAAAAATATATTTTACTGTACAAAAAATCTTTTAAATCCAAAAATAAGAAAAGTAGTCAAATTTGATCTAGTTTCTAAAATATAATCTATTGCACTATATTCAATATTAATATCTCTTGGGTTCTACCCTAATTGCTTTTTTTTTAACAAAAATCAAAAATGTTTAGTAGATCAAATGTTATTGACTTATGGCGGATGTTATTCTATTCTGCATCACTGTGTTTCATCATATAGCCCTCATATACATTAGGATGGGTCACGAAAGTAAATTACAGCGGTCACCTCACAGAAATGAAGATTGGCTGGTTTAATGATGATCTGCAAAATATTTCGTTACTGGGTCAAGCCATCTATTAATTTGAAAAAAAAAATGAACAAAAATGCAACATAAAAAATTTACACGGGAAAGACATGTCTTTTAGAGGTGTTTTCAGGAGCGTTTAGCTCACAAGCCATCTATGAGCCAGTGACGAAATATTTTTATATCATTAATCAATTCAAACTTTATTTTCGTGGGGTGACTGGAAATTGTTTTCCCATTTGTATGGCCCGCGACCCAGCCTTATATGCAAATCACTCCTACCATGCAACCTCCAAACAATAACTCTGATTTTCTTTAGCCTTTTCTTACCTTGTTATCATTTTGTTATTTCGTTTGTAACGATCTAGCCATGTCCGCCTGTCTGTCAGAGGAAAAAAATCTCTAACAAGGATTGAAAATACCACCTAATATTCTGGGTATTTAAGGATTTTTTTTAATTTCCGCCTTATAATAACATAATGTTTTACGACCATTTCCTTTATAGCTTGAACACGAACCCAGTAGCTATTTTTACCAAATTCATACTTTTATGGATACAAATAGTACCAATTAAACGACAACAGCTAGAAACATGAAATTCATGGAAATGAAAATTTAAATGCATATATCGAAATACGCACAATTAAGGGGTAGAATGGGGAAAAAGGGATAAAAATGGTACCCATCAAACGGATGTAGCTAGAATATAGAAATTAGGTGTACACGAAGCTCCGACTGCATAGACGCGTAAACTAAAGAGGTCGTTTGATATTCGTACTTTTAGAGTCAAAATGGGAAAAGGGATAACATTGGTAGCGAACGAAACACAACAATTTAATTTAAAGATAAGTGATCTGCCGATAAAACTGTGTAATACACTCCGTGGTGGAGGGAATATTAGATTTGGCGCGGCCGAATTTTGACATGATTTTTTATAAATCTTCCATGAGAATGAATTTCGTGAGACACCATCGAATATACTCTTTCAATACAAATGTGGCAATATGGCGAATAACTAAACCGAAGGCGAAATAAAGCTTCATCGGTTAACACGATCTTGCAATTTTCTGAAATATTGTCCAAAATAATTTTTTCATTTATTAGACAAATGGGGGCAAATTTAAATTATAAGTGAATTTCGAGACACCCTGTCTATACATATTTTTGTTGCACAGTCCAGTGTGATAGTTGTCAGTGCAAGTATTTCAAATGTCAAAATATTTATGCAGAAGTAGTTCTTGTAGTGAATGAATGAATTTATATTTAAAATTTGAAATGTTGAAACCTTTTTCTTTTGCAATATTTGACTCTCGTGAAGAAAATTTAATTTTTTTCTTGAAACGCGTATAAACTAATTTAAAAGAAGAGCATAACAAACTGTCGAAACATTCAAAGCTAGTGTCATACAAAACTGTTTAGTATGGGATGACTCTTATATGGATACATGAAGGTGTTTTAGAGTAAAAACTCTAAAGAAACTTCAGAATCCTCTTTTCGTACCAAAATTTTGCCACCCACTGTAGCCGTAGTCTACCAAACGCACTCGCCAACTGAGACAACAATCATCGCTTGGCAATGCTGTTATTATAACCCCATAACTTTCCATTACAGTTAAATACACATTTGATGTTGTTGGTCTGTGTTTTTCTTTTACAGTTTCTGCCTGTTGTTGTTTTAGCTATTCGCATTTTTAATATTTTGTTTTCAATTCCAGCAAGTTGTGGGCTGTTTTTTGTGTGACGCTCAGTGTAACACTGAGTCCACATGAATAAAACATTGTAATTAATAAAACATGGAAATAATGGAGAGAGCAACAGTAGACATAAATAATATCATGAAGCAAAAAAGCGAAATAGATTTGAAGAAAAAACAATTCACACAGTTCAAATAAAATAACAAGTGGGAGATATACCCTCGAACAAATAAATACATATATATATAGATATATACATTTATAGTTATATATACTCCCCATGGCGAATATCACACATTCGGTGTTATAGAGGCGAATGCAGTTAGGCAGTTAGTACTTCCTTGTGACCGAAAACGTCAAAAGTTGTCTGCTTCTCTTGCTCTTTTAAGGAAAACTCAGGTTTGTTTTCCGTCAGTTTTCCATTGAAAGCTATGTTGATTTCCCACTGGCACTCATAAGTAGCGATAGAGGGTTTTTTGGTGTGCATGAAGGAAGTCCATGAGACTCAAAAATATGACATATTTCAAGTTAACTGAAATGCAGCAGATATGGAATCGTTATTAGAAAGTCTTCCCCTTTGAGTATATCTAATTAACTGGTCAGTAATCCCTCAGGTATACAAGAGTCTCTGATCCTAATATTTAAATGCTGGTCTTCAACCATTGATGGTCATTTCAAGGTATTAAAAATACATTCATAAATACCATCTTTATGGTGCTAATAAAAATATACTTGAAGAATTTTTCTGAACCAATGACCGATTTTCGTTCGGCAGTACGTACAAATTGCGACCATTTAGCTCCGCGTGACGTGTGCAATTTCGCATTCCATTCCACACATCAATGCAATGCAATCATGCTTCATTTGCTTTGATTTGATATTTTTGGTTTGCATTTATTTATTTATTTGCAATTATATCTATTTTAATTATTCCCCCATATATCATTTGTGCTCATAAGTTTGTGTATGGTCTTCAACTGGTTTTTATAGCCAATTCGCGCGTGTGTGTGTGTGTGCGTACGGCCATACAAATTCATCGCCCACATTCTCGTGTCTACATTTGACCGCGTTTTCGTTCAGAATGTGATCGAAAAGAAACACCAAATACATATTGCAATGAAGAGTAGAATTAAAAACTGTTAATAATTTCCATAATAAAATCATCAAAAATATATATAGAGAAATATGAAGTCATAGTCAATATATGTACATATGTATGTACAGTCCAATACACATGGATGTATGTATACATCACATCTATTTATACTTATATTAATAAGTATGTATGTATTCATGTGCAGTATATTTTGAAATAATATTGAAAAATAATTTCATTGAAAAAAAAATAAAACAAATATTAAACAATAACAATGATAAATTAATAATAAAACAAGTAATGAAAGGTTAAAGACATTGTTGTTCGACTACTTGGTCACCCTACACGAACTTTTTAAGAAGTTCTTATCTTAGCCATGAAATGAATATATAAAAATGTTCTGTCATTTTAGAATATAACAGATACGGAAATGATGTTGTCCAAAGCATTTTTTTGTATGCATTGAAGTAGATTCCATAACATCAACAACAAACAATAGTATTTTGTTCCCGGCGTTGCTCGGGTTCATTCTTCCCTATTCCCCTACTTCTTATGCTTTGGAAGATAAAATGAGTAATTTTAACGTCCTATACGGAACATATAGATAAATATATATATATATATATATATATATATATATATATATATATATATATATATATATATATATATATATATATATATATATAGATTGTTCTTTAATTATTTTTTGCTAAAATTCAAAAATCCATTTTTCATCATTTTTTTTCACATTTTGTATTTGAACTCGGATATTGTCCAAGCAACTATATTGTATAGAATCTAAATTTATTTACAAATAGCAAAGTGACATTTAATAATTGAGTGTCCATTACCTTTACGGCTCGTGACGTCCCAGCAAAAAAATGGAAGTATTTCCTTAGTAAGCCCATTTTTATTGCGTCTCAAAATCCAAATGTGCATTTTCCCGCTTTTGAAGAAGGTAATACGTAACATTCTACAATTAGCATTTTCACACGTGAATGGGAACGAATTTTTTGTATGGGGTTACAGAGGTAAGGTGACCGTTTTGCACGCAGAAGGTCTCGGGTTCGAATCGTGGCTTTTTTGTTTTTTATACTTTTATAAGTAAACAACGTTTAACTTTGTAATTTTAATTTAATTAATTATATACAAAGTAAATTTATATTCTAATTTTGGGTCCAGGGATTGAGCCGGAGTGACTAAGACCATTATAGATAGTTATTGGAGCGACATAACAGAGTGGGAATCGAACCCACAACCTCCACGCTGACAAACCGAACGATTTTTGTAATAAAAATTGCGACTTATTCTACTGTTAAAAAACGATTTTTATTAAATATGAATAATTGAAATCGGTAAAATCGAGAAAAAAGTATCGAGATGGGAACAATGAAAATTGTGTAGAGTTAAAACGCGAAGGCACAATTCGAAAAGTGAATACTTATTTTAAAGGTAATTGCATGTGGTTTTAATTAGCAGATTTGGATGTGTACCTCTACTGAACAAATATATATCTTTTTTGGTGTTTCATCTTCTTTTGTTGTGTTCACAATAATATAAAAATTCAGAAAAAATATAGTCATATTCCCACATCGATTCTAAACTATCTTTTAACGAATTTTTACATTAGAATATCATGCTGAAGGATTCAAAATGCATTCTATATGTTTTTTCTTTCCATGTAATTCTTTCCCCGGTATCGTAGGATTTTTTTAAAACAGAAATGGAAACTAGTGAAAAAGTGGTTCCTTTGCAACACTTTTAATAAACTTTTAAGTCATTCAAAATAAAGGACATCCCTTCTATGACAACTCCATATTAAATTTATTCATTTTCACTACTTCCGAATCACAAGATGAACATATTATTCACTTCTTCGGGTGCCCTATTTTTGCTGGGGTCCTTCATTAGAAGGATTCGCAGCTCCATTTGAACAAAATACGCGAACTCATTTAAGTTTATAATTTTCCCAAACTAATGAGAATTAGAACTCACATTTTGAATATCAGAAAAAATGCAGATGGAAAAAATCATTAAAAATATTTTGTGTCAGTTTTAATAGCTAACATTCTTAATTGCAGTTAATTTGTCGATTACTTTTATCTATAGATAAATGTACCAGTTATGACCCTCTTTTTAAACATACGAGAATATTAAAAAATATAGTTTTTTAATTTGTATTTATGAAGCGCTTTATAAAATAGCAAAACATATATTGGTATATATTTTAACTTTTTGTAATATGCCTTACACTGTGGAACACAAAAAATAACATACGGCAAATATTTTTGTATAATATTGTGACCCATTAAACCGATGATTTAGGGAACCATATAGACTCCTACATTGAGGAACTAGTAATATTGCTCAACACATACTATACTTAAAATGTAAGGGTCACAAGGTCGCACACATCATAAGAATGTAGACAGGAAGGAAATATTCTCCCCCTCTATAATGACCACCACAAGTAAACTTTTAAAACATCGATACACGTATATTCTTTATTTTACCCACTCTATTAGCATCTATTGTCAGAAACTTGTTATTTTCAAAAAAGTTTCATTTTGTTCCACTGTGTTATCTATGGATGAAAGCAGAAGTTATGACCAGAAATACAAATCAATTTCACCCTGTCTAATTAATCGCAATCTACTCTTGTTACAAACTTCGTTTGTAATATTTTTTCTCCCGGCCTGATGTAGGGTATACATGCAATTGTGTATGCAAATTAGCAAGATGATCAATGATGCGATATTAAAACAAACATGTATTGACAACACATATTCGCACATTGAGTTATTTGAAATATACTGGTTTTTAACAAATTCCAACGATTTGGCTAAAATAGTTAATACACCGTTAATACCTAACTAGTAGTATTGTTTTGTAGAAGGTATGCAGTAGATTTACATATATGATCCACCCAATGGTGGAGTGGTGTATACATTCAGGTTGTTTTAATTTTTTTAGTGAATTTGTATGTATCTAATAGACCACATAAATCTTTTTTGTTAAAATCACCAAAAATCTCGATTTGCAACAGTTCTTTTTATATTAGGGTAACGATATGTAAAACGTAACATAAAAATTTAGAACATGTACAAAATGCGTTAAGTTCGGACAGACGCCATCTTATATACCCATTTCACAGCATTGCCTCCATATTAGAAGGCGTAGACATTACCTTAAATGCAGTACGAATTGACGAAAATTACTTGTATACTATTCCCACTACAAATGCCACGTATAGGGCCATAACAATTATTTGATGAATCCGATAGCTTTTTTCTAGTTTATTATAATTTTAAAATGTAATAAATAAATAAAAAATTATTTGATGGGAATATTTACACAATTGAAAGATTTTTTAGAATTTTCCCGGAATTTTTCAATTGAACTAAAACTGACGAAGATTTGCGGTTATACTTCAATTAAATGATCTTGCTGCATATAATTCAAAAATTTATTTACAAGTGGCAACATGATATAATTCTCTATTGTTTTGCTATACTTCTGTCTTAAAGAATTACTTTAGTGCACCACGATTTCTGCGTACACATTGCAGACGCCTTATTTAGAATAATATTAGATAAATTTAAGAAATAATACTCGCCAAAAGAACGCGCAGTGATTCGTAAATAACTTTTCAAATGCCTGATTGAACTAATTTTAAAATGTTCATTAACACTACACAAAAAACTTGAATTATAAATAAGTATGAATTTAATAAAGTACATGAAATTAGTTTATGCACACATCCTATTATTATTTTTTTTTTTTTCAATACATTATAATTTTATATTCTAGGAAATTTCCCATTTTATAATTGTTAGAAAATTTGTCGATTTTTTAAGAAAAATTACGACTCCATTTCTAGTAAATGAACACTTTACAATGACTTTGAAAATTACTCATAAAGGTTGTTTTTTATTGGGGTATAGAACTTTAAGTTGGCATCACTTTTTTAACTGGCGGCCATTTTGTCAGCTGTCAAGTGATTAATATTTAGTTTGGTTTGCCATTTCATCATGAACAGGTTGACAAAAGAACAACGCTTGCAAATCGTGCAAATTTATTTCGAAAGTAATGGTTCAGTTCGCGAAGTTCACCGCAAGCTCCGTCCATTTTATGGTCGACATAATCGTCCATCAGAGCAATTAATTCGATGAGCGCATAATTTCGCGGAATGGACCTGTCAATTGGCCACCAAGATCGTGTGATTTGACACCATTGGATTATTTTCTTTGGGGATATGTGAAGTCGCTCGTCTACGCCAACAAACCAGAAACGTTAGGGGACTTGGAAGCCAACATTCGTGGCATGGTTGAAAATTGGACCTGTAGAATTGGCTATATTCGAGCCAGCCGCGGCGGCCACATGCCCGAAATCATATTTAAACATTAATGGCATAAAATTATCCTTCCAATAAAGCCAAATCGATGGACATTAAGACGATTTTCTTGTGTTTTATTTCAATTCGAAGTTCTATACCTCAATAAAAAACACCCTTTACTTATTTAAATTTTAAGGAAATTTTAACTAAAATGGCGGTTGAAGGAGGAAAAATTCGAATCGGGAGTGATGTTTGTATATATATTTATTTGCTTATCTATTTTATTTGTCGTGGACTACAATTGTTCATAAAATTTAGTTTTCCACATTTTACAGAAAGGGCTTAAAATATTTGCTAATTAACTGAAATTTTATCGAATATGACATAATTATACCATATTGTTACAGATAAAAGGTGTGTCTCCTCGAAGTGTTTTCTTATGTTGGATCAGATGTTTGAACCACGGCTTTATAAGTTTTCGTCCGGCCTCCGTTCGTCTGTCTGGCTGGAGTTAAAGAATTTATAATGGAGTCAATGAATTTAACTAATAGTAATACCAATGTAACTTCCACGCAGATATTGAGAAATTAGGCATTTGTAGATTTTACTGAACAATTTGCAAAATATGATTCATTTTTTCTATTATTCCATGATAAAAAATCTGAATATGCAGCCATCAATGTCATTACTCAACAAGTTATATCATGTGGAAGTGGAGAATAAATACTTTAAAGTTAACGAATGTTTCCTAGAATTCGCAGATTGAGTGGAAAGTGAGTTGATGTTCCATACAAAAAATTGAGAAATATTCCAATTGTATGAAGTTTTAAATTATCATTAAACAATTTCAATGATGTACAGGTATTGTATATACATTGTACAAAATACATGGGAAGTTCTGCATTTTCCTGTATATGAAATTTCCAAAAGCAAATAAATTTTTTTATTTATTTCGCCATTTTTCAATTTAGACAATGTTTTTATTTATTACACCGTACAACAAATTAAAAAATCGTTACACTTGAACCGGATGACATGCGTATGATACTATTGCCAAAATAGATTTACTTGGCGTTTTTAGTTTTTCATTTCCTCATACTGTTACCCTCCACAGGACTATAAAGTTCTAAAGGATACAAGTTAAAACAAGTAAGGAAAGGCTAAAGTCGGGCGGGGCCGACTATATAATACCCTACACCACTCCCTGCGTATGTACCTCGCTTTGATTACTAAACCCAGGTATTTCATGGGAGCAATTTTATGTAGTTCATACAAATTATATAAATTATATTCATATAATTTATATGCTATAAATTCATCTGGTAAATAATATGGTAATTGATCTAATTGTCCGACAGACAAATACAAATTATACAGTAGTATACCAAAGTCATTTCAAAGTATGGACATATGGACATCACCCAAACAATTCTCATTGCAATTCAATTCGGTAAAAAAGTGAAATCGGGAAGGATTTTTGCATCCTGTAAATGTATGTGTTTGACAAAAAATGTTAAATCGGAAAGGACATTTGTATGGGGGTATATTGAAACCTGGAACGATGTGACCCGCTTTCACCATGTCTGTTTATTGGTGATATATAATATGTAAAATTTGGCCAAAATCGGTTAAACATTCGGGAGCAACATTTGTATGAGGTCTATATCTAAATCTGAACCTATCTTACCCACTTTCACCACAGATGTTTCTAGTTCGATTATAAGATGTTGTGCCAATTTTAAAGAAAAACGGGTACAATGTGTGGATTTTAGAGCGGAAAAAGTGAAATCGGGAGCGACATTTGTATGGGGGCTATATCTAAATCTGAACCGATCTTACCCAATTTTTGGATACGTGTTTCTAGCTGGATTATAAGATGTTCTGCAAAATTTAAAGAAAATCGGGTACAATATGTCGTTTCTAGAGCGGAAAATGTCAAATCGGGAGCGACATTTGTATGGGGGCTATATATAAATCTGAACTGATCTTACCCAATTTTTGCATACGTGTTTCTAGCTGGATTATAAGATGTTCTGCAAAATTTAAAGAAAATCGGTTACAATATGTCGTTTCTAAAGCGGAAAAAGTGAAATCGGGAGCGACATTTGTATGGGGGCTATATCTAAATCTGAACCGATCTTACTCAATTTTTGCATGCGTGTTTCTAGTTGGATTATAAGATGTTCTGCCAAATTTAAAGAAAATCGGGTATAATATGTCGTTTCTAGAGCGGAAAATGTCAAATCGGGAGCGACATTTGTATGGGGGCTATATCTAAATCTGAACCGATCTTACTCAATTTTTGCACAGGTGTTTCTAGTTGGATTATAAGATGCTGTGCCAATTTTAAAGAAATTCGGGTACAATATGTGGTTTCTAAAGCGGAAAAAGTGAAATAGGGAGCGACATTTGTATGGGGGCTATATCTAAATCTGAACCGATCTTACCCAATTTTTGCATAGGTATTTCTAGTTGGATTATAAGATGTTGTGCCAAATTTAAAGAAAATCGGGTACTATATGTGCTTTATAGGGCGGAAAAAGTCAAATCGGGAGCGACATTTGTATGGGGGCTATATCTAAATCTGAACCGATTTCCTCCAAATTCAATACCGATGGTCATTGGCCAGAATAAATAACTTCTGCCAAGTTTCATGACAATCGGACTACAATTGCGACCTGTAGAGTGCGAACAAGCTTAGATGGACAGCAGACGGACAGACGGACAGACAGACATCGTTAAATCGACTCAGCTGGTGATTCTAAGCCGATCGGTATACTTAAAGGTGGGTCTAGCTCGATTATTTCTTGGTGTTACAAACATTTGGGGCGAAACTAACTTATAATACCCTAGCCCATGAAGTGGTGTAGGGTATAAAAAATATTTTATATACTTGTTCGCATCCTATTATAATGGTATTAGTGTCAAATTAACGAGGAGAATGTCTATTAAAAATACTTCAAATATCATTCATCAATCTGTATTAGTTCAGTAGTTTGCTTTTTAAGAGACAAACTTTTAAATGGTTGTTATTACTAAACTAATGCTTGAAATTGAAATTTAAAGTATTTTTAGAGCATATTCTTTTCTTTAATTTCAAACTTATCATAGGGTGCGAGTATTTATTAAAAGTAATTTTTAAAAAATTGTATCATTTGGAAATCTGTAGTCTTATAAAGGGGCAACAGACTAACTCTATTTCACCTATAGTTTCAGATGAATATCTTTTGATTCAAGATTAATATGGACGATCGGACAGTGTTATATTTGAAGGTACCCGTATTAATATTATATGTATTTGCAGTAAAATTTTAAGAAGAAATAAAAATCCTAAAAACCCGTTGACAATTAACTAAGTTAAAACTTTTTTCAAAAATTTGTTTCGTTCAAATTCAACTCTCTCAAAATTTTACGTATTTGAGTACAATAAAATACCTAAAATACCTAAGGTACGATAAAATACTTTAAACACATAAAATCGGTAAATAAAGGCATGACGACTATTTTAGTGAAAAATACCAAATTTTGGAATAAAATTTCCCCACTTTGGGAATAAGTAAAAAAAAAAACAAAAAACATTGCTGAATTTTACAAATGGTGAAAAAATAAGAATATAGTTTTCTGGAGAAATACACACAGATTTTTTAAGTTTTCTTAATCAGTGTATATGTCGTTCGAAAGGTCTACGTTTCTATTTTTAAAATCCGGTGAGAACGTGTTTTGTTTGTTTTCGATGACTGTTTTTGTTTTAAAAGAATTACCGGTTTTATTTTTTAATCATATAATTACCTGTCTTTTCCATTCATAAATACATAAATATAAAAAACAAATTTTAAATTTAGTTTTAAGTTTTCAATGGGGAATTTAAGAAAAATCTTTAAAATGTGACAAAACCAATTTATTGATATTTTGAAATACTCAAAAACAATACGCCAATGGCCAGAACCAATCTATCATGCCAAAACAGTACAATCTTTGCTCTAAAATGTATTAAATAACATCACTGATATTGCAACTATTTATTCGTATGTATATACAATTAATAAATTGAAGTCATGTGTAAAGGAAATAAAAAAACGTTTGTAAAAATATTGCATGTAAACATTTCTTTTTTTTTTTGTTTGTAAAAAAAAGTTATGCAAATATTTCAAATCGAATGCTAATAAATAAACAATTTATTAATTAATATAGTCATAACATAACACTTTGCAAAAAAATCGATCAACAACAAAGCCTCAAACACCAAATTTTGCAAAGAAGGAAGACCGAGTATGAGTATTTGAAAGCACAAAACAACTCACATGTTGTCTCAGCTGTCTGTCTATGGGCATCGACGAACAAGAAATCCAATGCGGTCTTATGTGTTGGCATGAATGTAACAATTGTTTGGTTGGTTGTTTGTTTGTTCGTATGTATGTTTGTATGTGGTTACGTATGGACAGGCGGATGTTTTCAAATGCAATCAGACATAATGCTGCCAAGTTGGTTTCAAGCCAAACACCAACAAGAATTACAATAATTCAGCTGCAGTAGCAGTAGCTGCAGCTGTGACTCTGCGGCAGTACTTTAAGCCAAGTGACTAACTTACAAATACACATTCAATAAAAATTCATTCATGTGAGTGGATTTTGGTTTTATCCGAAATACTTATAGTAAAGCAACCAGAAAGTCATAGTCAAAGTGTTGCCAAAAAAAAAACAAAAAAACTCAAACGAGTTTATCTATTATGGGATGTTTATTTTGCGAACAAAGTCTAAAGCAGGGATGGGCAAACACTTTGTCAAGCACATATGGTTGGAAATTTTGTACCGTTTTATGACAATTTTTATACCCGTGAGCATAGAATGTCGATTTGTGAACCAAAAATGTTTATATATAACCTTGATTGCCGTAAAATTCTCAAAAATATATGGTTTATAGAGCGGAAAAAGTTAAACCGAAATTCTGAATAATTTTCACAACCGATATTTCTGGTTCAAATATAAGGTGTTGAACAAAATCGGTTACCTTATGTGGTTTTTACAGCGGAAAAAGTAAAATCGGGTGCGACATTTATATGGGGGTTATATCTAAATCTAAACCGATTTGACCCATTTTCACCAGAGATGTTTCTAGTTTAAATATTAGGTGTTGTGGTAAATTCGAAGAAAAATTGTTAAAATATATGGTTTCGAAAGCGGAAAAAATCCAATCGGGAGCGACATTTGTATGTGGGCTATATCTAAATCTGAACCGACTTAGCCCATATTCACCAGAGATGTTTCTAGTTCAAATATTAATTATTGTGGTAAATTGGAAGAACATTTTTTAAAATATATGGTTTCTAGATCGGAAGAAGTAAAATCGGGAGCGACATTTGTACCATTTTCTCCAGAGATGATTCTAGTTGAACTATAAGGTGTTGCACCAAATTTAAACAAAATCTGTTACTTTATGTGGTTTCTGACCCCATTTGACCCATTTTCAGCAGAAATGTTTCTAGTTCAAATATAAGGTGTTGTATCAAACGTTTTGTGATTTCTATAGCTGAAAAAGTCAAATCGGGAGTGACATTTGTATATATATATATAATTCTGAACCGATTTTAGCTCTCTTTCACCACAGTTGTTTCTAGTCGATGTGGTCAATTCGAAGAAATTTTTTGAAATATATGGAAATATACGAGAATGGAAGAAATCAAATCGGGCGCGACATATGTATGTTGGCTATATCTAAATCTGAACCGATTTGACCCATTTTCACCAGAAATGTTTCTAGTTCATATATAAGGTGTTATGGTACATTTGAAGAAAAACGGTTGCCTTATGTGGTTTCTGAACCGATTTGACCGATTTTCAGCAAAAATGTTTCTAGTTCAAATATAAGGTGTTGTATCAAATCTTATGTGGTTTCTAGAGCTGAAAAAGTTTCGAGAGCGGGAAAAATCAAATCGAGCTATATCTAAATCTGAACCAATTTGCTTAAAATTAAATAACGTCCGTTGTTGACTAGCAAAACTTAATTGTTGCATTTTTTGTTAGGATCGGACTATTCTTTGATTACAATAATAAATGGACGGATATACCGGAAGACAGATGGTCATGGCTAAATCGATTCAAAAACATATTCTAAGTCGATGGGTCTATCTCGCTTCCTCTTGGGTGTTACAAACAAATGCACAAAGTCACAATATAAATATCCAAAAACCTTATCTTCCCCCTTAGCTTGGCCACCTCTGACAACATCAAGCGTTTTATTTTAAAACATTGTATTATAGACGACTTAATAGTGAGTAACCAATACATAGACAAAGGCCATATTGCCAGAAACAACAAAAGCCACAACAGCATGGACAATAGCAACAGTATGAGGAACAGCAACAACAACATCAAATTGACGTTGGCTGAGATTATGGTGACCGAATGTTGTTTAGTGCGTTGGCCTCAATTAAAATTCATTTCACTCTCGTTTAGTTTATAATAATATATTTGTTGTTGTTGCTGTTGCCATTGCTGTCTCTTTACTGAATATTTTGTGTGAGTGTTTGTCGTTGATGCTGCTGCTGTAGTCTTATTGGTCTGAAGTTGTTTAGCTTCAGTTTCTAAGTTGTTCAACTAAAGTTGATAATAATTTTTTTCTAAATTTTATATATTTTTTGTTGTTGTCACTGTGGGGGCATTTGTCGTAGCCAAATGCAAAAACAATAGAAAAAAAACCCCATCGCAAAACAAAAGCTTAACATAAAAAAGTTTTAATTTTTTTATTTCTTTTAATATTATTTATTATATGTATATGTGCTATAATGCGACTAGCGATTTTTTGGGCAAGGAAACGAAACAAGTTTTGGCGGCTGCTGTTTTGCTGTTGAGTTGAGCTAAGTTTTTTGCAATCTGAATGCAAACAGTATCGTTTTCATTGACTGTATGTGCGGCGCAAAAAAGATAGAATGAAATATGAAAAATATTCCCAGAGCTAAAGCAAACAGAAAAGACTTTGGCATTTGTTGGAATGCAACAAAAATAGTATTTTTTTTCGTTGACCTACCAAAATATGTGGATATGGTGTGAACAAGGAAAAATGGGTAGGAACAACAACAACATTATAAAATAAACAAACAAAATGTTAAACATTTGTTTTAAAGAATTGTATAATGTATAATGATTTAAGAAAAGATGCAAATAAGATCAAAATTTTGGGTATATAAGTGCAATCGGGATACCGGTCAGATAAACTGCACGCATACATTTGCGATTTTCTGGTTCACTAATTGTAATTACATTAGGCTGTTTTCACGATGTAACATTTTATCCTGATTTTTCACAAGCAACATAAATATAATATGCATAAAATCCCCAATTGCAATGGACAAGTGGAAAACTCTTCGTCTCTTAGAAATCTTACAAATTTGAAAAAATATAGTAACAAAAAATATGTTAGAGATAAAAATAAATAAATTACGCCCATTCAAAGAAAACTACAAGCATTCTTCTTATTAGAAATATATATATATATATATAAATATATATATATATATATATAAGGTTAGATTTTTAAAGATAAAGCAATTTTTATACACTGCACGAGAGTATTATGTCTTTGTGCATTTGTTTGCATTGCATTGCATTGTTTGTAACAGCCAAAAGGAAGTGAGATAGGCCCATTGTTAATTATCGATCGACTTAGAATCACTTTTTGAATCGATTTATCAATGTCCGTCTATCTGTACATATATTCTTGTAATCAAAGTTCAGGTCGCAATTGTCGCCAGCGTCAAACGAAACTTTGTACAACCAAGTTTTTCGAGATAAGGACGAACGCTATTTAATTTGAAGAAAATCGGTTCAGATTTAGATATATCCCCCATACGAATTTCACTCCCGATTTGACTCTTTTTACTCTAGATACCACATATTTCAACATATTTACTTCAAAATTGGCAAAACGTCTTATATTTCACCTAGAAATACCTATGATGAAAATAGGTCAGATCGGTTCAGATTTAAATATAGATCCCGATTTGACTTTTTCCGCTCTATAAAGCACATATAGTACCCGATTTTCTGCAAATTTGGCTTAACACCTTATAATCTAAATAGAAACTCCTGTGGCGAAAACGGGCTAGATCGGTTCAGATTTAGATATAGTCCCCATACAAATGCCTCTCTAGATTTGTCATTTTCCGCTCTAGAAATCACATATTGTACCCGATTTTCTTTAAATTTGGCACAACATCTTATAATCCAACCAGAAACACCCAGGCAGAAAGTGGGTAAGATCGATTCAGATTTAGAATAGCCCCCATACACATGTCGCTCCAGATTTGACATTTTCCGTTCTAAAAACCACATATTGTACCCGATTTTCTTTATATTTGGCTTAACACCTTATAATCTAACTAGAAACCCATATGGTGAAAATGGGTTAGATCGGTTCAGATTTAGATATACTTTTATTTATATATATACAAATGTTGGTCCTAAATGTTTTACCGATTTTGGCCAACCTTTACATATTATATTTCACCTATAAACATACACGTGGTTCACATCGTTCCATGTTTCAATATAGCCCCATACAGATGTAATTTCCGATTTATCATTTTTGTCAAACACATACATTTACAGGATAGAAGAATTCTTTCCGATTTCACTTTTTTACCGAACTGAATTGTAATAGGATAGAAAGAGGAATGTATCATAGAGTCGGCTCCGCCCGACTTAAGCCTTTCCTTACTTGTTTTAATTTGATTTGTTTTATTTTCACCTGTACTCAATATTTGATCTGAACTGGGATATTCACCTGGCTCAAATTAATTTGCATTCTATATGATATAGATGCAAAATGGTCTTGAGCAAGGAAAGTATCCCAGTTCAAATCTAAAAATGATTACTGACCAATTTTTAATTATAAATTATATGTTCACTTAAACAATCCCCAGAAATGAGGAAAATTTATGATTTCAAAAAATTTTGTTGCTGGCATAAAAAAGAAAGTCCTTAAAAATATTTACTGATATATAGAGTGATTTTTTTGAGGTTAGGATTTTCATGCATTAGTATTTGACAGATCACGTGGGATTTCAGACATGGTGTCAAAGAGAAAGATGCTCAGTATGCTTTGACATTTCATCATGAATCGTCTTACAAACGAACAACGCTTGCAAATTATTGAATTTTATTATCAAAATGCGTGCTCTGTTAAGAAAGTTCATTGCGCGCTTCCATTTTATGGTCAGTTTAATCGACCCACTGAAGCGGCTATTCGGGCTATTGTGACTAAATTTCGCACCAAATTTACATTGTTGGACATTAAACCACCAACACGCTTACGTAGAGTGCGAACTGAAGAAAATATCGCAGCTGTATCGGCCAGTGTTAATGATGACCACCAATTTTCGATTCGTCGCCGTTCGCACCAATTGGGTCTCTGTTACTCAAAAACGTAGAAATGCCAAAATTGGACTAAGCGGATGGACCACCTAAGACGCAGCCGCGGTCAACATTTAAATGAAATTATCTTCAAAAAGTAAATGTCATGGACCAATCTAACGTTTCAAATAAAGAACCGATGAGATTTTGCAAATTTTATGCGTTTTTTTAAAAAAAAAAAGTTATCAAGCTCTTAAAAAATCACCCTTTATTTAAGACAATATGAAATATATTAAGATAATTTGGTTGAAGTTGAACTCTTGATATCAACCGAATAAAAACTTAACTAAATATGTATATTTTGAAAATAAGATGTAAAGGGTCCGCCATCTAACGTTTTTTTTTTTTGCAACTAGTGCTTATTTCGTGAATGGTAACACTTAGCTCATGTCTGATTTGACAGATACTTAGTTTTATCCTTCCGCTGAACGAATATGGTTGTGTATACGCTTGAACAACGCTTGGAAGAAGAGAAGCACCGTCAGCTCCGTATGTTCGTTATCTTGTGAAAAAAGTGAAAGAAACTGGCATCCTCATCGATAAACCAAAGCGTGAAAAGCCAAAAACAGTGCGTACACCCGAGAATATTGATACTGTGGCAGAATGTGTGCGCGAAGCGTCATCAACATCAATTCACCGTCGTTCTCAACAATTGAACATTTCGGAGACATCATTGAGACGAATTTTGCATAAAGACCTTTGTATGACGCCATACAAAGTCCAATTGGTTCAGGAGTTGAAGCCAACTGACCCTCCAATGCGTTTTCGCTTCGCTAAGTGGGCCTGCGATCGACTTACAGAAGATGCCGATTTTGCCCAAAAAATCATCTTTTCAGATAAAGCTCATTTTGATCTTGGCGGGTATATAAACAAGCAAAAAACCCGCACGCATACATTGAAAAGCCGATGCACCCAAAACGTGTCACTGTTTGGTGCGGTTTTTGGTCCAGAGGCATAATTGGGCAATTTTTCTTCGAAAATGGGCAAGGAGTGGCCATTACAGTCAATGGCGATCGTTATCGGGTCATGTTGAACGAATTTTTGTTCACAAAAATTGAAATTGGTTTCAACTTCTCGATGTTTTGAGCCCTTTTTTTGATGATCGCATTATCAGCCCATTTGACACCGTTGGACTATTATTTGTGGGGTGTCCTCAAAGATAAGTGTTACGCCGACAAGCCAGAGACAATTGACGCTTTAAAGGACAATATTCGTGAAGCCATTGGTGAAATACAGCTGCACACAATCGATAATGTGCTTAAAAATTGGACCGATCGTGTAGGCATGGCAGCCGAGGCAGCCATTTGAATGAAATTATTTTCCATTATTAACCGGAAGGATTGTACTTTCAAATAAAAAAAGAAATTTGAGAAAATATTCAGTTGTTTTTTATACCATTTTCAAAAAAAAGTTATTTGGCGGACCCTTATTAAAGTTATTGAAAATCTAATCTACATTTGGGCTGTAAATATTGAAAATAATTTATTTGAACTTTTTTCGGTAAAAACTATCAATTTATTTGCAGAAAAAAAACTCGTTCTTTATATCTTTCACTCAACTTTTGATATGATTATTTGAATAGACTTTCTTCCTCAAAATATTAAAATTTCAAAGATACATTTTCAAATTTTTTAAAAATAAATAATAAATAAAGCTCTTCAGTTTTCTTCAAATTTGATTTTTTATTCCTACTAAAACTACAATCGAAGTTAGATTTAAAAATACTTCTATAATTTTTGTAGTAAGCCTGATCTTGAAGTTATCATGTATGGCGACTTCCTTTAGGTAGAAACTTGATTTGAAAACGGTAAAGATATAAAAAATGATTTTTTGAAATTCAAGATGAAATATGCCTTGTTTTATTCGCTAAGATAATAAAAAAGCTTTTTGAAATTGAAGATGAAATATGCCTTGTTTTATTCGCTAGGATAATAAAAAAGCTATATAATGAAATATAATATTTTGTTTTCCATATTTAATGGTTTTTATTACGCCAGCTTTGAAAAACAATGGAATTTTGGTAAAATTTTCTAAATACCGCCCTTCGAAAAAATGGCTACCTACACCAACTAGAATAATCTTTAAAAATAATTGCAAATTAAGTATACTAATAGAAATTCAACGAAAAAAGTAATTAAATAATTGAAATAGCTGTCATTTGAATATATTACATTCAGAAACATATAACAAAACGTTCCTATAAATTACCCTATGTATCATGCTACAAACATTTTCTATAAAAGGTAAGCTGACTGAATTACTCAATCACACAGAAGCGCAATTGCGAACAATAGCAGATAATATTATTACTAAACTATTTCTAATGTTTTCTCAGAATTTCCCACATGTTATTAGAAATGAATCATTTCGAAAAATATTCTAAAAGTTTTTTTGTTTGGCAAAAATTTGCTACTTGCCGTACATACGAAGCCTCTCTGCTGTCACTGAGTGCGTGAATGAATGAATAGATACTTCACAATTGAATTCGAAAATTTAAACAATTAAATTCGACGACAAACCGGCAATTAGTCAAAGTGTTTAACTCAAGCACGAATTTTTGTCATGGTAGTCGCGCCATTTAAACCCCCACCAAAAATGTAAACGCCACGGCAACCACATCGACAACAACAACCGAATTGCTTTTGGGCCACGCCAAGTTGTACGGACATACATACGTATGTACAGACATATGAACAAATGACCATTGAATGATGACAAAAATAACTTTTCATTGATGAGGAAAAAAAGTGAACTCTCCTATTATGGCAGTGCGAATGCCAAGGTCAAAATTGAAATCGAATAAAAAAGAACATCGTACAACAAAGTCGTCGTTTTTTAATACAATCTACAGACAGACACCGGCACAAGCTCGAATGACATAAAAATTGGAAATATTCTCAAAGCCAGACAATATCAAGATTTTGAAATACTCGTATTTACGATAAATGAGAAATAAATGGAGAAGATTCAGTTTGAACTGTATTGTATTGAGAGTATTTTAATGACATTTTTCTGTGTAAGTTGCTGTGCTTGTATAAAAATTGCTATTCGTTTGTTAAACACAGAAACAAGCAAATAAATTACGTCATTTCACAATATTTATATATTTTTTCAAAATTTACATTTAACGACGACCCGTTCTTTCGCCGATGTAATCTCTAAATAAATGGCATTCCTTTGAAGCAAAAAACGAGATAAATTATTGAAGAGGTCAATCGACAGTACCGAATCTTAAACAGAATATCAATATTTTTGATGGAATTAAACAAGTTTCAATCTATATATAACAGGTAAAATTAATCATTTCGCTGCAATTTTTTATATGAAAAACAAATTTCACAAACAGAACCAAAATGGGACCAAACGGGATAAAGATCGAATCTTTGTCGTGACTAAACGGCTGTAGCTAAAAACATGATATGAGGTATGTGCCTTGCCCTTAGCATGAAGACACGCGATTTTTCACCCCTTTAAAGGGCTGAGCGGGACAAAAGGGGATACAAATGGTACGAATTAAAGCATTACATTTATAATCGTGAAATTTGTTACGTACATTCCCCTGACATCGTAGAAGCTCAACATTAACGGATTTTTGAACTTGAAGTTTTAAGGGGGAAGCGGTACAAAAAGAGATAAAAATGATATCAAAGGTGGAATCGTGAAATTCGATTTGTGAATTCCTCTGACCACGTAGAAGAACAATAAAAATGGATTTCTCGAACCGGGACAAAAAGGGAACAATCCTCTGAAACGCTCTCCCCTCTTAAAAAAATTTTAAGAGGGGAGAGCAACAAAAAGGGATAAAAATGGTACCAACTAAATTATTACAGCTAGAATCGTAAAATTCGGAGTACAAATTCCTCAGACCACGTAAAAGCGCCGCATAAATGGAGTTTTCAAACATTTTACTTTTAAGGAGAAGGAAGATTCAAAATTAGATGCGCAAGCGTATCATTACAGCTAGAATCACCAATTTTAGCTAATCGACCTACTTTCACCATATTTTTCCAGTTGATATATAAGTTGCTATGGCAAATTTGAGGAACAGCGATGTAAAGTTAAATGGAGATCGAAAATTGTATTTGTAATTTGAAGAAAATCTATTAAAAGTTGTGGTTTCTAGAGCGGAAAAAGTCAAATCGGGAGCGACATTTGTATGGAGGGTTAGTCCTTGGGCCGCAAAACCTACTTGTGCCAATTTTTGTTAGAATCGGACAATAATTGCGACCGGATTGGACGGACATGGCTAAATCAAGATAATTTGAGAGATCTGGAAACATGAGATCGAGGATGTAAAGGGATCTACGGGTGTAATTATACTCTCCACTAGAGTATTATGTCTTTGTGGATTTGTTTGTAACACCCAAAAGGAAGCAAGATAGACCCATTGTTTAGTAAACCGATCGGTTTTCAATCACTTTTTGAATCGATTTAGCCATGTCCGTCTGTCCATCTATTCTTGTAATCAAAGTACAGGTCGGAATTATTGTCCCATCCTTACAAAAGTTGACACAATTTAGGATCAAGGACGAACGTTATTTGCTTGGGCTGTAGCTTGCGTGTCGCCTTACAGTGGTTCAGAATGAAAATACATCGGCCAAAATTCAATAATTTTTGTTCTAGTAGATATTTTTGAGTTCTGTAAAAACACAATTAGACAAGGACTCAAAGATATTTTTGAGATATTGACATTAAAAATTGGGAAATCAAATAAATTTTAGAAATTAGCCCAAAGTTGACTACTTTTCGTATTTTTCGATTTTAAAGAAAATTAAAAATTTTATTTTTTACGTTTTTAACATATTTTTACGTATACGTATGTTCATAATACGAAGAAAAAATTTAAATTTTTTTTGTAATTTTTTGAAAATTTAAAAAAAAAACGTAATTTCTTTTTTCGACTTTTCGAACTGTTTCTCACACATTTTAAAAGATTTTGCACTCAATTTTTTAATAGAAATTGTGGTTTCTTAGTTTTAAGTATTATGACGATTGTTAAAAATTTTAGCATGAGGGTAAATTAAATTTACTCATCTTTTTATCTGCGTACCTACTTTTCAGAAGAAGAAAATTACTTTTTTTTGCACTAATGTAACCTATCTTCCAAGGGTGCAATTTCGTGCAGGCAGTTAATGTGAAGAAAATTACTTTTTTTGCACTAAATGTATTCTATCTTCCAAGGGTGCAATTTCATGCAGGCAAAAGTTACCCTACAAAAAGAGGGAACCCTTCAATGTATATACTTCGTTAAAGGCTTTTGGTGGAAAAAAATTGTGTTGGTTCAAAGTCAGACATTTGTTCAAAAAGAATATTTTTTACAATATTCACTACAACCAAACTATATTTGGCACAAACATAGTTTTGGCGTCATAATAAAGCTAATAAACCACAAATTCTAATAAAAAAAAAATGAGTGCAAAAATATGTTTAAAAAAAAAAAACAAAAAATAAAAATCTGATGCCACCAGCCCAAAATCCACATCAAACAGAGACCCGTTGTGGATTTTGGGCTGGCGGCACATTGGGCCATGTACTGAAAATTTGGTCGTCCTATGAATGATATTGTGTTCCATTAATAAATTACAAAGTTTAACCTTTCCAACAAAACCAGAAATTTGAAAAAGTAATCAGTACTTTTTATAGCCGATTCTAATTTATATTTTATAAATTATATCTACGAAAATTGGATTTTTTACAAAAAAATAACTATAACAATTTTTGTTTTTTTTTTTTTTTTTTAGTGCTGTCAAACGTGACGATGTTACGTCAATTTGACGAGAGAACCTGACAAGTGTATTAATACGTAAGATAATAGGCAAGACATAATGAACAGTATTTTGTTAGAGATCATTTCTCATTACATGTGTGGTATTCGACACATGCCCCTACTCTTTATTCATAGAGTAGTGCTTTCTTTTTAACTCGTAAACTCTTTCGTAAATGTTGGGACATTAAGGCTGTTTTTCTTAACGACTGGATAACTAAGCTGTGTAACAAAAACTAAATAAAAACTTAAAATTTCGCTCAAAATAAAAAATATTTTTTCAAATTGTCGCCAAAAAGTTGGACTTAGCCTGGATAATTATCCAGTAAAAGTCAAATTTATGTTTATCGAGGCTAAGCCCAAAAAGTCAATACAAAATATTTTTTGGAAAATTTGCTTTGATATTTGGCGATGTAGACGACAATGTGAAAAAATATTTTTTTTATTTTGAATAAAAATTAACTTATATTTATACTTATATTACAATATTTTTTTATTTTGAGTAAAAATTAACTTTTTATTAAAGTTTTTGTTATCGTCTAGCCTTATTAATTACATTCGGTAGTGTCTCTGCTGTAAATTAATTTGAGAGTGGGACACTATAGCGATCTATAATTTGATTACAAGAAATAAATGAGCAGACGGACACAGATAAATTTCAAAAGTGATTGTCAATACTCGATAAGTGATTGTACGTTGATAGGATTAATAATAGATGGGTCTATCTCGCCTCTGATTAGGCGTTAGAAAATGCGCACAAACACCCAATATTCCCACAACCAGCTCTAATTTTTGCAATTACTAACTGCCATCAAATCTAATCTACTTTGTTGTATCATGGACAACCTCCATTACACAAATGCTAAATGTCTCTGTCCGACCACGTCTGACGTCTTTTTCCACATTCCATTTATTTTCACTTTTATTTGCATCAACCTACTTCTATACCGCTGACAGTCTACGCAATAAATTCAGGCGTTTTCCGGTTTTATGTAAAAGAAACGAAACGAAACCGAATAGAAAAACAAAACATGAATTTCTTGTCAGATTTTGCCCACTTAGGTGTTTTATTATTTAATAAGATTAACAGAATATATAAACGGAATCCAGTTTTGCACCACAAAATCTAACAGTGATGTGGGAATGACCACATTTAATAGTATGACCTGGGCAACACATAAAGTTATTAATCGAGGCCGCGAAAAAAAGGGTTTTACGATGGAAACTGTTCTATATAGCCATCAAGTTTTGCAGGTGAGCATGACGTTTGTGGGGCGAAACCTATTAGGTGTCAAATGTTTTAGTTTTTTAAGGAATTCCTAATAATTCCTCGTATAGATGAAATCACTCGGCATGCACATGATTTCGTTACATGCAAATATCTGTATCTCTGTGACCAACAAGATAGATGCAATCCAACAATTTTCACAGTCTGTTGGAATTTATTGGCATTTTTCGCGCTAACATGCTATGCTTGAATGCGCTTAATTCTCTCCTGCTGTACGACGATATGTACATAAAACAATTTCAAAATACATTCATAAGTATGTATGTATACATATATGAAAAAAAAATTAACTTATTTGTTCACATTTTATCGAACGAAATTTAATGAACCATTGTCATGAGACTTTGTTTTGCGCAAATAGCAAAAAAACACACAGAAAATCAAACATCATCTCATCGCCGACATTTCGTTGGAAACTCACTCGCATTCACCTGTGAGTGCAATGTGAAATTTTAGCTGAACAACAGCAACAACGTAAATTACCAATTACGAGTATCTGACAAAACTTTATTGTGATGGACACAGGGACGGATTAGGGCACTGGGCTCAATTAAAGGCCATTTTAAACATATTATGCAAAAAAAAAGCGTCCAGGCCGAATCTAATATACCCTCCACCACGGAGTACATTAAACAGTTTAGAGGCTGTCGACATTACATAGAAGTGCACTAACATATTAGGAAAATTGTGATGCTTCGTTATTATAATATTTCCACTCTATATAGCTCTACTTTATATGAATAAAAAACTTAAAGTGGGATCAAAAAGATAACATTAGGCAGCAATCTTCAAAAATGTGCCCTAAATATTATTAGGTAGAAACAATTTCCCTCAAGCTCGATTTTCAGAAATTGCAATTTCTTGATTTCAGCTAAAGCCTAAATGTCTGTAACATTTTGATACGAAAAATTCTAATATTGAAGATCAAACAGGTTACAGAGTAGAATATACACACCTAGTTTCATGATTTTAGCTACAGCCGTTTCATTGGCACCAATTTCACTCCTTTTTCCATTTTGACCTTAAAAGTATGAATTTAAAAGAGCTCGTTCCTCTTGAAAATACTGAATGACATCATTCTAGCTACAGCCGTCTTATTGTTACCCATTTTAATCCAATTTAGATCCAGATGGTACGAATATACATCTATATTTATTTTTCGCATCTACGCAGTCAGAAAAGTGTACACACTTAATTTAATTATTGTAGATGCAGCCGTTTGGGTCCTACCACTTTTATCCCCATTCGCCCCATTTTCCGTCTATAAGTACAAATTTAGAAAAAATCCTTTTTTCATGATTTCAACTTCAGTGGTTTGGTTGGTACCATTTTTATCCCTCTTTTCCAATTGTATCCCTTAAAAGTACGAATTTTGAAAAATCGGTCTACTTTACGTATCTATAGGGTCCGCCATATAACTTTTTTTTTGAAAATGCTATAAAAAAACTACTGAATATTTTTTCAAATTTCTTATTTTATTTGAAAGTACAATCCTTCCGGTTAATAATGAAAAATAATTTCATTCAAATGGCTGCCTCGGGCACACCACAAATAATAGTCCAACTGTTGAATAGTTGAAAAAAAAAACGTTAGATGGCGGACGTAATTAGATGGATGGAGGGATACGTAATTAGATGGATGTACATTCCAAATTTCATGATTCTAGCTTTTAGTTCCATTTCGCTAAAACCTTATTTTACTTTTAGGTGCTTTCACTCTACAAGAAGATGGTACGCAACAAATTTCAAGTGCATATAAGCAGAAATTAAAAAAAAAATTGCTTAAATATTCAAAATATTATGAGGTACTTTCAGTCCTTGTTAGGGAAAAATTTTCCTCTGGGCCGATTTCGCCCACTTTCAATCCCAACCGACCTGCAACCATAAGACACTTATAGAGAAAATTTGAACCTCCTAGCCCATTTCTTAGAATTTTACCACGACCCAGAATACATATACTTTATGGAGTCTCTGATGAATATTTTAAGGTGTTACAAACCCATCCTTAGGTGAAGGATATAAAAATAAAATATGTGGTGTACGATCCCTAAAAAAATATTTTCTCTGATCATTTTTACGAATATATTTTTTTAATTTTTTACTAAAAATCTAATTTCGTCGCAAGGACATTTAATATATGTACTTTTATTGTGGAAACATAGGAACCATCACACCCACTTATAAGAGGTGATTTTGTAAAAACTATAGGTAAGTTTTTCAAAAAAAAAACACATAAAATTCAGAAAAATGAATGAAATCTTTATTTGAATCGATAGTACGGTCCATATAATTTAATGTTTGAAAACTATTTCATGCAAATGTTGACCTTGACTGCGCCTCAAATGGTCCATCCGCTTAGTCCAATTTTGGCATTTCCACGTTTTTGAGTAACAGAGGCCCAATTGCTGCGCCCGACTAGCCGCTTCAGTGGGTCGATTAAACTGACCATAAAATGGAAGCGCGCGATGAACTTTCTTAACAGAGCACGCATTTTGATAATAAAATTCAATAATTTGCAAGCGTTGTTCGTTTGTAAGACGATTCATGGTAAAATTATAGACCAAACTGAAGATGTTTGACAGTGAAACAAAACATGTGAAACGTGCGTAAGCTGTTTAAACCAGTGTTGCCAAAAATATAATAACTAAAAAATCACCCTTTATGTCCAATTTAAGTTAATTTGGATGGTAGTGTTACCCAATCCACTTTCACGTAGAAACTGTGAAACATTCTCCAAAACATTGAGAAAAAAATATTTTTTATCTTTTCTGCAGGCACGAAAAAATATATTAAAAAATAAAAAAAAATCAGAAAAAATATTTTTTCTATTTTTTATTAACTAAGATTCTAATTCAGAAAACAATGTCAATAATATATTAAAATATAAAGATATATTGATAAATGTAGGCGTTATGATACTCTATGTAGAAGCGAAATATTGTTTAAATGATTGATTTTTAAGACCCAAATCTACAAAAAGAGTCATATCGTCTACACTTATCCATAGATTTTCTTCATCATGACATTGTTTTCTTCGTTAAGATTAGAATGTTAGCTATAAAAATAAGGAAATATTTTTAAGATTTTTCTTAAAGTTTTTATGATTTTTTCGGAATGGAAAAAAATCTAAAAAATGGAAAAATATTTTTTATTTGTTTTTGTTCTATTTTTTATGATTCTTTCGAAAAAAAAATATTTTTTCTAAACTTTTTGAGGCCGTTCCTAACTCTTATTTCTATTTAAATTAAAATTCGAAACATTTATAGCTGTTATAATTACTTTTAATTGGACATATAGACGGGCCTACATTTCCAAAATGCGAGAACAAATATTAAAGGTACCTTCGGCGAAAATTGGAATTTAAGTAAAAATTAAAAAATATCCATAACGTAATTTCTTTTAATTATCTTTTTGAGTTTAAATAGCCGAAATATATCAGAAAATATGATACATAGCACTACGGCAGCATAGTCTTACATTTAATATATTTCATTGGAATTGATTTTTTATTTTTATAGTAGTATGTATGTCTTTTTATCGGATGTGTAAGTTTGGAAGTGCTGAAATAAAACGTTCTATATTTTATGAATTTTTTCATTTGTTTAAAATTAAAACACTTATTCAAATATTACACTTCTAGACAGTAAAGTTTGTTTTTTTGTTATAACGAATATTTCTTACTCTCCTTTTAACATATATAAGATACACCCAAAATTTAAAATTTCTCCTCCCTCAAAAAAATCCAGGCCCTGGTCAATTGCCACTGGCGCCTAATTCACAATCCAGCCATGCATGGATATGCGAATGAAATGACAAACAACAAGATTGGCAGCACAGCAATAGCGGCAATGAAGCATCAGTTTTCTAAAACTATTTTTTTTGTTGCTGTCCGTACATCAGAGAGTGTGAGTGTGTATGCGATACCACCAATAGACAGGAAAACAGAGTAGGTATGCATGGATGTATGTACATAGTTTCGTTGACAGACGCGGCGACAAACGTTTATGCATCATCGTTTCGTTGAAATTGAATTCCACGCCAAAAAGGGTGTGGAAACAAATCTCTCCGCACTTTGAGCTTCATACGTGCAGCGCTCAACATGAGAGAGTTTACGGGTAAGTAGGTACACTTCTAATGCAATCACCTGAGTGATTGGTTTCGCTTTGCCGAGTGAAGTTCAGAAATGTGCTAAAAGGGTGTGACGCAGAGTGTGATGATACTTTTTGATAAGAAAATCTGCACATTCATTTTATATGCCATGATTGTGATAGTTATACATATATAGATTTTCTTAAAAAATAATTAAATAATAAATGCAAATTTTTTGCACATACGAAATGGATACATTTTTTGTACATATTTGCTACTTTAACTGATTTATAGCATTTATATTTTTATTGTTGAAAAACTCAACTTTTTGTAAACTTTAACTAAACTAGTGAAAGGAAATGTTCTTCTGTTCTTGGCTACAATAAATCATCAAATTAAACTTTACTTGTGTCGATCGTATACTGTCAAAAGATATAATGAAAAAGAAAATTTAAATTATCTGTATTTTTCATGTTCAGGTCGCAATACCTAAAATATAAGTACATATATTTTTATATTCGCGATAAAAAGACAAAAAAATATTATTTTTAATACATGGTAGTTTCACTTCCGCTATATCTTTGAGACAGAAGTAAAAGATCAAGGAAATTTAAGAAAAAAATGTGTGCTATATACACATATCGGTTTTTTGAATCTTTTCTATGTTGCAATTCACAATAGTGTAATTTCGAATTTAGTTATCGATTTACAATAAAAGTTAGATACAATTTAATACGATTACTTCAATGTTGTAAAAATTCAAATCTTAAATTAATAATTCGAAACTTATGAAGTTTGGACACAATTTTTTCATAAACAGACCCATCGTTTATTATACAGATCGGCTTGGAATCACTTTCTGAGTCGATTTAGCAATGTCCGTCTGTCTGTCTGTCCATCTATTGTTGTAATCAAATTACAGGTCGCAATTATAGTCTGATCCTTACAAAAATAGGCACAAGTAAGTTTTGTCGACCATGGACGAACGCTATTTAATTTGAAGCAAATCGGTTCAGATTTAGATATAGCCCCCATACAAATGTCGCTCCCGATTTGACCTTTTCCGCTCTAGAAACCACATATTTCACTCGATTTGCTTCAAATTTGGCGCGGTACCCTATAATTGAACTGGAAACAGCTATGGTGAAAATCGGTCAGATCGGTTCAGATTTAGATATAGCCACCATACAAATGTCGCTCCCGATTTGACTTTTTCCGCTCTAGAAACCACATATTTCACTCGATTTGTTTCAACTTTGGCACAGTATCCTATAATTGAACAAGAAACTGCTATGGTGAAAATCAGTCAGATCGGTTCAGATTTAGATATAGCCCCCATACAAATGTCGCTCCCGATTTGACTTTTTCCGCTTCACTCGATTTGCTTCAAATTTGGCGCAATACCCTATAATTGAACTGGAAACAGCTATGGTGAAAATCGGTCAAATCGGTTCAGATTTAGATATAGCCCCCATACAAATGTCGCTCCCGATTTGACTTTTTCCGCTCTATAATCCACATATATCACACTATTTGCTTCAAATTTGGCACCGTACCCTATAATTACAGTGGAAACAGCTATGGTGGAAATCGGCCAGATCGGTTCAGATTTAGATATAGCCCCGATAAAAATAGTATTCTCGATTTGACAAGTTGGGCCAGTTCATATTAGCCTGTGATTAGGAAACATAAAAAAAAATTTTCCATTTTTTACAGAATTGAATTGTATTCCGACAGAAAGTGGAGTGTATCATATAGTCGTCCCCGCCCGACTTTAGCCGTTCCTTACTTGTTTATTGTGTCGACTTTATTCGTTGAATGCTAGCAATTCTCATTTGTACTCTATTAATACTGACATAAATATGAACCCTGATTTATGTGAAAGACATATTCATTGCAAATACTCGCGCAATGGTGGTGTTTGTTGATAAAGTTCTTCGAATGAAGAACTTCATTTCATAGTTTCTAAGAAATGTTTCATAAATTCTATGACACTTTTTTTTTGATTTGTGTTTTATGAAACATGTTTCATACATTTTATGAAATGTTTCTTTCGCTACTTTTTAATGAAAATTTCACTGAGCTTAACAAAATCATAAATATTATTATTCTTTCAGTGTAGAATAATACAAATTATGCCGTCAACACGATACGATTTGGCCCTCCCTTTTAACTTGTTTCTATATAAATTTGCGAACAAACTTCAACCAATTTTCTCCCATACTCTTCAATTTTTGTAGAGCGGATTGTCAATTATGGAAAAAATCTCCCTTCTTTCAAGTGATTAACATACCTACTTGTTGACATAAAAATCGGAACCCTTCCTCCTCCTTTACTTTAATTTAACATCAAATTCATCTCCTGCAGGCTATAAAGATGCACAAAACATCACTATATATTCGCATTTCTTTTGTGCAACTCGTATGCTGTTCAAATACAACAATAAAGTTTAACGCGTGCCTACTTTCCCCAGGCCGCCCATAAATTACCCTTTGCCCTGCCAGCTACTGCTGAAATTTTGCATTTGCATCATCATCATCGCCATCACCATCATCATAGTCAACGTTCGCTCACAAAGCAACCACCGAAAACTTGTCGATGTTGTAATATCATGTTTGTAGTATTAAGTTACGACAACGCGCAAATAAAGTTCAAAAGATTATAATGTCATTTGCACTTGGGCAAAGCACTTACCTGCATGCCGGTCGAACGTAAATGTTCGTTGACCCAATTGCGAAAGGTATTCGCCTGTATCTCCACCCATAAATCCTCGTTGCCGCGTATGTTCATGCCCTTGGCGGCGGTGCCTTCGGGACTGCGAGCCACCAGGCCGGCATGTGTGATTTTCTGCGTTTCCGTCGAGCCGTCCGAATTGTGCTTCAAGAGGCCGGCATGGGTAATTTTGGCGCCCTTCAAATCTTTGACATCCATGGTGCCCACCATGGTGAAGGACCGTGTAGAAGGAGAGCGTTAACACACGCACACACACACGCACAGAGTTAGGCACTTGTTTTTGGTGGCGCTCTTCTTTTTTAGAGTTTTATTTTTCGGTTGTATTTTCAGATAAAAAATTTATAAATAAAAATATAGGTTTGTTTTTGAAATTTATAGTTTTCTATACTGAAAAGGAGGACATTTTAATATTAATTTCGATTAAATTTCGTTTCGTTTTGTTTCACTTTGCGTTTAAATCAATAATCATTCGTTTACAACACACTTTTGTTGGCTTTTCAAATTAACACTTTTCAGGGTTCTCTTTTCAATCCCTGACTCTTTTTATTTATTTTTCCTTTGTTTAGCAGCACTTTGATTTGATTTGGACTCTTAATAGGCATTCATATGTATATATTTTGCTTTGTGTTTTTTCTACTTCTTCGTTTTCTTGTGCTGCTATATTTTTTCACATTTTGTGTGTGATTTTTATTTTTGTTTGTTCAGTTAACAAATTTCAATTTCGTTTTCGTGCTTACACATCGATCGTTTCATTCAGACTGAGGTTCAACAACGGCAAAACAACAAATTCAGGTGGGTCTATCTATACCTATATGAAATTTTGCAATCGGAGACAACAACAACAACGACAGCAACAACGCTCGATGTAGTACCAATACAACAACAAAAACGCAAATTCTACCTACAGTCTGTGGCCAAAAGCAGCCGCAACAGCTCACACACAAAAATGTCAGTTTTAAATCACAGCCAACAACACCGACAGCCAAAAACACGCTTAAAGGTACACAATTCAGATTCGCTGATGACGTCAGTTTTGACAGACAAACAGACATTGCATGTGTGTGACTGTGTGTGTGCGTGGTGCGGTGTGGTGTGTGGAGCTGTGGCGATTTCATTTTCAACCATCACATTTTTATTTAGTTTATAAATCATTTTCGCCGTTTTCGTTTTCGCTCATTTTAAGCCATCAACAAATATAAAACAAAAACTCTTGAAATCTTCGTTTTGTCTCTCATTCGGCGGCAATAAAACGCCCGCAAAAATATCTATGGACTACACACATGAACGTAGGTTGTCTCCGCCGATGTTCTCTACATCCCTGTTAACTGTTTACATTCAAAGCTTTATGCGCATGCGCACGTTCCATACTCAAGGTACGTGTGTATTTATTTCATTGACACAGTGGTGCTAAACAAAAGAAATGGCGATAAATTACAGAACAGATTGGAATAAAATTAATGGATGTCAGTATTGAATAAACTACACAATGGGATGTCCACTATAAATGCAGTGCATTGCGTTGGAATATACGGGGTTGGGTGGAGGAAATGGGAAGTCGATTCCCCATACGAGTTGTCCGAGCAAAGAACGAATTCATTCTGTAATGTGAATTGCGGCTAGCTGACCAATCGACAACAAATGTATGCGAGTTCTTTGAAAGTCGTTTATCACTATCGAACGTCTTCATGTCCTGTATCAGATCACGAATAACCGAAGAACAAAGACCATAAAAGTATCGATAGAACCGCGACACACCTCCCATATTACGACGGTGTTCAAGGGGGACAATATAATAGAATATAAACACGTTCGAGTAGTTCCAAGGAAAGTCTTGAAGCACCCGACCATATATGGGAGTTGTAGTCCATCTTAGGTCTGATGTAGTTGGTGTAGATATTGCTTTAAAAAGCCTAGACAATTGAATGCTTCCTTTGACACATCAAATACATGTTTTGTCCAGCGAACATCACAATGCCCAGAACATCAAGAGTGTCCGATTGTCAATATCTACTCCGTTCATAGAATTCGACGACATTATTGGATCAGTAAACCGCTTGTAACTTTCTCTATATAGGTTTCTGAAATTATTCCCTAATTAGTCAGCAATCATATGCCAAAAAGTATTTTTGACTGTACAGCCTACATGTATCCAATTTCACTTCTATTTTAGCTTGAGGACTTGAGAAGCTAAATTCTATAAACGGTTAAATTATGCAATTTGCGTACACGATAGACGGCAGAAATCCAGGTCATTCAGCAGTCAATCAAGAAAGGTTTTACTCAATTTCGAATTGGAATCTCGCTTCAGAATTGTAGTATAAAGTCGCGTTCCTGAGATATGATAATCTTGATTTTTGCAAGGTTTGAAGTTATAGCGCGCGAGTTAAAAATAAGATCTTCCTCTTCACAAAATTTATTATAAAGACAATTTTAAAATAAAAAATAAATTGACTACATTTAGTATATGTATATATAAAGCGCCCGCGGGTTTCCAGCTCGACAGCCAAGTGTTCGATCCACTCTACTTCCTCTTCTGTGCATCAGCCATGTCACTGATCGTTAAATTTTTCTACACTCAAAAATTTGTTTTGGCTACACTCAAATTGGCCAATGACACTTTTCGTTCTCCACAGGCCAAGTTTGTCTGGATGCTTTGTAAGTATTCAAAATTAGTATGATCGCAAAGGAAAGGCTAATGTCGGGCGGGGCCGACTATATAATACCCTACACCATTCCCTGCGTATGTACCTCGCTTTGATTACTAAATCCAGGTATTTCATGGGAGCAACTTTATCTAGTTCATATAAATTATACAGTCCGAAATTGGTAAATAATATGGTAATTGATCCAATATTTTGGTAGATATTCCGAGTAATGTAAATATAACATGATCTGGAAAATTAATCAAGATCCAATGCCAAATGCAGATTTTACAACGGTAATAGGATGAATCGGACGGACATTTGAAGGGGGCCTATTACAAAATTTGGGCCTGTGCCAAAACGTTGGCCTATATAGTTCTACTTCACGGTATGTATTCCTAGATGAATTTATAATCTTTAGCCATATTTAACGTATATGGTCAATAATATGGTAATTGATCCAATTATCCGACAGACAAATACATATTATACAGTAGTAATAGGATGAGTAGGACCGACACTTCAAAAGGGGGCCTATAACAACATTTTGGGCCTGGTCCAAAACGTGGGCCTATATATTTCTCATTCACGGTAGGTATTCGTAGTTCAAACATATAATGATCTGCAAAAATTGATGAAGATCCGATGTAAGCTGTAGTTTCTAGAGCTGCAATAGATCAGAATGGGCCCATTTGGGTTATACCAAAGTATGGACATATGGGCTTCTCCCAAACAAGTAAGGGAATATTAAAGACGGACGGACTTTCTATCTTATTACAATTCAATTCGGTAAAAAAGTGAAATCGGGAAGGATTTTTTCATCCCGTAAATGAATGTGTTTGACAAAAAATGTTAAATCGGAAAGGACATTTGTATGAGGGCTATATCTAAATCTGAACCGATCTTACCCACTTTCACCATATTTTTTTTAGTTGGATTATAAGATGTTGTGCCAACTTTAAAGAAAAACCGGTACAATATGTGGAATTTAGATCGGAAAAAGTCAAATCGGGAGCGACATTTGTATGGTGGCTATATCTAAATCTGAACCGATCTTACCCACTTTCACCATAGGTGTTTTAAGTTCAATTATAAAATGTTGTGCCAATTTTAAAGAAAATCAGGTGCAATATGTGGTTTCTAAAGTGGAAACAGTGAAATAGGGAGCGACATTTGTATAGGGGCTATATCTAAATCTGAACCGATCTTACCCACTTTCAGTATAGGTGTTTCTAGTTGGATTATAAAATGTTGTGCCAAATTTAAAGAAAATCGGGACAATATGTGGTTTCTAAAGCGGAAAAAGTCAAATCGGGAGCGACATTTGTATGGGGGCTATATCTAAATCTGAACCGATCTAATCCGCTTTCGCCACAGGTATTTCTAGTTTGATTATAAGGTTTTAAGCCAAATTTGAAGAAAATCGGGTACTATATGTGCTTTATAGGGCGGAAAAAGTCAAATCGGCAGCGACATTTGTATGGGGGCTATATCTAATTCTGAACCGATTTCCTCCAAATTCAATACCAATGGTCCTTGGCCTGAAAAAATAACTTCTGCCAAGTTTCATGACAATCGGACAACAATTGCGACCTGTAGAGTGCGAACAAGCTTAGATGGGCAGCAGACGGACGGACAGACAGACATTGTTAAATCGACTCAGCTGGTGATTCTAAGCCGATCGGTATACTTAAAGGTGGGTCTAGCTCAAGTATTTCATGGCGTTACAAACATTTGGCGCGAAACTAACATATAATACCCTAGTCCACGAAGTGGTGTAGGGTATAACTATACGGATGATGGGAATACTCTAAAATACACTTTAATCCTATAAAATATTTATGTTTTTACGAGCCCCTTGTATAACTTCTATACCGTTGCCTTAAATGCATTGCGACTTAGAATTTGGTCACGATTTGGCTGTGGATGCTGGGCCCATGTATCACGAACCTTCTAGTACTTCCCACACAGTTAGTCCGGCCCTAAATAAAATTAATGGCCTTATAAATGCCATGCAGATGATCTCTGTTAGTGAGGGTCGGTTTAACCGACTAAATCTTACTTGTAAAAGCTACCAATAATAATAATGTCACAGATGTTGATTGTTGCATATTTGTAGTAAAAGCGGAATTTATCAAAAACCGGAAGTACTTTTAAATATACCAATGATATCATATGCCGAACGGAACAAGGTGAGTTTCTCCCAATCATTGACCTGTGCGCGATAGACTTTTATTATATCTAGATGGCTATTTTTGAGATAATCTTTATAGACCATTTCATTCATAAATATCACTAACAGAAATTAAACAACTGTTGTACAAAGTGAGAACATCTTGCCCCTACTATCATCCACACCAAGGCCGGCTAATGATATCAGCCTGAATATAGTAAAAAAATCTACATTGGGCAGCAGATGTTACATTGGTCATGTAAGCAGTTCAAAATTAAAGACGGCCTTCATACGGATTCGGACTTTAGATGGTCATTATTGCCACTTTGATTTTGTTTTTAAACACTTTGCGTGGGTTGCACCAGCATTGTTATTCTACCGACCACTGTTGGTTGAGAGTGTTCACAGTCATATACAAAGCTTTTGCGCATGCGCACGTTCCATACAAATAACCGCTGCTGTACTCGATACTGATGCTCTCCGCACGTTGTTCAACTCTCTGTGAATGTTAAGAAAACATTCTGTAGCTGTTACCGATACTGTTATTGTATCTCTGTATCTCTATATGTTTCAACAGACAGCGTAGTGAACATAGTTTTCAAGTATTCCACTGTAGCGTTATTTATGTTTGTGTGTACGCTGTTCGCTTTGTTTTTTCTTCTCATTTGGTTTTGGTGTTTAGTCTTAAGACAGACAAAAACTGAAACTGAAACAGAATCAGAAACGACAAAAACTTATGTAGGAAGTTGTAATGTCAGTTAATGGAGAAGGTTACTTTTGTGTTATGATTCTTAACAATTTTGTTCTGCTGGCATTTACTGTTGTTGTTGTCGTCGATGTTTTGTTAAATATTCTACACAAGAAGAACAACAACAAAACGCATACATACTATTTTCTTAACTATGTATAGCCTCAAGCTATAGAAATATAGAGCAAAAGCTGTGTGATTTTTTCGTTTTTGCAAATGAAGCCATACTACATAGCATTTTTGGGGCAGTCGTCGCAGTTTACTTTCGGTAGTTTATGGTCTTTTCTCATAAACGTTTTTGGCATATTGATTTTGTATTTTCAAAAACCTACTGATTTTTATGTGCACATCAACAGTTTGGCTCAGTGAACATTTTAATTGACGACTTTTTCATATGGATTTTGGATCGATTATAAAATCCATACAAAAAAATATTTGATTTATAAAGAGTTTGTTGCTATTTAAATGGTAAGGAATGTTTGTGCCAATTTCGATATGTTTCCGCTCAAAATTCCATGCACTTTTTGAAAGCGAAAAATCAACGCCTGAATGAAATTGTATCATTTTTGGCCGGGATGATGACTATTTATTTAAATATGTATGTTTCGGACATATAAATGCTTTGACTTTCAATTGATTCATATGTGGAGATTTAAAAATAAAGATAGGTTTTTGGTGTGGTAAATTGTCGGACTGACCGAGACGTTTGTCCAAGTGCAGATAGCGAAAATTGCGAAATATTCAAAAAATAAACTTTAACTATACCAAGAAACAACTAAAATTTTTTTACAAAATTTTAATAAAAGGGCTAAACAGCCACCAGTATAGAGATGGGAAGAAGGGCATACCATCTGTTAGTTATAGAAGAATTGGCAAGTGGTGCTAAACGTTATCTGATACTGACTGATAGAATGATTAATTGGGATGTAACGTGTTTGAAAACTATTCTCAGGTGCTACAAGAAAAACTATAGAAGGCGCAGGGAGTTCGTGGCCGAAACAGAGCTGCTCAGAAAGATTTGTAAATAGATTTACACAATTTAAATCTCCCACAGAGCATTACACCATTTTGGAAGTTATGTTTATCGTAGCCTTTCATCTCAACCCCATTCAATGGAGATCATTTGGAAATGGGATTTTTACACCGTACGACAATTTAAAAAAGTCATTACACTTGATCCGGACGATACAATTATGAAACTACAGGAAATAGAGTTAATTGGCGTTTTTATACCCTCCACCTTAGGATTGGGGCATATTCACTATGTCATTCCGTTTGTAACACCTTGAAATATTCGACGCATACCCCACAAAATATATATATTCTGTATACTGGTAAAATTCTAAGATGATTTAGCCATGTCCGTCTGTCTGTTGAAAGAACGCTACCTGCCGAACAAAATGATCTATGGGATTAAAATGCGTCTTATGGTTGTAGATCGGTTGGGATTGAAAGTGGGCGAAATCGGTCCAGAGGGAAAAAAATTTCCCTCACAAGGACTGCAAATACCCCTAATATTTATAGTATTTATGTATTTGAATATTTTGAATATAACGAGCCATTACCGCCAAAATAATGTATCCCACAATATAATCGATTTTTGTTTTTTTTTTTATCGAAATCGATATTTCAACATCATTTGCATGATCTGTCAAAATTTCATGTTTTGTTTATAATGTTTACATTATAAATTTTAAAACAATAGCTTTATTCAAACTGATTTTATTTAAAAAAAACCTTCCCCAGTAAAATTTCGAGTTTGTGGGATACATTTTTTCGGCGGTTATGGCTCGATATCTGCTTATATTTACCTGATAGTTGGAATACACATTCCCTTTATAGCAATAAAGCGTAACATAAAGTGATTTTTATTTGTAGGGGGTGAAATGGGGTAAAAAGGATATGAAAATTACAAAACGACAATAGCTAGAAACACGAAATTGTGTGTGTACATTCCTCTAATAGAGTAGACATATATTATATACAAGTGTTTTTCCAAATTCGTACTTTTAAAGGGTAAAATGAGAATAGAGGGATAAAAATAGTACCAATCAAATGGATGCAACTAGAATAATGAAATTCGGCGTAGACACGTAAAATAAAAGGATTTTTCGTAATTCGTACTTTTAGGGTGGTAAAATGGGAAATGGGATAAAAATAGTACCAACCAAATGAACGCAGATAGAATCATGGAATTCGGTGTATACATTCCTCTGACACGAAAATAAAAAGTATTTTCCAAATTCGTACTTTGAAGGGATGTAATGGGAACAGAGGGATGAAAATGGTACCAACTAAACGGCTGCTGATAGAATGATGAAATTCGGTGTGTACATCCCTCTAATTGCGTAGACACGTGAAATAAAGAGGTTTTTCCTAACTCGTACTTTAAAGGGGGTAACATAGGAGAAAAGGGCATGAAAATGGTACCAACCAAATGGGCGCATGGAATTTCAAAATTAATACTTTTAGAATTCAAATAGCTGTAGCTGAAAATTCACCACTACCACCCAATATTTAATGTATTTAAACTTTTTTGAAGATTGCGGCGTTATATTTACTTTTTGAATTGACTCGAAGTATTATTTCGATATATGTATAGTAAAGAGTGATTTTTTTGAGGTTAGGATTTTCATGCATTAGTATTTGACAGATCACGTGGGATTTCAGACATGGTGTCAAATAGAAAGATGCTCAGTATGCTTTGACATTTCATCATGAATCGTCTTACAAACGAACAACGCTTGCAAATTATTGAATTTTATTATCAAAATGCGTGCTCTGTTAAGAAAGTTCATTGCGCGCTTCCATTTTATGGTCAGTTTAATCGACCCACTGAAGCGGCTATTCGGGCTATTGTGACTAAATTTCGCACCAAATTTACATTGTTGGACATTAAACCACCAACACGCTTACGTAGAGTGCGAACTGAAGAAAATATCGCAGCTGTATCGGCCAGTGTTAATGATGACCACCAATTTTCGATTCGTCGCCGTTCGCACCAATTGGGTCTCTGTTACTCAAAAACGTGGAAATGCCAAAATTGGACTAAGCGGATGGACCACCTAAGACGCAGCCGCGGTCAACATTTAAATGAAATTATCTTCAAAAAGTAAATGTCATGGACCAATCTAACGTTTCAAATAAAGAACCGATGAGATTTTGCAAATTTTATGCGTTTTTTTTTTAAAAAAGTTATCAAGCTCTTAAAAAATCACCCTTTATAAAGATATCGGTAGCCTTGCCTTATAAGCTTGGTTTAAAATAATTAAAATTTTATATTTATTTCTAAAATTATTTTTTCATTATTTTTTTTCTGTTTTGGTTTGGCTATATTAAAAAATAGAAAATCGACAGCCTCATGGTGCAGGGTATATAAAGATCGGCCCGGCCGAACTCAACGCATTTTTTAATGTTTTTTTATTTCCTAGAAAATGTATTTGAACTTAAGAAAAATTCAATTGTGAATTGAGAAATGAAAATTTGATTTTTATTTCTATATTATTATATCATTATTTTTTATTAAATCCATTAATAACTTCTATATCATATCCTTTTAGCTTTCTGATCCTGATGAATTGGGCAATTTAGTAAAGTTTCTTTTGTATCAGACATGTATGCCGACGAAAATCTTCATATTGTGCTATTTTGCCAATGATGTCTCGATGAAAAGCTCTCAAATATCCTTTAATTTGTACAAATCGAATTGGTATGAGTGGAATAAGACCAATAGGAAATTGGAGCTACTAATGATGATACGTTTCGAGACGCCCCTAAGGATAAAATCCGTGAACCGATGTTATTCTTTCAGTCTGGCAGCATGTACATCGGTAAGAAGGACGAAATCTTAAGGGACTTACGATTAACTTCTTTAGCACTTTTAATGCTTTAAAGTAGTTTTCCCGGAGATAATTTCAACTAAGATCATCCGGGAACCTTTAACTAATGTTCGAGCTTATAATTCGTTTTTCTTGCTTACACAGTTTGAAATATGAATTTGGCAAGTTATATTTATAACACTGTCCGACAGTCCGTATTACTGATGTACTAGATTATATACATATGAAACAATGGGTGAAATAAAGTTGGCATTTTTAGTTTTTCATTTTCTCATCCTGTTGCCCCTTAAAAGGACCATAAAGTTCCAAAGGATACAATTTTTATACCCTTACTCTACAGAGTAGGAGGGACAGAAAAAAAGTGTAACGCATTGAAGGTGTGACTTAAGACCCCAAGTACGTTTGGACCAAATCACTTTTACAACTTTTTAAGGTGTTTGAGCCATGTCCGTCCGTCCGTAATATTTTTCCCAAACTTAGTTTAAGTTCGAAGATGGGCCACGCCCCTTCTGGTGCCTCCCACACAAATAGTCCATATTCCAATGTTATTTGTGAACTCCACTCTTCATACAGACAGTTGATTTTTTTGCAAAATTTTTATCAGATGTTTATAATTTAATGCCGACTCTACACAAATGATTTGCAAGAAAATTAAAAAATCAATAAACCAAATTAAACAAGTAATGAAAGGCTAAAGTCGGACGGAGCCGACTATATGATAAACTGCACTTTCTATCCTATTACAATTTAGTTCGGTAAAAAAGTGATATCGGAAAATTGGAAAAGACAAAATTATTAAATAAAATGATTATTTAAGATTTGTTGGTCGTTAGTGACCTTTTTAGTAACGTTCCATCACACCCTTGTTTATTCATAGTTTCATTGAAATCGGTCAAGTGGTTAACACTGAAGATTTATTTCCGAAAACTCAAAGTTATTCTCCGCCATGTGGCGCTTAGTAAACTTTTTGTATAAAAAATACAAATAACAATGAATATTTTCTGCCTACCACAAAACACAATAGAATATAACCACAAACATATAAGGTATAATCGGCCAATTGATACACTCACTTCAGCGGTCATGACTCTGTTCATATTCCTCGTATCGACCATTTTTTTCTGATATTCCTCATGTTCAAATTAATCGTCATTTTGACTTTTATATCAATTGCTGTGTCATTATATATAACTCACTGGCTCGTACTTTAACTTCCAAACAATTTGCGCTTTTGTAATTTCATTCTTAAGATTTATGTGAATATTTCAAACAAACCAACAACAGCAACAAAAAAGTTCACTGTCAATGCCAAATGCATTATGAACCCTCGGTGTGTGAGAGATTTCAAATTCAGTTTTCAGCAGATTTGTAGTCATTTCGCGAACATTATTCGTGTGTACATAATGAGATCATAAAGTGGATATTTTTTATAAAGTAAACCAAACGAGAAAAGTGAACAACAACAAAACTCAGCAGCCAGCAACAATGCGGTTGGCAGTTAATAATGTTTTCATTGTTGTAGTTGTAGCTATTTTGAGATATCTGTCAAATGGCATACAGCTCAAAAAAACGAACACAATTAATTTACTTTAAATATTTGTTGATGGGAAGTTATGGACGAGAATGTAAACATGTCAGTTTTAGTGGATTTGTGTGGCTTCGTCGACCATAAAACGAGGGGTCAGACAAAAGGGAAGGGTCCGATTATTTTTAATAGAGAAATGTCATGTGCTGAGGTACGTGATTCAAAACGCTATGGGGAAGCGCATGCGTGGCTTCTGTGTTGTGAAGGTCGCTTTTGAATTCGTGATCAAGATCTTCTAACATGTGGCCGACGTGATGACATCTCTGTGGGTTAAGTAGCAACGTATTTGAAAAATGAATACAGTCACTTAGTATACATATGTCTCTTGGTCTCTTCCAGCGGTTAGGTTTTCGAAATTCATGATTTTGTTTTCATTTGTCGCCTTGTGAAGTCCACATAATTTCAATCACAATAACCACTAATATTTAATAGATTTAAACCAAGTTTTTGAAGATGTTCAGAGTGATTCATACATTTAGGGACAAAAATGATACCATTCATGGAAACATGAAAGACGGTACCTAGTTTTGTAAAATAAATAGTTTTTTTCAAAATTCGTAATTTTCAGGGGTAAAATGGGAAAAGAGAGAATAATTAGTACCAACCTGAATTAGTACTGTTTGTGAAACATGAACAAACATGATTTTTTCGAAAGTTGTACTATAGGGAAAACGGGATAAAAATGGTACCAAACGGCTGCAGCCAAAATCGTGAATTTCATACGTCGTTCAGACCTAGATGCCAAAATAAGAGACTTTCGATGTTAGTACTTTAATGGTGAAAATGGAAAAAAAAGGGATAAAATAGGTACCAACCAAACGAGCACGGGCATGAAGACGCGCAAAAAAAGAAATTTCCGAAAATTTTATTTTTGAGGGAAAACGGGGCGTAATGGGATAAAATAGGTACCAAACAAACGGATGCAGCCACAATAATGAAATTTGGTGTATACATCGCGCTAACTGCGTAGACTTGATAAAATAAGAGATCTTCCGTTATTCATACGGTTAGGATGAAAATGGGTAAAGAGAGATAAAATTGGTACAGACCAAATGACTGCAGCTAAAACATAAAGCTCAGTGTTGACATTACTTCGACCGTATTGACGTTCTGAAATTTTGCATTTAGGGAAAACCCGGAGAATGGGATAAAAATGGTACCAACCAGCAGCAGCTACAATAATGAAATACGATGTGTACGTAGTTCTGACTGCGTAGCCGTGAAAAATAAAGAATCGTACTTTTTTGCGTGAAAATGAGGAAAAAGGGATAAATTTGGGATCGACCAAATGGTTGTCATAAAATTCGGTGTGTGCATCTGACGGGACGGGAAAACGGGGTACCAATAAAATTCTACAATAATGAAATTCAGTGTATACGTTGTTCTGACTGCGTAGACGTGGACATAAGATATCGAAATTTTTGGGATGAAAATGGGGAAAAGGGATAAAATTGGTACCGACCAAATCGCTGAAGCTAGAATTATGAAACTCGGTGTGTATATTCCTGTGACAGTTTAGACGTGCAAAAAGGTATTTTCGAAAATTGTACTTTTAGAGGAAAACCAGGCGAAAGGGGATAGTGATGGTACCAAACAAACGTGTGCAGCTACATATTAAGTGTATACGTTGATCTGACTGAGTACACGTGAAAATAAGACATATTTCGACTTTCGTACCATTGGTGTGAAAATGGGATAAAATTAGTACCGACACAATGACTACAGCTAGAATTATATGATCTGGTGTGGACATCCGTCTGACTGTTTAGACACATAAAATAAAGAAATTGTTCAAAATGTATACTTATGGAAGAGAAGTGGGACGAAATGGGATAAAGATTGTAACAACCAAACTCCTACAGTCAAAATCATGGAATTTTGACTGCGTAGACGCGCAAAATATGAAATGATTTTACCAAATTCATACCGTTAGGTGTTAGGATGGTTTGTATAGGGTGGGCCATTTGAAATTTTGAATAAGAATCGGCTATAAGAAAGTACAGAATACTTTTTTAAATTTCTGGTTTTATTGGAAAGGTTGAACTTTGTCATTTAATAATATCATTCAGTAGCTCGTCCGATCAACCCAATTTTTCAATACAGCCCAAAATCCAACAGTCACATTTGGGCTCTCTGAACCCCATATTTGGTAATTTTGCTTATTGACATAGCCACCGAGATGAAAATGAGCTTCATCTGAAAACACGAAAATTGTCCACGTAAATTTCTTACAGTTTGCAGTAAAGACTCACTACTTCGGAAGTAAGTTTTTAATACTTCCCTATTTTTTCCGAGCGTGAAAATAAAAAGTGAATGGTATTCTTCCTTTCAAAGTCAAAATACTCGGTAGTTTAAATTAAAATTTTTACATGGTACACCCTAGAATACTATTCAAGTATTAAAACTTGCTTGAGCGCCCCGGTAGTCGAGTTGGTAGCGTACTCGGCTATCAGCGTGGGGGTCGTGGGTTCGATTCCCACCAAAAGGCTCTGGTCTGTCGCTGCAATAACTAGCTACAATGGTCTTAGTCACTCCGGCTCAATCCCTGGACCCAAAATTAGAATATAAATTTACTTTGTATTGTAATTCATAATAAATAAATAAAAACTTGCTTGCAATTTATCATAATTTTCTTTAAATGTTACTGAACTTCTACGTAAAGTTGACATCATTTTATATACTGGTAATACTGTTTAATGCATAACATACTGGAGGGTATATAGGATTCATGCAGACCGAACTTAAAACGATTGTTACAAGTTTTTCTTTTAATTCCATCAATATCATTGACATGGATTAGTGGTCCTTATTTATTCGATCAACGTAAGCAGGGCCGTGCGCAGGGGGGGGGGGGGGGGGTTTGGGGGTTCAACCCCCCCCAGAGAGGTTTCGAACATATTCTTTTTAGACTTTCTGAAGCAATAAAATATAGAATTTTTAATGTCTTTTTAAAATAACTTGTCTGAAATGGTAATTTTGTAGTAAAATCATGAAAACACGAAAATTACATAAAAAAATCGTGGACACTTTCTTGAATTTCGGACAAATGTTATGAAAAACACAAACAAACTAAACGAATTGTGCCAATTTCAAGATTGTGTATTGCTAATTTCGCTAATGGACACCAAATTGTTCGGAAAATTTTAATTTTTATTAACCGATACCACTTCTTGACATTCGATTAGAGCTATATCATATGAACTTTTAATTGTGTACTGCAATAAAAGTTTGGAAATTTAATAACAAAATCGTTTAGTAATTTTAAAAAAGTGTAGATAAGAATCACTATGATATCATAATGAAATTTAAAATATTCTTAATAAAAGCAAATAATTTGCTTGATGCTTGTAGAGCGCTAAGATGTAACATTTGCGATTGGACATTTTTATGGAGCTGTATCTAAATCTGAGCCGATGTGTCCTATTTTCATCACAAATGCAACAACAACGGTTTCTGTTACTTCCAATGTTTTTGGGAGTTCGCAATCATAATACAAATCCATTTCGACAAACGAAGAATACTGTTTGATATACATGAACGTATTTCTCTTTGTTCATTTACAAGAACTGATGACATGTTTACCGCAAACAAACTAATTTTTCCCACAAAAGAAACTCAAAAACGATGTTCACGTGTCTAAAATTTCGTTTGTACGAAATGCCTTTTTTCCCTGCGTGTAGGTCTCTATTTTAAAATCTACTTTAAAGTTGCGAAACAATAAGAAATGAGTGTTAACTTACTAAAATTTGTGTTAAATTTATCACTTATGTCAAATATTTGTCAGAGTTAGTATTTTTTGTACATATGTAACAAGTATTATTCAAAAGAGAAACAACAAATTCAGTAACATGGATCTACGTAGCAAAACGAAACTATAAAATACCAATTATTTGGTTTTTTACATATTTAAGATTATAAAAATGAAGAAAAATTTCCAAATATTTTTTATTTAATCGGAATATGCGTATAAAGATTTTGAGTAAACATCCTGTTACTCATGTCCTATATAAATTAAAAACTCCAAAACACTTTAGACATCCTATTTAGACCCATACTTCGTCAAGAAGCATATTAAACTTATCCAAAAAAATGCGGAACTGAAGGGTTTATCGCCGACGAATTTGATCGTTTTTTGTGTAATATTTCTTCAAAATATATATCGATGGCTTATATCTAAAAGTGGCTATGAACCATTTTCTCGAAAATGAGTTTTTGATGCCAAACTATTCTCAGATTTGGATTTCTAAAGCCATTTTTTTAATTTTCTGATTTGGATATCCCCTCGCACGTTAGTTTGTGACTGCATAAGTGGCTATGAATATAAAAATAATAGAAATAAAATAGTTCAACAATGGAGCAGCATAAAACCGAAGCTTATAATTCGCTACAACGATTTTGTTTAAAACATTTTTCTAGATTTAGGGCATATCGTACTATCAACTTCCATCATTTCGCGTTAATAGCATTTTGATTCCCCAGTTATCAGGCTAAAATAGGAAAAATGGTGGCTGTAAAGTCAAAAATTGTGAAAAGTATATCTAGAAAAACCGGCGTAACTTTTTATTATATTGAGAATACCAAAATAATTCTATGGTATAGATGGATTACTGAGATGCAATTTTGCCGACAATGTCTGTCGGACGAATGTATCAAAATATTTCTCGAAGATCCTGGCAATACAATATGAGTGGTTTCCAAACGCTCCAGTAAAAATTTCCTAAAAAGTTGGAAAATTAACTATTTATGAGTAAAGTTTCCATCTTTCAAAGCCATAGTAAATAGTTCATTTACTAGAAAAAGGGATCTACTACTTAAAATCATTTCTTTGGATCTAAGAAAAAATTCTTACAATTGAGTAAATTCAAACTTATTTGGAAGAAAATTTCCAAGGTTTTAAGTGAGAAAAAAATCTGAAATTTTTTGTATGGAAAAAATTCCATTTAGGAAATTTTAACTTAAAAATGTGTTTATTTCCTAAAAGTAAGTTAATATGTTTACAGAATTTGAAATTGTTTAAAAAATTCTTGAATATTAATCTAAGAAGCAATTCTCGTTCGTTTGCAGAGACTTATTTCTCAATACCTATCTTGCCTTCGCAACAATCATGGAGTAATAGCTCAACTCCTTATGGCAGAGGTAACATGAAACTCTTGAGAAATATCTCATGGTGTCATTTTTTGTATCAATTTTGCATACTCTGAAGCAAAACTATTTGTTTGATTTTTTTAGTTAAATTGAACTTATTTTAATTTCACCTTTTTTCCTTGTATAAAAAAATTTTCCTCAGTTTAAGTAAAAATTTCGTCGTTTTGAGTAACAAAAATCAGCAAAATTGTCCTCAGGTTGAGTAAATATTAACTTGATTTGAGTAAACATTTACTTAGTTTTAGGAAATTTTCAGCAAAATTTTACTTATATTTTGTAAAAATGTACTTGGTTTCCTAAATTTTAGTTAATTTTAATTCATTATAGGGTTCATTTTTTTATGAGTGTATATGAAAACCCCCCCCAAGGGAAAATCCTGCGCACGGGCCTGAACGTAAGCGCCATAAATACAATTACACCGTACGACAATTCGTAAAAAAAGTCGTTACACTTGAACCTGATGATATACATATGAAACTATAGGGAAAATTGAGTAATTTGCCGTTTTTAGTTTTTCAATTCCTCTTTAATTCGACACTAATACCGTTACCATAGAGTGCGAATAAGTAGCTTAACTCATTTTTGAAAAATTTTATCTTTTAGAACTTTATAGTCCATTTAAGGGGCAACAGGGCGAGGAAATGAAAGACTAGAAACGCCAATTAAGTAAATTTTGCCTATAGTATCATATGTAGCACCAGGTGATAGTTCAAGTGTTATATGGACTGTCGGACAGTGTTATAGGTGAGAAGGTTTTTATTAATTATTCTAGCTTTATTATGGAATATAATCCCAGCATATAATCTGTAACGGATCTTTGTACATTATTCAGAGATTATGTAAATGGTCGCCAATTTCGATCGATTTTCATTAAAAGAAGGAAAACTAAAAATTGTGTTGCTTACGTCTTTTTGGCAAATGGGGTTCGACATCACTGATGTATTCTAATTATTTATGACAAACTGAAAAAGAACGAACATATGTTGGAGGGTCTACAAAAATCTCAGCAAACCTCATACTCGGCCCCTCGCATGTTTACACCTTTATTTACCCATAAATCCATTTACGTATCGAATGTTTGTTCGTCAAAAATAATGTCATCCTTTTGATGAGGTGCAAATGTCATTACCGAAGCTAAGTGACTTTATGTAAGTTGCGATTTATTTACCTAAGGCAAATGACAAGCTTTGGCTTTTTTGACATTAACGTAATTTATTTTTGTCTGATTAATTGATGCCTCATGTGAGGCATCCGAAAAAAGCTCATCAAAAATAAAATGTGTTAGCAATTCCAAGAATTTAAAATCGAAACATGTTTTGAGATGTGCGAGGATAGATGTACATTGAGATCGTGCCAAATTGAAATAAAATTACCATTGTTTTGCCGAATAAACGTCATTTAAATTTAATCATTAAGCGGATTTCCGATCATTATCTTAACAGTTTTTTGTACGTATAGATCGCTCGCGCAAAAAATTTAAATAATTAAATTTATTTCAATGCATTTATATCGGCATTGTTTTGTTTGAAGTTAATTCTAAGTGGGAAACAAATATCTGAGCACGCCAAATAAATGTGTATTAGGCGTTTGAACAAAGGTTTTGGTGTAAAAAAAATACTTGGCACACAGTTTAGACTGACGTCGATAGAAAACAAATCAAATAGGAATTTGTGATGCGCTGGATTTAATTGTGAATTGCCGGGCAAATAAAACAAGTTAGAGAAGGCAATGGTATGCCTTGGTCAACTAAATGGTATTAAATAATAAATAATTATTTTGTAAATTTAGAATGTTTCTTCTTCTAAGACATTTGGTCGCACAGAATGTAAACAACTTGGATAACAGACAACTCAAAGGAGACAATTTCACGGGAACACTTTAGACAGTGATGGTTATGGACGATGGCTTAGATCGTACAACAAGAGCATAGTACGATTTAGAAGAGACACGTTCGCGATCAAATGTGTCTTTGTATTCCCAAACTCTGCAATTATAATTATATGTATTCGACCTTCTCGTCTATATTATTGGTTCTGATTCAACACCTTGGAAAAGAAAAAAAAAAGTAAAAACGTGATTTAAAATTGAACGAAACTTTTTAAGCCATTTTTCATTATGGTTTAAGACCAAAGGTTGTCTGAAGTCTTCAGCAGAACCCAAAATTAGCAAAAAGGCAAAGTGAGACCTTTATTGTTGCATCTAAAAGTTGACTGCGCAGTTTCGATGGGCGCTACTCCATCTCGTCAGAACTTTCGCAACGACTTAAATCAGGGTTCATATTAGTACCAGCGGTCACATACGACAAATGAGAAGCGCTGATAAACAAAATATTCCACCGAACTAAGTCGACACACTAAAAATCTCACTTTGCCAATTCAATGTTATGCATGTGCTCGCATCGCTCGCAACAATGCAAAGGTTGTTGTTGTACGGTATGTCCCGTCTTCACTGTACCTCGTGTGTATTGTTGTTGTTTGTATGTATTGTTGGTCTGTTATGTTGTATGTGTTGTCATTTATTTTGGTTTAAGACCAAAGGTTGTGCTGAAGTCTTCTTTAATTGTCTTTAAATTTTAACTAAAAATATTGTTTTCTTTGCCACAACTTTATAAGTTGTCCTGAAAAAATATTTGTCCGAATAAAAAATAATATATGCATTATTTATTTGAGTTTTAATATTTATTTATTTATTTTATATTTTTATTTTATTCGAAACCATGTTTAATACCCTACATTGCTGATCTTAGTGAACCTGTTCAAAATTGCATTCTTTAATTGATTTCAAAAGTCTCCTGAAGCCTATTGTTTAAACTAGTACTAGACAATGTATACTTTTATTAACAATATTTCAAGAAAAAGTGAAAGTTAAGACTTGTTTTAGCAAGTTGGCTTCCTCAAAGAGTTAACCACAAAACCAGTAATTTCTTTTGGTATTTTTGCCTAGGGTGCTAAGAATCACGCTGAATTTTTATACAGCCATATGACAATATATAAAAAGACACCGACAGCACCATGGTCGATGGCCGAAAGTGGTTTGGTAGGCAACAGTTTGGCATTTATGACAAAATTTAGGATGGTGTAAAATTTATCAATCTCTCATTGCTTGATAGAAGAGTCAATATATTTTTTGGAGAAGATGAATATAAAACACATTTTATTGAATACAATCAGGAATGGAGAAATATTTCTTTTGTATTTTTGGTAAATTGAAGATTAGATTACGCCTTAACTTACATTCTGGGACACGGGGAATACAATTATTTTTTATTATCTCCGGAGTTCAAATTGTTTTAAAAATAGGGCTCTATTCGAATAGGTCTCGGATTTGCGTCATTTGATCAGTCTCCAAGTTTACGAATTCAAACTATTTGAATGCTCTCTTCAGCTCATGACGAAAAGATATGACATACAAGCCATGAGAATGTTACTTAAGTTACTTCTTCTATCATTCTATTACGTTTGGAGAAAGTATACAATTTTACCGTTTTCTAGCCCTATGTTCTTCCCCTTAAACCTTTGTATGCCTGCGATTAGTCTGACCTCAATTCTAATATTTTGTGTTAAATGAACGACTATGAAAATAAATTCAAGGTCAGCCATGAATGATCATATCTAGGGCACTTTCGTTATAGTAAAATTATTTAGACGATAAAATGCAATGTGTTTACCCGGGAGTTTTTTCGCTGCACTTCCATAAGAAAATATGGCTCCACGGAAATAAAATATTATGACTAGACAGAGGATTGTTATGCAAATCGAATTTTTTATCCATATTTGTATAAAATATGCATATCGCTATGCAAAATATGCTAACAAAAAGATGTGTGCATCGATTTTTATTTTTATCATTGAAAATAAGTTGGGTGAAGCGACATTTAATAATAACCATCGGATCATAATATGATTTTGCATACAAATCCGCTGTCTAATTATGAGACACCTGCTATATCAAAATCATTAAATGTGGTCGCAGAAATGATGGGTAAAATTCCCACATCTAAAAAGGCAGTTGGATTACATTTTACATGATATGATGTATGGAAAAGCTGTCAGCAAGATGGGTGAAAAACGCTAAAGAATGTGATTAAAATTTATCATATTTGCTTTTTACAAAACAAAGAAATTTTTTTTTTCTATTTTTTTTTTGAGTTTTCTGTGCCAGCAAAAGAGCTTTTAAAAATAAACAACTAAAAACGGCGTTAAGTTCGGCCGGGTCGAACTTTATATACTCTCCACCATGGATTGCATTCCAGAGGCTGTCGAGTTTCGTAGAAATGCAGTAATATTACAGGAAAATAATTTTTTTTCATATAGGCAAACCAAAACAAATACAAATATTGACAAAATAATTTTATAAATAAATATAATATTTTAATTACTTCAAACCACGCTTATAAGGAAAGGCTACCAATACGTTTACATATCGAATTAATACTTCAAGTCAATTCAAAAAGTAAATATTCTTACAAATATTTATATTTTCAAAAAAGCTTAAATACCACAAATATTGGTAGATAGTGGGTGCTACAGTTGGTTGTATTTGGATTCTATTTTAATTACAAAAGTACAAATTTTGAAAATCCATTATCTCACGTACATAGTGCAAAATAACCTAACTTCATGATTTAACCATTTTTGCCGTAAAAGTAAAAAGTACGAATTTGGAAAAATCTTTTATTATGCAGTCAGAGGAATGTATACACCACATTCCATGATTCTAGCTGCAGTCTTTTGGTTGGTACCGTTTTTATCCCCTTTTTCAAATTTTACTCCCTTATTAGTACGACTTTTTAAAATCTCTTTATTTTACGTGTCTACGCAATTGAAGGAATGTACACACTGAATTTCACCATTCTAGCTGTAGCCGTTTAGTTGGTACTATTTTTATCCCTCATTTACTACTTTTATACATTTATATCTCTTGAAAGTACGAATTTGAAAAAACTTTTATTTTTCGTGTCTATGCAGTCAGAGGAATGTATACTCTGAATTTCATGACTCTAGCTGTTGTCATTTGGTTGGTACTATTTTTATCCCCTTTTTTCATTTGAACCCCAAAAGGCACAAATTTCCAAAAATCCGTTTATTTTACGTGTCTACGCAATCAGACGAATGTATACACCGAATTTCATTATTCTAGATGCAGCCGTTTGGTTAATACCATTTTTATCCCTCTATTCCCATTTTACCCCTTAAAAGTACGAATTTGGAAAAAATACTTTTACATTATGTATCTACTCAATTAGATGAATGTACACACCAAATTTCGTGATTCTAGCTGTTATCGTTTAATATGTACCATTTTTATTTCTTTTTTGCCCCATTTCGTCCCCTACGAATAAGAATCACTTTATGGTTCGCTTTTATGCTATAAGGGGAATGTTCATTCCAAATATCAAGTAAATACAAGCAGACATATACAAAAAGCAGGCTGAAATACTCTAAATATTAGGGGTATTTTCAGTCTTTGTGAGGAAAAAATTTTTCCCTCTGGGCCGATTTCGCCCACTTTCAATCCCAACCGATCTGTAACCATAATACACATTTAGGGAAAATTTGAACCTACTAGCTCATTCCGTTCGGAAGCTAGCGTGCTTTCAACAGACAGACGGACATGGCTATATCGTCTTAGAATTTAACCACGACCCAGAATATATATACTTTATGGGGTCTCCGATGGATATTTTAAGATGTTACAAATGGAATGACAAAGTGAATATATCCCATCCTGGAGGTGGAGGGTATAAAAACATGATTTGTTAAATATTCCTACTTCTACAAAAGGTTTCTATATTCTTCTATAGATTTTTTCAAATACGTCTTTTTATGTAATTTTTTGAATAAGTCATAGAGACAATGAAAAATCCAAGAGAGGTAAGAAAACATACACAAATACATACACTCAGAAAAATACCGTTCCTAAATCTGTGTAAAATCCATACCACAATTTAGTTCAACAATTTTACTCCAGTTCACAAATTAACTAAGTAGTAGTAAAGTTTCCTTCTTTCAAAGCCATAGTAAATAGTTCATTTACTAGAAATAGGGTAGTAAATTTGCTTAAAAACTTTTTTTGATCTAATAAAAAATTGTTACAATTGTGTAAATTCATACTTGTGTGAAAGAAAATTTACAAGGTTTTAAGTAAGAAAAAATATTATTTTTTTTTTGTATGGAAAAAGTTCCATTTAGGATTTTTTAACTAAAAATGTGTTTTTTCTTAAAATTAAGACGTATACTGGAATTTATACCAAGTTCTTCATACAATTAATTATTAATGAGCTTATAAAAAATCACTTCAAATTGTTTAGAAATATTCCTGAAAATTAATCTAAGAAGCAAATTCCTTTGCAGATACATACTTATTTCTTAAATAATTCAAGTATTTTTCTAAACAACCACTGCAAAGGCATCTATCTTGCCATCGCAGCAATCATGGAGTAATAGCTCAACTTATTATGGCAGAGGTTTCATGAAACTTTTGAGAAATATTTCATGTTGTTATTTTTGTACCCTCCACCTTAGGATGGGAATATATTAACTTTGTCATTCCGTTTGTAACACCTTGAAATATCGACCTGAGACCCTATAAAGTATATATATATATTAGATCGTCATAAAATTCTAAGACGATCTAGCCATGTCCATGTTTTAGGGACTCAATTGGAAAAGTGGGAAAAATGGTAAGAAAGTTGAAATCATGAAATTCGGTGTGAATGCATACACCGAATTTTATGATTTTCTGACTGTAAAGATGAGAAACAAAAAGATTTTTTTCGAAATTTGTACTTTTAGGCGAAAAGTGGGCGAATGGGGATACAAATAGTACCAACCAAACGGCTGCATCTATAATAACGTTTCTTTGACTGCCTAGACGCAAAAATTAAAGAGAACTTTCATTCTATTCATACCTTCAGGATCAGAATGGAAATAAATTTGGCACCACTCAAGCGACTATAGCTAGAATCATGATATTCCGTATTTGTACTCATCTGACTGCGTAGACGCGGAAAATAATAGTTTTTCTTATAAGGGTCGAAATGGAAAAAGTAGTGAAACTGGTATCAAGCAAACGGCTGTAGCTAAAATCAGGTGAAATATGTATTTTCCACTCTGAAACATATTGGATCTTCAATATTGGAAGTTTTCCTATCAAAATGGTACAGACATTTAGGCTGTAGCTGGAATCAAGAAATTGCAAATGAAGGCAATCGATCCTAAAGGAATTAATAAATATTGAAGCTTCACAATTTTTATAAAAGAGTGCGCATAAGTGTGTTTTATAGTTTGAAATAGTAAAGAAATATCGTAATGTTCAGAAAAATATCACAATTTTCCTAATATGGTACCACACTTCTATGTAAAGTCGACAGCCTCTAATCTGTCGACAATACTGTGGAACGCACTCCGAGGTGGAGGGTATATAAGCTTCGGACCGGCCGAACTTAACGCCTTTTTACTTGTTTGTATTAGTTTTGCATACTCTGAAGCAAAATCATTTGTTTGTTTGTATTAGTTTTGCATACTCTGAAGCAAAATCATTTGTTTGAATTATTTTTGGTTAAATTGAACTTATTTTAAGTTCACTATTTTCCTTGTATTAAGTAAAATTTTCCTCACTTTAAGTAAAAATTTACTTGTTTTGAAGAAAAAAATCAACAAAATTTTCATCAGCTTATGTAAATATTTACTTGATTTGGGTAAAACTGTACCTAGTTTTAGGAAAATTTAGCAACATTTTACTTAGATTTAGTAGAAATTGACTTGGTTTTAGGAAAAAATTTACTTAGATGTAGGAAAATTTCAGCAAAATTTTACTTGAATGTACTTGGTTTGAGGAAAAACTTACTGCAATTTTCCTCAGTTTGAGTAAATTTTTACTTGGTTTGAGGGAAATTGAACTACAATCAAGTTCAAAGCATGTACTACTTTCAAGGAAAAGTTGGAACTTGATATGAGGAAATATTGCATTAGCGCTATAAGAAGTTAAATTTTCCTAAATTTTAGTTCATTTTAACTCATTATAGGATTAACTATTTTCTGAGTGTACACACACATTCAAAGCAATCGCAGCTATGGAGGTCAAAAATCGTACCGCTTGACGTGGAATGACTCATTTAATATTTTCTGTGTCAAAATGATAGGTTTTAAAAAGTACAATTTCGGCGTTTTCAAAAAATCCTGTTTTTACCTTAATTAGATGAACATTAAGCTGACGTTGGAAATTTTTGATTAATTGAAAATATATCCGAATTTGGAGAAAATCTAATGGATTAACGGAAACTGGAAAACAATTCCATAATCTGTCGTTTTAATCTAATTCCTCCCATCATAATGCATATGACTTTACAATGGAACCATAATTTTTTTCATCTTCTGCCAAAGATTTTACAGCCTCAATTCAGATAAACTGTTTCAAATTTCATGAAATAAGCTTTCAATCACCTCTATTATTTACGTGCAGTCATTGTGCTCTTCAGAGACAAAGTCCAACTCATCACACAGATTATCTCACACTGCACTTAAGCTGAGTTGTAATCTTGCGATGTTTTGTTCGACATCAAACAAGTGCACTTAACTTAATTAATCTTATAATATTTTTCCCCGGCAACATTTGCCCGTAACACGATTTGTTATTAATGATGATTCCCGTGCGGCAATGATGATGGGAACATTTAATAAAATGGATTGCTTTTATTCGTTCAACGTAATCCAACAATGATTTGCACATTTACATTGGAACACAAAGGAACTGATGAAATATAGACACGAAAAAAATCCACATCCAAACAACAATTCTATTATGCGGGCTCTTTTAGTCTTTAGTTTTGATCAAATAGAACTTATGGCACATGAACCCGAAAAGAAAACTCTAAAAACACAGCTAGGCTGTGTAGACAACAAACACAAGATTTACAACGTAACAAACGAAAGACTTAGGCAACAAACCTGTTTTCGTTTCACAAGTACTTAAGCGACCAGGCCGCAAGTCGCAGGCACCGAGCGAGCACCTAGTGTTCAGGTGTACTTCGTACGTAGGTAGAAAATATGAAATTCTGAGCGAGCGAACGACAGAAAAAACTGAATGAATTTTGAATCACAGCCGATAATTTACTTCACACATATATATTTATATATTGTTACATACTCCGACGAATATCAATATATATTTATACAGACATAAATTTCATTTCGACAAAATCAAAAATATTCTTGAAAGAAATCACTTATGAATGACTCTTTTAAATTGAATGACGCTTTTCTCAAAATTTGACAACAACAGCAGTCGCTGAAGTGCTTCGCTGGTGGGTGTAAAATTTACAAGTTTCTGTTGTCTGGTTGTTTCATGGCTTCATGTTGTTGTTTTGTCTTGATCTTAAGTAGGTGTGAATTGAGTTAAATACAAACGAAATAATAAAACGTAAAAAAGAATTAAATAAAATCTTATATACAAGTTTTGGTTTTGTGAAATTCGTATATGCTCATTTTTGGCAAAGTTGACGTATTAATCCAAAATGATCACAGATGATTTAGTTTGGGACACCCACTGCTTTTTGGTGGGCCTTCCAATGATAATAAAAACACTAAATCAAAGCCACAAATGACTGTGACTGTGTGTTCCATGGAAATCACACACTCGTAAGCGTTGAATTAAGCGCTGGGATAAAACCGTTTTTGGTTAGAACGGTGTCTACACAAATTAGATCGATATTTTTCGTAATTAATTGTTGTTAGAAATACTTTCACTATTTTTGCAAAGAAGGACATACAATGTGGCAAGTTTTTGTAAACAAATTGGCAAATCTCTAGAATGGATTTAAAACGCAAACTGTTCGCAGACGGGGAGACATGTTCCTTGTTTTTTGTGGGATATTAAGAATTTCAATTTCGACTATCGATTATGGCGACGTAAGTTCCGCGCAAAACCTTTCCATTTGACATATTTTTATTGCTATACGATTGAACTTAGATAACTCAATATGGTAGAGAGGAAACACCTACCTATTTCGGTATCGAATTTTTTACATATGTGGCACATTTTATCAGACTTTGATGTAATCTAAAGTCGTCTAGCATAATAGTCTGCCGTAGGCAAGAAAAAAGTTTTGTTCATATTTGTAACTCGGCTTTCTGAAAATGCAAAATCGTGCCATACATGAGGAAATTTGGTGGGTGTATATTTATTCAAAAGGAAAATTAAGACGAAATTGCAACATTAAGAAATTTGCACTAGAAAACATTATCATCATTACTTGCAATCACCATTAAACAATATATATTTGATATATTTGTAACACATTAAAATAATCGTAAACAACTACATTTTCCCTGGTGTTATTTTCGTCATATGGGACATGGACGATTTCTTCCTACAGCAAATAAGAAAACGGTTATGTTGGTTAGGACTGATTATATCACTCAATCTCAAAAAAAATAGGAAATGATTAATTAATGTATCAAAACATAACAATATAATGTGACAAAATTTCTCGAGAATCGGTTATTATTTGCATCTTATATTTTAGTAAAGAAATAGAAATTCAAATCGGGAAAATATGTAGATGTATGGAGCAATATTTTCTAAACCCAAAGGGATATTATACTCGCAATTACGGAGCAAGTGTTATGTTTTTAAGATATTTCTCAAGTGGTGCACTACTTTAGAAAAGAAACGCCATAAATCTATGCCAATTACACTATGCCACGAAAAATAAAAAAATGTGTCCGATACCTAAAAATTTAATTTTTGAGTGCACTTAGACATACAACTCATAAAATAAAAACTAACAAAAATTATGAATGAATTCAAAAAATACTAAAATTCCAACTCACATCTAAGATACCTTTAGCACTTTGGATTCTCATTCGCTAAACAGCGGGCTAGGGACAGTCTACAAAAGAGAGTTATAACTATTCTTTTTTTTTTGAAAAAAAAAAAACTCAAAATAATCCATAAAAAAAGTAAAAAGGGCGGTTATTTTGTCTGGGCCGAACCTTAAAATATATACCCTACACAATTGATAGCCTCTGAGGAATGCAATCCATGGTGGTCGATTTTACCTAGAAGTGCAGTAACATTACAGGAATATGTTAATTTTTTTAAATATAGCCAATCCGAAACAAAAAAAATGGAGAAAAATAATATTATAAATAAATATAAAACTTTAATTATAAGGTAAGGCTATCACGTACTTCATGTCAGTTCAGTATATATAAGGCAGCAATCTTCAAAAAAGCTTAAATACCCTAAATATTGGGGGATAGTGGGTGCATTTTCAGTACAAAGTACAAATTTTGAAAATCTATTATCTCTTACGTACATAGTGCAAGATAACATAACTTCATGATATCTAGCGATTTGCGTGCTACCAGTTGCATCACTTTTTCCCAAAAATAAAAAAGTATGCATTTTGTAAAATATTTTTATTTTGCGTGCCTAGACAGTCAAAGGAATGTATACACCGATTTCCACTCTGAATTCGTCCCTAAAAGTACATCTTGCGAAAATCCCTTTATTTTACGTGTCTAATTAATTAGACGGATGTTCACACCAATTTTTTTCAAAAAGATATATAAAAAATATCATTTTTTCCCTCAGTTCCCATTGTATGCCTTGAAGGTACGAATTTGGAAAAATGATTATATTTTATGGGGTTTCAGGTCGATATTTCAAGGTGTCACAAATGGAATGTCAAAGTTAGTATACCCCCATTCTGTGGTGGAGGGTATAAAAACACATTTACATTTTATTGGCACCAACGCATAATTTTGACAGTGCAAGTGTAATGTTTTTAAGATATTTCTCACTGGCAGTGTAACAATTTTTTAGAAACGAAAACCGCCAATACTTAAATTACATTTATTTAGTGTGCCCATTGATGCATAAAATTCATAAAATTAAAACAAACCAAAATTATGGATTAATCAAAAAAATATTTGCACTCTCATTCCATAAATAATTGACTTTTCCAAAAAAAATAGCTCGAAAAAATCCATAATAAATAGACTCAAGTGAAAAGGCATTAAGTTCGGCCGGGCCGAATCTTATATACAATGAAGTGAACTAACATAATTTGAAAATTGTGATATTTTTAATACGTATATATTTGTTTACTTTTTCGAACTAAAGAGTGATTTTTTTGAGGTTAGGATTTTCATGCATTTGTATTTGACAGATCACGTGGGATTTCAGACATGGTGTCAAAGAGAAAGATGCTCAGTATGCTTTGACATTTCATCATGAATCGTCTTACAAACGAACAACGCTTGCAAATTATTGAATTTTATTATCAAAATGCGTGCTCTGTTAAGAAAGTTCATTGCGCGCTTCCATTTTATGGTCAGTTTAATCGACCCACTGAAGCGGCTATTCGGGCTATTGTGACTAAATTTCGCACCAAATTTACATTGTTGGACATTAAACCACCAACACGCTTACGTAGAGTGCGAACTGAAGAAAATATCGCAGCTGTATCGGCCAGTGTTAATGATGACCACCAATTTTCGATTCGTCGCCGTTCGCACCAATTGGGTCTCTGTTACTCAAAAACGTGGAAATGCCAAAATTGGACTAAGCGGATGGACCACCTAAGACGCAGCCGCGGTCAACATTTAAATGAAATTATCTTCAAAAAGTAAATGTCATGGACCAATCTAACGTTTCAAATAAAGAACCGATGAGATTTTGCAAATTTTATGCGTTTTAAAAAAAAAAAAGTTATCAAGTTCTTAAAAAATCACCCTTTATAAGGTATATTTAAGCTCACTGTTTTAATAAATTACTCATATTGTGCGTGTTTACGAAGACAGACGAGTGTAACCACTGAATTTCATGATTCTAGCTACAACCATTTGCGTGGTACCAATTTTATCCAGCTTTGATCCTAAAGGTAGGAGTATCGAAGATATCTTCATTTTCCGTGTCTTCGCAGTCACAGCAATCTACTGCAACTGTTTGATTGGTACAATTTGTATCCCTTTCGCCACATTTTCCTCCTAAATGTACAAATTTCGAAATCAAAATTGTATTTCGCGTCTACACAGTCAGATAAATGCATACACCGAATTTCGTACCATTTTTATTCTTCTTTTCCAATTGTATCCCTTAAAAGTACAAATTTCCAAAAATCTGTCTATTTTACGTGCCTACGTAATTATAGGGATGTACACACCGAATTTCATGTTTCTAGCTGTTGTCGTATCATTGGTACCATTTTTATCTCTTTTGTCCCATTTCACCCGCTAAATTTTTGTGTACTTTTTAGTGATTACTCGTTACTAGAGGAAAGTACAAAACAAATTTCAAGTATATACAAATCAGAATTACTCCAAAAAATTGCTTAAAGAGTCTAAATATTAGGGATATTTTCAGTCCTTGTTAGGGAAAATTTTCCCTTTGGAACGATTTCGCCCACTTTCAATCCCAACCGATCTGCAACCATAAGACACATTTACGGAAAATTTCAACCTCCTAGCTCATTTCGTTCGGAAACTAGCGTGCTTTCAACAGACAGAATAAAATAAATCGTCTTAGAATTTTACCAGGATACAGAATATATATACTTTATGGGGTCTCCGTTGAATATTTCAAGGTGTTAAAAACGGAATGACCCCCATCCTGGAGGTCGAGGGTATAAAAATATGAAAAAAATAGTATGTTGTAACAATGTCTATATGTAAAATGTATGGAAGAATAATGTTTTACAAAAGTCATAATGAGTTTTTATGCAGACTCAATTTTCCTAATTTGCTCTTTCCCTTTTTAAAAATATTAGCTGGAAAGAAAATTTAAATTTCTTTTCGACAAAATGTTTTCAACAATATGTAACTGTTGTTGTATTCTTTCCCATTTGTTTTTTAAGTGTTGACAATTTTATTCAAAATTTGACGGATTCTGAGAAGATAAGTGAGGTTGGATTGGTAGCCAAAGACTTTCAGAAAAAAATCTTTTTGACACTTAAGTGAAGGAAAAGAGATGACAATGACCATCCAACGTAAAGAACTGGACAGTGGTCACGAGTACTTTTTAATTTAACAATGGAGTTTAAGTATTGGCAATTTAAATGTTTTTGCGAAAGGACATGGTTGGGTCGTTTTGGAGTTCTAGAAGTTAAAAACTATATGACGGGTTGGATGCAACAGTGTTCTAACCATCATAACTACTAAACTGAGATAATCAGGGCTTATATTCATTAGTGGCTATGAACCATTTTCCAAAAAATGAGTTTTTGATGCCATATTTCTCATATTTGGACGTCATCTGTCATATATCTGTTTTTGTTCATACCCACTTATGAATATAAGCCCTCGATATGTAACAAAAAAATCGAAAACAATCGAACAAAAACAAAAATTAAAAAATCATGAATTTTAATTCCTTTACGTCAACAAAGAGTGCCACAACTTCTACATTTATTCATAGATCTTTTACATATAGACATTGTTTTCATCATTAAAATTTAAGCTATTAAAAAATAAATCAAAATATTTTTTCTGATTTTTTCTATATATTTTTTGGTTTGCCAGCAAATATCCTTTTTTTAAATAATCATTTCTTTCTCAATTTTTTGGAGACTGTTCCGAAACCACTGTTTCTTCATAAGCCTCTTTAATTGTACATACAAGCGGGTGTTATCGGACTTATTTTTCCAAAATGAGAGTACAAATTTTAAAGTTCGATATAAATTGGAATTTTAGTAAAAAAAATTATAAAAAAAATATATTCAGAAACATTTTATACAGTGCCTTTCGGCAATTTTTTTTGATATTGTAATAAATGAGTCTTAGGCCACTATTGTATTTAATATAGTGCATTTTCATTTTTATATTTCTCTTTTAGGCTACCGTTGCTTTCAATGCGCCATATGAATGCTAAGGAATTTAAATGTATAAACGGAAATAGCTCGATCTTGTTTTAGTAGTCCATAGTAGGTAGACGTCCAATTCTAGTAGAAAATATTCTTTTTGAAGTACAAAACAAAAATTTAATAGCTTGTGTATTTCAAAGAATAGATAATATTCCGATATACCGCATACGTTCAAAGTAATAAATCTATTAAATTCCTTCTAATTGCACTCGTTTTAATATTTATATAGTTGTTCAGCAAGATTTGACCACATTATCACCAAATTCATTCAGAATTATCTTAATGGAATAATTCTATGTGAAAGTTATTTATAAAAGCAAAATCTCATAAACAAGCAGCTGTTGAAAGTGCTATAAAGTGTCAATATCTGTGAATGTTGTCACGTGACATATGTACATTTATTTTAGTTTGTTTTGGATATTTTGTTTCATCTCTACAATACTTTCTAAAACCTTCCTTCGTTTTGCGTCCGCACCCAAAAATATTTTTGTTTTCTATTTGTAATTAATAAGGATTAGATTGAGTGCGAAATAATAAGTTGTCTGCTTGCCTTTAATTTCAAATAAATCTTAACATCGAAACATGTGGAATTAATAGCTTAAGCACCTGACTGCTGCTTAGGTCAATTGAAATATCAATTAATTATGGCCATTAAGTTCGACAAATATTTTCTAATTAATTTGGAAGTAGTTAACTTTAGGAATCTCATTTGTTGCTGGGTCGGTAAGCCGCAAGCGTACAAATTTTCTTTGTCAATTAATAGAGTGTGGCTGCTCAAACAATGTTTGTGCCTTAAGTCTTTTGTTTTCTAAGGTTTTGTTCAGCCTCATTAATAAACAACGCGTTGCGGTGAAGGTTGAGATAGAAGCTTTCTAATGCATCACAATGATAATTATTTTAAATAACCCAGTCTTACAGATAGATGCTGACTTGTTTAAAATAAGGTAGAATACAAACATACACAGCAGCAACCACAGCAACAACAACACGAATAGACGTATAAACAATGGGGTGCCAGTTGTTGAGCACAACAACAATAGAACGTTGTAAAGACAACAATTAAAACCGCTGTTTGAACTTTTAAGTAAAACACACAGACAAACATATACATACAACAGACAGATGAACACTAGGGTGGACCTTATGTGACAATGACAACACTATTCCACCAAAAAAAATTATGGTCGAAATCTAAAAATGTATTTCTTGTGGGCATAAGGGCTCCATAAAAAACAAAACAAACAAAATATGGATATTTATGAAATTCCAATTTTCTTCGAAGGTACCTTTAACATTTGTACTCTCATTTTGGAAATATAGGCTTGATCTCACTCGATTATATAGCCAATCAAAGGAAATTATGATTGTCCAAAATAAATTTTGTAAAATAATAAAATATTTTATATCTTTGCGAGCCATATAAAGGCGATATCGGTATCGATTATATAGTCAATCAAAGGAAATTATGATGGTAACAAATTTTGTGACATACAAACAATGGTTTGGTATCCAAAATAAATTTTGTAAAATAATAAAATATTTTTATATTTTTGCGAGCCATATAAAGGCAATATCGGTATCAAATGAGAGCGAAGAATGTCTGTTAAAAATAATATTTCATGCCTCTAAAATTACCAATCATTTCAAATGTCCCCCTTAATAAATTTAGTTATTCATGTTTTACTTTTTAAGGGGGAAAATTTGAAATGGTTGTTAATTCTAAACTAATATAGATAGAGACATGGAATTCAAAGTATTTTTATACTCTCCACGATAGTATTATGTCTTTGTGCATTTGTTTGCAACACCCAAAAGGAAACTAGTAGGACCCATCGTTTATTATACAGATCGGCTTAGAATCACTTTCTGAGTCTGTCCATCTATTGTTGTAATCAAATTACAGGTCACAATTATAGTCCGATCTTAACAAAAATTGGTACAACTAAGTTTTGTGGATCAAGGACGAACGCTATTAAATTTGAGCAAATCTGTTCAGATTTAGATATATCCCCCATACAAATATCGCTCCCGATTTGACTTTTTCCGCTCTAGAAACCACATATTGTACCCGATTTTCTTTAAATTTGGCACAACATCGTATAATCCAGCTAGAAACACCTGTACAAAAATTAGGTAAGATCGGTTCAGATTTAGATATAGCCCCCATACAAATGTAGCTCCAAATTTGACTTTTTCCGATCTAGAAACCACATATTGGTTTCTAGATCGCATCCAACTGAAAACACCTGGGGTGAAAGTGGGTAATATCGTTTCAGATTTAGATATAAATTTATTTATATATTGCACCAAGCCACAGAAATATTAAAGGTATCTTCGGCGAAAATTTGAATTTTAAATTTTAATTATTGTTTTAAATAATTAAATTTTTTAACTAATGAAAACGAAAGCCAAAATACACCAGAAAATATTAAACATAGCTCTTCGAATAAATTTTTGTAGCATAGTGTAAGCGATCACAAGCTAGACAAGGGCGTCAGTATTGACTTTAAAGCTTAACAATTTTGAATTTACATTTTATCCATTTTGTTTAATTATATTCTATGAATTTTTATTTATTAATAGTAAATTAAATTCCAATTTAGCCTGTTGGTAAAAAACGAATGTAAGGATGCTTGAATAAATTGCAAAGGGTAGAAGAAGAAGAAGAATTCAGTCTATTTCCAAACTCACCTCTGGCCGAGTAGATTTTACTAAATTTGTTGCTTAATGGAGTGTGAAAGGGGCTCGGAATGGTACAAACCAAATAACAAGGCCAATAAAATTCTATGTCTGCATCAATCTGACTGCTTAAATGGTCTTTCTCATAACAGTTTTTGAAGTCAAAATGGAAAATAAGTGATAAAATTGGCACTGACTTAAAGGTTGCAGCCGGAAAAATAATACTGAATAGTTTGTTCGCACTAATATCAAATTGATTGAAGTTTATGAGCGCTGCGGCGTCAATTTCTAACTGAATTTCATTAATTAAACATCATTTGATTTTTCTATTTATTCTGTTTATTTTTTTAAATACTATCACCAAATACGATAAAATTTTTAGTTGTCACTACAAAAAAAAAATCTATAAAGGTAAAGTTACTCTAAGACAAGAATCAAAATTTATATTTAAAGTGTTTTCAAGGGTCTATTATTTCAGAAAAAAAATGACAAAAATGTAGCACAAAAAGTTGCAAGCGAAAAACATGTTGTTTAGCGGTATTTTCAGGAGTGTTTAGCTCACACACGGCTTGATCTAGGAACGAAATATTTTGCAAATCATCATTGAACAATCCAAGCATTATTTTCGCGGGGTGACTGAAAATTGTTTATTTCATTTGTATGGACCGCGGGCCAGCCTACTATATAAATCATCCAAATAATGTATCTAATTAAAAGGAAGATGCTCTTTATCAATAAAAACTGATATAAGCAGTGAACATATCTTACATCCACAAGCTACTGAGTTGCATGAAAATGTTCATAATTTCACGTGTTACGATATTTATGCGACTAAAATTGACTCTAAAATTATTTTAAGACAAAATCTGATAATTTTGAAAACATAATGAAAAGTAGCTGGCGAAAGCTTTCATAGGCCAGAAATCATGAAAGTTATAGTGTGGAGTCAGGTAATAAGTGTCACCATGCCAGTTGTAAATAAATGTGCATTCTTTAAATAATAGATGCAAAATGGCCTTGAGGCCATACCAGTTCAAATATACCAGGAAAATATACCAGTTCAAATCAAATATTGATTACAGGCCAAAATAAAACAAATGATTAAAACTTTTAAAGATGTAAATTATTTTCCATTATTAACCGGAAGAATTGTACTTTCAAATAAAAAAATAAATTTGAGAAAATATTCAGTAGTTTAAGTTATTTGGCGGGCCCAATCGATAATGTGCTTAAAAATTTGACCGATCGTGTAGGCTACTGCATGGCCAGCCGAGGCAGCCATTTGAATGAAATTATTTTCCATTATTAACCGGAAGGATTAATAATGGAAAATAATTTTTGAGAAAATATTCAGGAATTTTTTTTGTAGCATTTTCAAAAAAAAGTTATTTGGCGGACCCTTCCCACGGTTTTAAGAACATATAACTTAAATTAATTGTTTCGTCCCAGTAAGTGGGTGTTATGCCAAAAACGGCTTAATTTTCCTAATATGGTAAAGAACAACAAGGGAATTCACACCATGGTGGAGGGTATATAGAATTCTACCTGGACGAACTAACCGCCTTTATGTTTGCTTTACATACAAATTTCAATTTTTATTTATTTCAAATATTCAAAATTAATAACTAATAAAATTGAAGCCATGCCTATAAAGATTTTTTTACAATTAATAATATACAATGGTATGTGCCTCAGTGCTACAAGGGCAATTTTGATGCTATCTGGCAACATATTTACATCAGTAAAAACTTTATAAGAGCAAAGTTCAAATAATTTAATTTTTAAAAATTATGTACACATTTCTTGATTAAGTCTATATTAAACCTATAATAGAAGCATTTCAATGTTTTGCAGCTAATACTGTTTTTAATCTTGTTTTAAAAAGTGAAAGAGATTCAGAATTCCTTAATTTTTGATAATTACTTTTACATCCTAAAAAGAGAATTGTTTTTATTTACTCTGGTTCAAGATCATTTTGTATTTTGTTCTGTTTAACAGAGAACAAAGTTTTTGAAAGAAAGTGAAATTTTTTTGGGTCGGTTGCTGTCAGGGCGGACGATCAAGCTACTAGCATCGACTATTAAGTTTAAAAATTTTGAATCTGTTTTTTTCTCTTCTCTCTAATTATTCTTCTCGTCTTGATTTATTTCAAATATAATAGAGTATCTAATAAAAATTAAACCAAGCAGACCTCTCTTCAAAAAACTTCATTTTGAAACTTATCTTTCTCTTACAATCTCCAAATCTAGAAGCCTGTCATTAGGTCAAAATGAGATAAGCCGGAAAGACTAACTCACATTTCTTTCTATGGTATCTAAAAATATTCTTTACATCAAAATTTGAGACACGGACTTTCACTTTTTCCCAATGGAGTTTACATATCGCCTGGTTTAGCTGAAATGCTAATAGTGCAGAATTAGCGTTGTTTTCAAGAACAACTTATATATTTAATTTATCGTACTCTGAGTTCCACCCTAATTCACACAGACCCCACCAGAGAAGGCGCAGTTATTGTTTTCATTTCTCTGAATAATTACACTGGCTGTACGTAGGTAATGTTGTTTTTTTTCTACCCAGACTAAAAGCAAATTATGATCAATAAAATGTTGTTCGCGGAGTCCCACGGATTTTACCATAATACGTCGTTTTTGTTGTGCGGTTTCATAACATCCATTAACTGCAGAAATTAGATTAAAGTTCGAAATAGAAAAAAACAACACAAATTTCATATCGATTGTTGTCATTTGAAATTGACCTTGATTGCTGCGGAGTTTCGTGCGGGCTTTTGTGTGTTTTGATTGCGCTTTTGAACGAGAGAGAAAAAAAGATTTTTGTTTTTCTGTGTGCCAAAATCACCATTTAATATCACTATAATTTGTGTAGCGTAGCGCAAAGTATACAAGCGAACAAAATAAAAACGCTGCAAAATAACATGGGATAATTATAAACAATGTTATATTGTTGTGCCCCCATCAGGAGACACAGACACTCGGTCGTAATTGTGGTACGGTTCACATGCAAACGGCTTTAGAATTATATATATGTTGAAAACTGAAAAGTGGCGGCATTAGTTGAAACGTAGCTGCAAATTTCTATTGTAGCCGAATTTTTGCATTCTGTTGCCAATTAAAAACTACTTTCTAAAGCACTGGATTCCATGAAAACGAAATTGAATTTGTTTTAAAACTAAACACAATAATCTTTGGAGGAGTTCTCGATTTCCCCCTCTTCTTCTTCGTCTTTTTTTTTAAGATTTTAAAGTTTCTTTGTTTGTTTGAAAACTTCACATTCATTCGGTCATCACTTTACATTTATTTTTCGTTTCGTTTTGTTTGTTTTATTTTCTTGTGTTTTTCTATTTCGCCGTATTTGAACCGCTTCACGTGTGCGCTCAACACGTCTTAACTTGTTTACTTACATTCGTTAACTGATTCGGTGTGAGCTCTCAAGTCTCCGCATTGCTTGGCTAGAGCTTTTGTAAGCCAAGCTTTTGCTGTTCTCGTTTTGGCCCAAAACTCATCTCCAGAAATCTCATGATGTCATTCATAGCCATGCTGTTCGCTACCTGTGGTAGTTGTTGCTATTGTTGTTGTGTTTTGTCTCATACTTTTGGTATGCGCTAACAATTTTGAACAATTTGCCCTATTGTTTGCGTTTCTTCTTTGTCGTGGTTTTAGCCTTCATCTGTTTATATCGTCTTCGTTGTTTATATTTCGTGTTGTCGTTTTATTGTTTTGATATTCCTTTTCTGCGTGCCATTCGTTTTACGTTGGGTGTCGTAATTGTTTGTTATTTGTTTTTGTTTGTTTCTCTTTTGGCCAAATGTTTGTGTTTTCTTCTTCGTTAAGCCGCCTAGTTCCAACTGTTTGACGTTTTGTTAACACTTCAAATAGGTGCATATGGATGCTTCCATATAAATTGTCTTAATGTAGGTATGTTCGAGTTACAAGTAGTTCAGTTTCCACAAGTAATGCCAATTAAATAATGACGATATATTTTTAAAATGTAGTTCTCTTTAAGCGCTTTAGAACACTAAAAATGCTTTTAGGTTTCTTTCTTGTTTTTGACGTTTAATGCGTACGAATGTCGCGTCCGGGCCACTGGGAAATGCCCATATATCGAAATTAATCGATTTTGATATTTGTATGCAAAATTACCTAAAAGTGTATTTTTGAGGGTTTGTAAAAACTCTTTCAATAACCTTTCCGGTACGAAAGTGTAAAAATGTAGTGCGAAATGTTCCATAAAAATAAATTTATTTGCATTTTGAGATTAGGGTTATATTTATAGATTTTACCTTGGACCTTTTTCTAAATCTAACACAATAAAAACTAAGGCACACATTTTTTATGAATCTTTTCTTTATTTTAGTAATATTTTCAATTTTATATTTTCTTTATTGGTTTCGGTTTTGTTTTGTTTTAGTAAGTATTCAAGTTAATACTTTTACATAATTTATTTCATAGAAATTACATGGTTTCCGTTTGAGTTTGTTTTTACTTAATTATTTCATTCATTTTTGTTGTTGTTATATTTCTCATATATATTTTTTCTCGTTTGTTGTTATAAGAAATTGAAATAATTGAATATGTCTAACAAAATATTTGGAGTGAAAATCATGATTTGTTGTATTTTTTAATAACTTAGTAATAATTAAACATGGATTTAATCGATTAGGAAAAACCCAAGTTTTAAAGCTGATGTTTGAACGTGTGAGAAAACAATAGAATTTGAAATAATCTCAACGCAGATCTAACCAAATTGTACAGTGTTAGCGTAATTGAAATTTAAGATTTAGCTTAAGAGTTTCAATTTTTTCTAAGATGGCATTTAATTAATTTCAAAACTAAGATGATATAAGCAAAGCTTGACGAAATATTGTTATACACGATTATAGATTTATTTTAGCTAACTAATTGCGTTGCTTTTGAGAAATGCCTTTTTGTTTTGCTGTTTTTTACAGTATTTGCATTGGGTTTAGCCTACACCAGGCCATGTGACATACCCTCCTCAGCGTCATCTCTAAAATAAACATATCATATCCGAGATTTTTTGTGGAAATTATTAAAATAATTCTGCTCAATTGAATGTAAGTTTTACCTATTGCATATGCGTTCGAAAACATTTTTAAGAATTACAACATAATTTTATTTATTTTTTTTTTGTAATTTCTGCTTTGCATCCACTATAATATGACCTAATTTGTTTTCTGTGACTTGAAAAAAAAATAAAAAGGATTTTTTGGCATATGTAACAGCAAACATTCCTCTCATTTGTAAATAGTGATTCCATTTATGTGGCTACGTCTGATGGCTTCGCAGTAGCGCATCCTGCCTGCCCCAAATCTCAAGAGCCTGCTGAAGGTTTTTGGTTCTGGTTACCGAAACAAGCAGGTGTTGTGTGTCGATTATTTGAATGAAAACTGTCTCACACCAAACCTTTCATGGAACAAATTCATGTTTTACATGGGCGACAGGTTATATGTACTGAAACCAGAGCTGTTAAATTTCGATTACGATTAGTAATCAATTACATTACTTTTTAAAAAGAATCGTAATGATTATATAATCCACTATTCAACAATTTCTGATTACTAATTGATTGCGATTACAAATAATCATAAAATAATCAGAATTACTTGCGATTACCGTTACCTTTCGGTTTTAGCTGGCAAAAGAACGAGAACAGAAAAAATCAAAACTGACATATATTGAAAAGTCAAAAGTTTTGACAAACAGACTACTATGACTCTCATACCGATTTCGCGAGAATCAAAAGTAATCACAACAAATCAAAAGTATTCTAAAATAGTCAAAAGTAATCTTTTAAAGTAGTCGAACTCATTTTTGATTACTTTTGATTATTTTTGATTATTTTTCAGTAATCGCAAGTAATCCTGATTATTTTTTGATTACTTGTAATCGTAATCAAATACTAATCCTATAAAACTGAATGTAATCGTATTGTAATCATTACTTCTACTTTAAAAAAAAAGTAATCTAATTACTAATGATTACGATTACTAATCATTACTTAACAGCTCTGACTGAAACTTATTAAAATTATTTAAACCATAGTGCCCCAGAATACGGATGAAGGACTGATAATATTCGGAAAGTGAACGATTTTACAGAAGTAAATGTTGATTTGGACTTACCGCTTCGATTTATAATGCTAAAAAATCAAAAACCTCAAATTCTATTCAAGAACTGTGAAGTAAACATCATTAACCTACCGACGATATTGGATATGATATACAATATTACAGGCTTTATTTAATATTTCTATATGTAACAATTGATGTCCATTGAATTAGAGATAAAGGGACTGTTCGAAGCTCGAACAACGCATAAAATACAAAAGGATAGAAGATACTTGCAGCCAGAATTTTGTAGTAAATTGTAACTTTTTGAAGTATTCATAAAAATTTGGAACAAATTGCCGATGTAATGAATTATAAAGTGTGAATCATTAAATGTTTTTCTTAATGACTAGTTTCAAGAAGTCATCTTATTTTTATTCAATATTGGACAATTCATATTCAGATTTGATTTTTTTTTTGAAAAATTACATCGATTCCTTCAATTCGAGCGTGGATCAGAAGAAAACATATTATAACTGCTAATATCCATCGATAAAAATCAATACTTGCTCTTCCATTTTGCATTTTGAAGGAAACTGATTTCAATGAAATTTAGTGAACTGTATTGCAGGAAGATTTTTTTTGAAAAATATTGAAAACCCTGTTAAGTATATTTTACAAAATGGATTTTACTAGACCAGATATATATTTTGTTCTGTAAAAGATATTGAGGCATTTTTTGCACGAGCATGCTCATTTTGATCGCAAATAAAGTCAAATAGAAATTTTAACAAATATATATTTATATATTTATTTTATATAATGGCTCCAATAAGTATTCGCTCATAGACACATTTTGAAAGAAACGCTCATAAAGATTAATCTTTTAAAGATGCTATTCGTTTTGTTAATCCGTTTTAATTAATGCTTGAATCCTCTATTAAAAACAATAACTAAAACTTATTAAAAGTTTGAAGAATAAATAGCAAATTAATTCAAGGTAAGAATTTATATTCCAAATACTATAAATATAATACTATATAAACAAGGATATTAATGGAAGTCATTAAATTTTAAAAATGCAAATTTATGTAAACATGATATTGTTTCAGTTCACATGTGAATTTATTTAGTTCAAAGGTTGCGATGGAGCCAAAACAGAAGGAAATCACGTAAAATTGGAGAGGGTGTGAATAAGCCTTATACAACCATTAAAATCGTAGTTGACAGGCATTCGTCAAGAAATAACTTTAAAAATAAAGAATGATTTGATATACCTCCGACGTTGATCAATAAATAAAACCGCATTCTTTCTGATTGATTTCAAAATTTTGCATTACCAAACACTTCCACCAATTTTCATCAATGTTAGAAGACATTCGAAAATTTACTGTTTATTTAATATGAATTCTTCATTTGTGCCGATATCTCAAAAACCACTTGCTTTACCACTCTGAAATTGAGAGAGTGTGCAGCATACATGTATGTCCAGGGCAAATTTTAAAAATCTAAGTTTAGGTTGTACCCTTCAGGTTGCGAAATTTGTAAATTAGATTTTTTGTAATCAATTGTAATGTTGGCAATCATTTCAAAACTTGTCATGGCCAAGTTGTCCAAATGTTGGGGTCACATTCCCGCTAGGTATCCATGTTCAATTTTGACAATATATCTCATGCCATTCAAAAGTTACAGAATTATTTGAAACTAGAAAGTTAAAAAATTATTACGAAATTGATTTGCAAACACTGTGGGCTGATGTATGAAAAATTGGGATGTTGAGATCGATGTTCCAGGACTGAATCGCATACTTTCGGCACAATTTCCTGTCATAAACACACTTTTAGGGCTACACAACATTGTCTTTGGGAATGTTGTTCAAGCGTAAATAGATTAATTTCGTTATATTGACGTTCTGTTAAGATTTCGAGCGAGAAAGAGCTTTCACTAGCAAAATAACATATGATTCAAAAGAAACCACTCTGCATAATGGTTTTAGTTTGTCACAAATGTGATGCAATTTAAGCAGCGAGATATCAAATCACTCGGAAAATATCACAAAATATTTATATATACTTATACTTATATACTTAAGTAGTCAATGCGTTGAAGTAACGGACAATCGATGTAACAATCCCTACAGAACTACACGATCGAGGTAATTCTTCGTCTCTACAGCTTAGGACTATTTTTGATGTCATCATCACGTGTCCACATGGTGTAGGATAAACAATAGTCGGTTGAGACCGACCCTTTTTTCGGTTTTTGTTTTATTATTATTATGTATTATTTTTTATTAATTTTCAATTAATTCTTTATTCTTGTGTACAATTACATTGAAACCCCTTTTGCTAACAACTATTTTCCTCTTTTTTTAAGGTTTTCTGTAAAACCAAATGAAATGCCTCCAAATCATATGGAAAATCTAAAAGAAAAATTCAAATTATATGCTAAAAATGGAAACAAATGCATATGTTTTAATTTTATTATTTTCTTTTCTTTTTTAATTTTCATAGAATTACATAAATTTAACAAACATTATGCGATACGCGCGGGCGCGTTTTTGTGTGTGTGAGTTTTATGAGTTTGGCGTGTGTGTGTGTATGTGATATTATATAAAATCTATTTGGTTTCATTAAATTTTAACATAATAAAATCTAAGATTTTGTGTATTTTTTCGTTTTAATTTTTAAATAAAATTTGTTTAGAATCAATTATTAAATGTATGTGTATTAACTAAATTTGTTTAGGCCTTCAATTTTCATTAAATTGCCGTTTTTTTCTAATAAAAAATGTTTTCATTGTTTTTATTTTTTGTTTTTGTCATGTAAATGTTTGTGTGTTGCTTTTTGCCGATGAAACACTTTTATTTCCATTAATTTTTTTCATGTCACAAAAATTTACCCAATTTTTTTTGCTTCATGTAGTGTGTTTTATAATTATTGATTTTTATTTGTTTTTATACTTTACAAGTTTATGTTTACATAGGAGTGCTGCCGCATGAAATCAGCGTAAAAAGAGCCTTTGCAATATCGTGAAGGAATCGAATGGATTTTGCAGCTCTTCCAATTCAAATTTGTTAAAATTTAAAAATACTTTTCAAATTTAATAAAATAATCTGGAATAATTACAAAACATTTTTAAAAAAAACATATTCTAAAGATAAACCAGTAAGGAAAGGCTAAAGTCGGGCGGGGCCGACTCTATGATACACTCCACTTACTATCCGAATACAATTTAATTCGGTGAAAAAGTGAAAACGGGCAGGATTTTTTTATCCTGTAAATGTGTGTGTTTGACAAAAAATGTTAAATCGGAAAGGACATTTGTATGGGAGTATATCGAAATATGGAACGAAATAGGTGAAATATAATTCGTATAGTTTGGCCAAAATCGGTTAAACATTTGGGAGCAACATTTGTATTTGTGCTATATCTAAATCTGAACCGATCTTAGCCACTTTCACCATAGGTTTTTTACTTGGATTATAAGCTGTTGTGCCAAATTTAAAGAAAATCGATCTAAAGCGGCAAAAGTCAAATCGGGAGCTACATTTGTTTGGGGGCTATATCTAAATCTGAATCGATCTTACCCAATTTTTGCATAGGTGTTTCTAGTTGGATTATAAGATGTTGTGCCAAATTTAAAGAAAATTGGATACAATATGTGGTTTTTAGAGCGGAAAATGTCAAATCGGGAGCGACATTTGTATGGGAGCTATATCTAAATCTAAACCGATCTTACCCAATTTTTGCATATGTGTTTCTAGTTGGATTATAAGATGTTGTGCCAAATTTAAAGAAAATCGAGTATAATATGTGGTTTCTAGAGCGGAAAATGTCAAATCGGGAGTGACATTTGTATGGGAGCTATATCTAAATCTGAACCGATCTTACCTACTTTCTGCAATGGTGTTTATAGTTGAATTATAAGATGTTCTGCCAAATTTAAAGAAAATCGGGTTCAATATGTGGTTTCTAGAGCGGAAAATGTCAAATCGGGAGCGACATTTGTATGGGAGCTATATCTAAATCTGAACCGATCTTACCCAATTTTTGCATAGGTGTTTATAGTTGGATTATAAGATGTTGTGCCAAATTGAAAGAAAATTGGATACAATATGTGGTTTCTAGAGCAGAAAATGTCAAATCGGGAGCGACATTTGTATGGGAGCTATATCTAAATCTGAACCGATCTTACCCAATTTTTGCATAGGTGTTTATAGTTGGATTATAAGATGTTGTGCCGAATTTAAAGAAAATCGGGTACAATATGTGGTTTCTAGAGCGGAAAATGTCAAATCGGGAGCGACATTTGTATGGGAGCTATATCTAAATCTGGACCGATCTTACCCAATTTTTGCATAGGTGTTTCTAGTTGGATTATAAGATGTTGTGCCAAATTTAAAGAAAATTGGATACAATATGTGGTTTCTAGAGCGGAAAATGTCAAATCGGGAGCGACATTTGTATGGGAGCTATATCTAAATCTGAACCGATCTTACCCAACTTTTGCATAGGTGTTTCTAGTTGGATTGTAAGATGTTGTGTCAAATTTAAAGAAAATCTGGTGCAATATGTCGTTTCTAGAGCGGAAAGTGTCAAATCGGGAGCGACATTTGTATGGGGGCTATATCTAAATCTGAACCGATTTGCCTCAAATTAAATAGCGTTCGTCGTTGATCCACAAAACTTACTTGTGCCGATTTTTGTTAAGATCGGACTATAATTGCGACCTGTAGTTTGATTACAACAATAGATGGACAGACAGACGGACAGACGGACAGACGGACAGACGGACAGACGGACATTGCTAAATCGACTCAGAAAGTGATTCTAAGTCGATCGGTATGCTTAACAATGGGTCTATCCCGCTTCCTTTTGGGTGTTACAAACAAATGCACAAAGCCATAATACTCTCGTGGAGTGTATAAAAATTAGCTAAGAATATGTCTCTATTTACCCTATGCCTCAGGTTTCCTACACTTTGGTTTATCGATCTCAGTTTCTAAAACCAAAGGATATTTCTTTGTTGATTTCATTTGGCTGCACTCCTAGTTTTTGTAATTATTTTAAATTAAATTTTCCATACCTCACTGTATACTATTTTTATTATTATTATTACTATTAGTTATTATGCTTTCTGACAAAAAATTTTTATTTTGTATTTTTTTCGTGTTTGTTTTCTTCTGTTTAGTTGTTGTTAAATAATTTCATTTTGTTTTTGGTTTTCGTAATTGGTCTTTTCTCAAATGGAGCCTTTTTTGTTACCCTTGTATCTTTTTTGTTATGTGTTTTTATGTTTAAATTTTAATTTGTTCTATTTTTTAGTTTTTGGTTTTGTGTTGTTTTAATTTTAGTTTTATCCATTTGTAAGTCACATTTATTTAAATTTATTTAATCTTGTAACTATATATATATGTATGTGTATGTTGTATGTGTCTTTTTGGGTTTGTTTTAGAATTAGTTTATTTTTTCTTCTTATTGGCAGTTCTTTTCTTAAAATAAGTTATTTTTTGTTGTTTGTTTTCATTTCTTTCTTTCAAATTTTCAATTTCAAATATTAAATATTTATTTTTATTTGTGTTTAAAGTAAATCGTTTCCTCTATACATATACATTTAATGAATTATGTATATTTTCTCTTTTTTTAATTTATTTGGTATCGGTCCTGTCCTGGAATCCAAATCCTATGCGAATCGCTATTCCCATTTGAATTTAGGCATATTTCTGCCAAACTTCGTGTCATAGGTATAAAATTTAATTCATAAGGAATGTTGATCTTTAACTGCGAACTCGAACAACATTGGACTCCAGATCAGGACCGTTGATGTACTAGAATTTTTATAAATTTCAAATATGATGACTAGAGTAATTCCATTAAGCTAACCATATGGCGGGACAATCAAGCAAAGTCCCAGTCAGTCAGAATTTGAAGAAAAATCAGAAAAATAAGACTTAAACGAAGCTATATTGCAACAGTGAAATGTTACGCCAAAAATGATAGAAGTGTAATTAAATAAACAAGCCAAAAAAAGACCCAATTAAGTAATCGTCACAACAATCTCAATAATAGCCAACATAAGCATTAAAAATGTATATTGGGAGTTATGTGCAGGTGAAGCATGAATAAGATGTCTCTCTAATTTCCAGCTATGCTACATAGTGGTGAGTGTCTGAGTTGCAACCCGAAAGACTATGGTTCAACTCCACACTTCATATTTTAGATTACTGTGGTGCAACAGGATGACATAGCTAATAACATAACTCTATCTATTTTATAGTGACATGGACCGCATGGAAAATTCGAATTTTTAAAACTTAACCTATTGGTCATATGGTTAAATTTTTCTTTGGTTCAATGTGAGCCTATTTGATTCGGATATATTCACTGCTTGCGGATATATTCACAGAGGCTAATAATAAAGGATGGTTAAATTGTAAGGGCCGATGTTGAATGTGAACCAGTCCTAAACGTCAAGTTTGTTCCTGCATTTCATTTGACATTTCTCAATTTCAGACTAACTCAATTTGAACCATGGAAAGATACACAATAGAGCAACGCGTTAAAGTTATTCAGGCTTATTATGAACATGGGAGTTCAAATTAAAATGCATATCGTGCACTTCGAAGAAAATCATCTTCAGTGATGAGGCACATTTTCACCTCAGTGGATTCGCCGCGTGTGGCGTGAGTGACTGTTTCGTGCGTTTTATGGGCTGGCGGCATCATCGGGCCCTATTTTTTCCAAAATGAGGCCGGTCGGGCAGTTGCTGTGAATGGTCTTCGCTATCGTCCTCACAATGATTATATAAATACCTTTAAATACCTTTATTCTTATTCGCAGGGGTGAAATGGGGCAAAAAGAAATAAAAATGGTACCTATCAAACGACAACAGCTAGAAATTCGTTGTGTACATTCCTCTACTTGAGATTTTTTCGTACTTCTTTACTTTTACGTCCGTCTGGTTAGCTGGTGTACACGATAACTCTCGAAAGGAGTTGAGGAAGAAATTCAAACTTTGTCCATCATAAGGCTCAACGCTCTTATTACTTAGTTTAAAAAAGCCCAAACCTCTAAAAAGTGCAGTAGGCTTTCAAAATCATTACGAATAAGAATTTTCTAAACAATATGTATACTAGGATGGGTCACGAAAATAAATTGCTGCGGTCACCCATAAAAATGTATATTGGATTGTTTAATACTTCGTCGTTTGGTCAAGTCATCTGTGAGCTAAACGCTCATGAAAAAACCTCAAAAATCAATTTTTTAATTTGCATTTTGTCCATTTTGTTCTCATTAATAGACCCTTGGAAGCACTTTAAGTGTAAATTTGTATTCTTGTCTTAGTCGTATTATTGGTAAATTGATATTGATTTTTTGTGGTTTTGAAGGTGACAGCTAAAATCTAATATTTCTTGGAAACATCTTGTAAAAGGTGTTATGTGAAATAAATAGAAGAAATAATCAATCATTTCCTTCGAACGATGCCTAAATTATGAATATCGGAGCAATGTATATGAGGCTGAGTCATACAAATGAAAAAAAATTTCCGAATTGGAAGATATGGATGTGGACGATATGTGGTTTCAACAGGACGGTGCCAAGTGTTACTCAGCTAACGAAACAATGGCTCGTTTGCGCGACAAATTCAATGGCCGTGTTATCTCACATGGTGGCGATGTCAATTGGCCGTCAGGATCAAAAATTTCCAGTCTTCATCAAAATCTATAACAACAGGCCTGTCTCAGTGATCGTTGCTGTCCACCTTGCTGTACTCAATTTCCATGCCCGTGATTTTTTAGCTATTATCTTTTTGGCAACACTGGTTTAAACAGCTGACGCACGTTTCGTGTTTTGTTTCACTGTCAAACATCTTCAGTTTGGTCTATAATTTAACCATGAATCGTCTTACAAACGAACAACGCTTACAAATTATTGAATTTTATTATCAAAATGCGTGCTCTGTTAAGAAAGTTCATCGAGCGCTTCTTCCATTTATGGTCAGTTTAATCGACCCACTGAAGCGGCTATTCGGGCTATTTTGACTAAATTTCGCACCAAATCTACATTGTTGGACATTAAACCACCAACACGCTTACGTAGAGTGCGAAAATATCGCAGCTGTAACGGCCGCTGTTAATGATGACCATCAATTATCGATTCGTCGCCGTCGCAGCGGAAGGATTTAGGTGTGATGCCTTTCAAAATACAGCTGGTGCAAGAATTGAAGCGGAACGACCTACCGCAACGTAAAATTTTTGGTGAATGGGCTCTTGGAAAGTTGGCCGAAAATCCACTTTTTTACCGAAAAATTGTGTTCAGCGACGAAGCTCATTTTTGGCTCAATAGGTACGTAAATAGGCAGAATTGTCGAGTTTGGAGTGAATATCAGCCAGAATCATTGCATGAGCTATCAATGCATTCAGAAAAAGTCACAGTTTGGTGCGGTTTATGGGCTGGTGGCATCATTGGACCGTACTTCTGCAAAGATAATGTAATGTAACTGTGAATGGTGAGCGCTACCGTGAGATGATATCCAACTTTTTTTGCCCAAAATGGAAGAGCTTGACTTGCATGACATGTGGTTTCAACAAGACGGTGCCACATGCCACACAGCACGCGCTACAATGGACTTATTGAGAGGCGAGTTCGGTGAACATTTTATTTCACGTTCGGGACCGGTCAATTGGCCGCCTAGATCGTGCGATTTAACGCCTTTAGACTATTTTTTGTGGGGCTATGTTAAAGCTCATGTCTATACAGACACGCACGCTTCAATTGACGCATTGGAAGACAACAATGTTGGAAAGAGTATGCCAAAATTGGACTAAGCGTATGGACCATTTGAGGCGCAGTCAAGGTCAACATTTGCATGAAATAATCTTCAAACATTAAATTATATGGACCGTACTATCGATTCAAATAAAGATTTCATGCATTTTTCTGAATTTTATGTTTTTTTTTTTTTTTTTTTGAAAAACTTTCCTATAGCTTTTAAAAAATCACCCTTTATAAGCAATTCGAAAAAAGAACACATTTGTATCTCCTACCACAAAATATCACAAAATTATTGAAATTACCTTTCTGGAATTTGTCCATATGATTCTAGAATTTAAAACTTGACCTAGTATTTAAAAAATCGTGTGTATTAATATTTGCTGGCACTGGATTTTATGTTTTCTAATATTAATCCTTGTTATTTTCTAATATTAATCCTTGGGCCATTTATACAGTGAAAGTAAATACTTCATTCCATCAGCAACATTTAATGTTACATCAATGAAACATACCATTGTTTTTGGGCCAACGTACAACTTCTCTGATTTTTTTAAATTAACATTTAGTTGTTTTAGTGTTAACTTAAACGAAAGCTGCATTACTGGAATGAAATATTTTCGTTATATTAGTGAAACAGGCTACGGTAACGATGTGAAAGATTTCTTTTGATGGCATGTATGACTTAGATGCGATGATATAAAGTTATTGTTGTAATAAGTCATTTTACAGCTGATTGATGTTTCATTGCTGCATCAAAAATTATTAATAGATAAAGTACCAGAGGTACAAGCTGACCCAGAAATATCGGCGGCGGCGGCGCTACTCAAAATGGGTCGGCGACAGAGATTTGCCGGCTCGTTCTGTTATTCGATCACCCCTATTTATTTGACAATTTGGGAAAAGAGAAGGTACAATTTGTATTGGTTTTGAATATCTTTTCTTTTATTTTTTTTGGCAATTAATTCAATCTTTAATATTAGCTAATTTTAGCAAATGTTCACATAATTTCATATTATTATCCCACACAATTACTTTTTTGTGTGTGTGGGAATCCATTCCCAAAAATATGGATGAATTTAATAAACTTTTTTGCAATTACAGCTTCTCATGTGAGGCGTATTTGACCAGACATCTTGAATATCGTAATCCTTGCAAAGAAGGTTAAAGCTCTACCTACTTTGACACACTAAAGAAACACGATAGATTTGACTTATAAAAGGTGATTTTTTAGCTATTATCTTTTTGGCAACACTGGTTTAAACAGCTGACGCACGTTTCGTGTTTTGTTTCACTGTCAAACATCTTCAGATTCGTCTATAATTTAACCATGAATCGTCTTGCAAACGAACAACGCTTGCAAATTATTGAATTTTATTATCAAAATGCGTGCTCTGTTAAGAAAGTTCATCGCGCGCTTCCATTTTATGGTCAGTTTAATCGACCCACTGAAGCGGCTATTCGGGCTATTGTGACTAAATTTCGCACCAAATTTACATTGTTGGACATTAAACCACCAACACGCTTACGTAGAGTGCGAACTGATGAAAATATCGCAGCAGTATCGGCCAGTTTTAATGATGACCATCAATTATCGATTCGTCGCCGTTCGCAGCAATTCGGCCTCTGTCACTCAAAAACGTGGAAATGCCAAAATTGGACTAAGCGGATGGACCATTTGAGGCGCAGTCAAGGTCAACATTTGCATGAAATAATCTTCCAACATTAAATTATAAGGACCGTACTATCGATTCAAATAAAGATTTCATGCATTTTTCTGAATTTTATGTGTTTTTTTTTTTAAACTTTCCTATAGCTTTTAAAAAATCACCCTTTAAAAATGCGACTTTCAAATCAGAATACAATCATTCAACTTTCTATAGACGTCATCATATAGTGGGATACGAAATTCAAAAAAAGATCCATATATTTCACAGTAGTAGGTTGTCTAAGTCGACAGTTGTATTTTCTTTTGTAATTTTAAGAGGGTTCTCTATTTTGGTAGTAAGTTTTGACGGCGTTAGAACTCCGTCAAATATCGGGGGCTTGGTTGAAGTCGATATGAGCTGATGAAATGGGCGGCGGCGCGGCTCGTGCAGATACATTCAGCGGCGGCGGCTTATCGGCTTAAGATCGGTCGGCTTGTTTCTCTGTAAAGTACCTTAGTTGTTTGCACTCTGTCTTTTTTGCAGTGCTTGTTACAATCTAAATAAATATTACAACACACACTTTACACCTAAAAACACACACCCTAAAAACGAATGACGAATTCGTCCAAAAATATCACCTTGAGTGAAAGAAATGATTTATTTAAAACACGGGTAAAGGAAAGGTGGCGGTAATGTCGCTGGAAATTCAGTTCACATCATCAATACTGAACCGTTCTGATTATACTGCAGTATAACAATGTATTGTGGTACTCTTACTATGAGACCACTTAAAGGAAAGAGCCTCTTAACGTAATGTAAAATTTTAATAACGTAATGAATTCATACCAGCAATGAAACTACAATGAAAGAAACATAGATCTTCTTTAGATTTGAAGACATAGATTTATATTTGTATATAGGTTCGTAATGTTTACGCCAATGGCATGCTGTACAAGAATCTTCCTTCTTTATTTCCCTTGTGTCATCCTCGTAAATCAGCCTTTTAGAATAGTTTCTTTTTTCGGAACTGGCTTTTTACATCTGGCCTGCGACATCTTTGTGAGTATAGTCACGTTCGAACATAAAAAAGTAATAAATTAGAAATAACTTTTAATAATGGAATTACCCTACAGTTCTGATTATGAAATTTAAACTATGATTCCAAAGAAAAATGTGAACTATTTGAAAATAGCCAAATATTTGTGTAAGCCATTTTACAAGCCACTTCGAACCACATTCATTGGCATTGACAACATTTATTAAATGGAATTAGTTCAGTTGATGTTGGCAGTGGAATTATAAAATAAAATAATGACTTTCTGTTCTATTTATATTAAAAACTATTTTGTATGTTTTCTTTTTCTTCTTGATAGAAACTATTTTCTTTTTTTTTCATAGTGTTAGTTATTTATATACAACATTTGTTACACAATGATAACTTAGTAAATATGTATGTATATGCCGGGATGTACGAGTATGTATGCATGTAGTTGATGTTTTGGAATTTTATAAAATGTTCTCCTCATACGATTTCTAGTTGTGGTTTATGAATTTATTTATTCGCAATAATTGTAGACATTAAAAATAATTATTTTTTTCTTTTGTGTGTTATAATTAATTAGCTACTAAATATATTCGAATGTATGTATGGATTTAAATGTCTGTCTGTAGGTATGTACATATAACAAAGTTCGCGATATCGGCGTACTCTCCAAATTAGATGGAAGAATATTTAGCTGCCAGATCCACGTGCCGATCCCTGCGAGAATCCCTGGCGGTCGATGATAAGATGGCATGGCGACCTCGGCGCCTCTGATAGAATACTGGCAAACGATAGCGGCTGCGATTCGTCGGACGAGGTTGCTGATGATCATCATCATCATCGGGGTTATGCTGATGATGAGGCTGAGTATGATGGTGCTCATCATCGTCGTCGTGATCATCATCAGCATCATCACTGCCCTCATTTTCATCGTCATTGTAGTGGATTCTTTTCGTTGAAGTCGTAGGTGTTTGGGTGGCCATATTTGAAAATCGTCTGTACGAATTAAACTCTGAACGATATGGCTGAGGTGATGCAACCTCATCGATTAAAGCTCGTTTGCTGTTGTTGCTCTTGCTGTTGGCTGTTGAGATTTGTGTTGCAGTTGCTGCTCCTAAATGGTGTTTGTTGTTGTTGTTTTTCGAGATTTGTTTTTTGTTGTTGATGATTTTAATTTCACATGTTTTTTTCGTTTCAAATATATTTTTTTTTTGGGTTTGTGTTTTGGTTTTGTTTTGCGATCGTTAATGAGGCAAATGATGAAAAAATTTATGAGTTATTATTATTAAGAGGTTAGTAACAGTTATAGTTTAGTTTTAGTATTATTCTGACATTTTTTGTTATGGTAAAAAAAGTTTTTTAAGATTTTATGATTTCATTTTTTTTTTGCTTTTGAGAACTCAACTTACAACAAAAAAAAACACACACTGATTTTTTATGTACATTTAACATTAACAAATAGTTAGAGAGAGAGAGAAATGACTGAAATTCGTTTGTAGTTGTTGGTTGTAGGCAGACAAATTAGATAGATACATAGATGTTGTAGTTGGTATGTTCGGTTTTTTCTCGGCTGATTGTATGAATGTTGTTGTATATGCGACACAATTATAAATTAAATTTGATTTTACAAAATAATTCATATTCAGAATAAAAAAATAATGACATAAGAAAGATTTACATTCAAACATTAATTCTGACTGGATTAATGGCTAAAGACAATCAAGAGAAATTAACACGACTGACAAAGTTACAAGCGCATGTCAAGGCAAATAATGATCGGTATGCCACTGCGAGATGTGAGTAATTGAATGTTGTCAGAAGTAATATAAGCTATTACAAATGACCGCTTATTACCTATCTCACTATTGACCTCATTGTTTTTTTTTTTGCCACGGAAACGTTCTAGTATTAATTAAATATATTATTGTTATACTAATTTTAATATATATAATGTAAAACATTGCTGGTCTGTAAGGATTTATATCCATAGACTTAATAAATAAAATGAAATGAAAATGAAATGAAAATTAATCAAGCAATTCTCACTCTTGTTCATCCAATATGTATTTTGTATACGTCAGATTATACCGAGCGTCTAAACAGTATGAGTAATGTATGGCCACAATTTTGTGATTCTAAATGCAAAACATTGTTAGCACCAATTTTGACCCTTTTTGTACACAGAAAAAAGCGCACTTGATAATTTCAATTTCAAAAAGTTGTTACAGTAAAAACAAAAAAATTCGACCAAACATTTATTTGAATTGATCTGATCAAAATCTGAAACTGCTAAAATAGCACTCAGTTAATAGATTTGACTAAAACTTTAGTCAAAAACTCAACATTTTCTAATTACACATTTAATTGAATTTTTTGTGGCACTTCATGGAATTGATGAAATCGCACTGGCATGCGCGTCATCGACTTATATTCAACTTTAATATAATTCTCCGTATGCCGAGCGTGATGCGATGGTGAGAATGTGCGACTACAAATCTAGCATCCTCGGTTCGATACTCTCTTCGGCCATTTTTTTTGTCTTCAATAACCGACTTAAAACTTTTTTAATCAATATGTGAAATTCTTTATTGAGCAAAAATTTAAATATTTTCAATTAACGACTTACGACTTTTTTAGTCAATATGTGAATTTCTTTATCGAGTGAATATGAAAAATATTTTCAATTTCATTGATTCTTTGAATTTCTTTATCACACCATTTTTGAATAATATTTCATTTGAATTCGTGAATATTTTTATTGAATCCAAATTTTAGTTTTTTTCTGTGTACAGTTTCCTCTATAAAAGAATGCATTTTGAAAAATCATTTCATGTTGTGCGTCTAAGTAGTCAGAGAATATACTTGATGCTATCTGCAACCTTTTTGGTTTGAACCATTTATATTTTTGGTTACCCCTAGAAATGAAAAAATTGCACAATGCCCTTATGTTAAGCTTCTACTAGCTCAGGGAGATGAACATGATTCTAGTGGCAACAATTTTTTGGTAACATTTTCATCGACTTTTGATCCGTTTCCTTTATAAAATATGCAACTTTTGAAAGGAAACCCCATCTAGGGTCTACTGCGGGGCAGTTTTGGGCCTTTCTTTCATAAAAAATACAAAAAATAGGCAAATGTATGGCTAGCTCAGGGAGATGAACATGATTCTAGTGGCAACAATTTTTTGGTAACATTTTTATCGACTTTTGATCCGTTTCCTTTATAAAATATCCAACTTTTGAAAGGAAACCACCTCTAGGGTCTACTGCGGGGCAGTTTTGGGCCTTTCTTTCATAAAAAATACAAAAAATAGGCAAATGTATGGCTAGCTCAGGGAGATGAACATGATTCTAGTGGCAACAATTTTTTGTTAACATTTTTATCGACTTTTGATCCGTTTCCTTTATAAAAGATCCAACTTTTGAAAGGAAACCCCCTCTAGGGTCTACTGCGGGGCAGTTTTGGGCCTTTCTTTCATAAAAAATATAAAAAATAGCCAAATGTATGGGGGCCCGCTTAAGGGTTGCAGATGGAGGGTAGGTGTGTTCTGAAAAAATATTGGGGCTGAAAAAATATAGGGGTGGGTCTTACATTTGATCCCACTAGCGGTCTCCTGGGGCCAGTAATAGCGGTGGGGACAAATTTTATAGAAAGAAAATATGTTTTGTATGGGAGCCTCCTTAACGAGTGAGGATAGAGGATATGTGTGTTCAAAATAAATATTGGGGAGGGAAAATTAATGAGGGTCGGTCTTACATTTAACCCCACTGGGGGCGACTCCGAGGCAGTTTTGGGACTTTTCCTGTATTTTTACCACTTATCTTCACACCTCACCTCACAAAATAGGGGGTTCTAGCATATCAAAATCCAAAAGTCGTACACTATTCCACCCCTACTGAACAATAACTAAATTAACCCCTAATGGGCAATCTTGAATTTTATTGATTTTTGGCGTTTGTGTTAAATTTTGGGTTTTAGCGTGTTCTGACATATATAGTAAAATTTTATGCCCAACATTTTTGTAGAACATTTCATCCCCCCTTTTCGGGGTGTTTTTTACAATTTGTTAAAATAAAGCCAAAAATGAGGGGTAGTTAGAGGGTTAATATGTTCTACGAAAATATTCGCCATATCATTATCGACAAAGTTGCTGAACATACCCTATGCCTCAGATGTAAAGATAACATAGTTTTATACACCGATATGCTGCAAGAAGAGGCCAGAGCTGGGAAACTTTAATCGTCTATAAAATAAAATTCCGATGTGATCTGTCAAAACGCCGACATACGTATATTTTTTTTAGTCTCCTCTTTCAGAATTTATTGTCAGAACGCCGTAATTTTGAAAAAAGTTTGAAACTGTTGTACAGTGTAATTGGACTGAAAATATACCATTGTTTTTATGAGGCGTTTATTTTGTACATTGTTGACAAATAAAAAATAAAACCGAAATGGTCTCCCCGGTGGGTTGGTCAAATTTTAATATTTTCATTTTTATGGCTTCGTTAAACGCCAAAGTTGTCGGATTTGTGGTTCAGAAAATCTTCGAGTGATTTTTGTTGCCTGGAGGCATAAGAGGACCATTATTCTTCCAAAATGTGGCTTATCATGCAGTATTAGTTATAGCGCGGCAATTCTATTGTCGCACAATCCCTTTCCTGGTAATACACATTATCGTTTCGGCTCGTGCGATGTTCCACTTTTTCTATGGTAACTTTTGGAGACTAATGCCCAGTTTTTGGGTGTTTATTTACCTTTATGTTAAATATCATGTCATTTATATTAGTCATTTAACTAAATGATGTACTTAAATACCCACCCAAAAACTGGACATACGATTTATGCCACCAAGGTATAAAATCAAAATCAAAAAAAAAATCTGTAAGATGTGCCAGCATGTCATTTACCAAATATGCTATTTCATACATACTAGATTCAAAAAAGTATATAAATTCCGGTAATAATGGACTAAAATTAAGTAATTTACTATCTCTTTAAGACTAAATTATTCAGATTTTTTACATGAATTTAGTAGTGCAAACTAAAATCAAACAATAAGTATTTTTTTATTTTTTTGTGTACTCTTCTCCATTTTCACTCAAAATTACTCCTTGTATGAAGCACAGCATTTAACATAAAAAATTCTTTTCGCATTATTGAATTAAAGAAACATTAGACGAAACGAAGGGAATTCTTATACACCACGGGACATTTTTCTCCATCAATCTGTTGATCTTTCACCTAATATGTTTGCAAACATATCAATAAATCTTTCTCGAATTCAGAGTAATTGATTGGATTCTACGATGAGTTCAGATCTGTCAAACTTGTCACCGCTGTAAATAGTTTTCGAACTTCTAGTCAACTCCTTACATCTTCACTTTCAAAACTACACCTCTGTTTTGTGGCATACCGCAAACTAAAAAAAATATATATATATTTATATGATATAAGAATTAAAAAAATAAGAAGAATAAAATGCACAATCCTTCAGATCCAAACAACTCTACAAACATACGAGTAACATAAGGAAAACTGTCTCTCAATTTTCGACCACTTAATAAAATCAACATTTCTTTTTCTGGGTAGAAAATATCAACACTTAACATTAAGAAAAAATGGTAATGAACGAACAACAATCTGAAATGTTACTTTCTCTGTGTGGATGATATCGATAATGATAGAGTAGTAGCAGTAGTAGTTCAATAGAGATAATGATGATAATGTCGATGGAGATGATGGTAGAAGTAGTGGTAGTGGTTGTTGTTGTTGTAGTGGTGGTGGTTGTCATGAATAACATGATATGTACATCATCGTCATACCGATCGGCTGATGGGGCAGCTCGCTCCCGTGTTATATGATACTCTCGCGATTTCTCTCCAATTCTTCGGTTTCATGTTCCGGATCCAAGCTGGATGTTGAGGAGACGCCGCATATTTGCATTTCAATCTCTGCCAAACGATTCTCCAGATCCCACTGCTGCTGCGACAGTTTGGTGTTTAATGCTTGATTTTCCGACTCCACTGTGTGCAGGCGTTCGCGCAAACGTTTGATTTCGTCTTCGAGGGCTTCGTGTGAGCCCAACAGAGGTGTGGTGCCACCACCGACGCCACTGGCGCCCGAAGTGCCAGTGCCATAGCAGTCCAAATGCGAACTGGAATCGCAAATGTGTCCTGTTGATGGAAAAATTTGATGAAAAAAGAGGAAAAGAGAATGGGCAATTAAATATTGAGGAGATTATGAAGGAATATAATTTAATATATATTAAGAAGATTTAGGTATATAACTAAATAGGAATATAATTAATTTTGTAGATTTTTTTTAAATATTTATATTATGTACCTGTTCGACTGGGTTGCGACTGTGGTCTGGCCGATTGGTGTGATGTGGCTCTGCTTCGGGGTCTATCATCTGAACTATGTACACTGGGACTCATGGAGCCCGGCGATTCTGTGGCGCGTTGTATGCGTTCACTGTACGTTTGACTGGAACGAGGACTGGGGGCACGACTGAAAAGAGAAAATAATAATAAAAATTATTCAAGGTTCCCGATATATCCTTGAACAGACAGCCTCACCTGTAAGCTAAATGTGGCATTTGTTGTGCTGCCTGCGTTTGGTTTTGCTGTTGCTGTTGTTGCTGCTGCAGTTGCTGTTGTACTTGATCCTGTTGCGTTTGACGCAGTTGTTGCTGCAGCTGTTGCTGCTGCTGTAGTTGCTGCTGCAGCACTGCGAACGGCACTAATGGTGCTGGCGGCAAATACATGTCCTCCAGTGTGGTGCGGCCACAAGTCTCCAACAGACCGGGCGTCGATTGGCAACGACCCATGGCAACTGTATTAAAGTATTGTACTGTATTGTATATTTTTCGCATACAATTATAAACAAAAAAATAAAAATTTCAAAATTTTAAAAAATTTATTGTTGTTTTGCTTGTTGTTGTTTTAGTTGTTGATGTTGTATTCGTATTGAATTTTTTTCAAATCAAGAATCATCAGTATCTTTCTAAGTATGATATGGCTAATAAGACTTATGCATGTATGTATGTATGTATGTACGAGTAAGTGAAAAGCACAAAATGTAAAAATTTGTATGTATGAATGTAGTTGTGGGTGATTATATGAGTGGTGTTTTGTCGAATAGTTGGAAAAGAAGAAGAACGTGAAGGCGATGGATGTAAATGACTGGCTGTTTACCTTTCTCCAATGGTGCTTTCTTATATTTCTCCAAACGCTTGACGGCTATCGACTCCAGGCGTACACGTGCCGCCGGATATTCCTTGAGGACATCCCACATATCCTTTTTGCTCAACACAAAGAGATCACTGTAACCCACAGAACGCACCGAGGCCGTACGTCGATTTCCTATTCGTGTTTGGAAAGGGTTGGGGAGTGAAAATGAAATGTTAGTTGTTTTTGTTTTTATTTGATTTGGAGTCGGACAGTTGTGTGGAAAGTAAGTAAGGGAGGGGCGAAAAAAAACTTTAAGAAAAATAATAAATAAAATTAAAGTGACGACCATGCTTTTTCTTGAAATGTTTTTTTTTTTAATTTTGTCCTAACACGTAGTATATGAAAACGATGAAAATTTTGAAGAATAGCTAACTTTATTGTCATAGATAAAGTAACAAATTGTTTGTAACACGAGAATACTTTTGCAGGAACTAATTGTGAATGCATTCATTACATTCATCTAAATACGGCATAAAGACACTTTTAATCAGATTTTTTTAAATATTTTACTTTTTTAAGTCTTCATGGCTGATCTCAAATTTAACCTCAAAAATTGAGAAAATCTTATTTTTAAAGCAAAATAAATCTAATTCAAAATAATACCAATTGATCTAACCGCACGTACTACATTTTACAATGGTAGAGTTTGAATATTCAAAATTATTATAATTTACACATTAAAATCTCAGTGTAACAGGCTGTGAAAAAAAATTCCAAAGAGAAATACCGGCCGAAGACGGCAACGCGTGAACCTATGCTAATTCCCTTTCATTTGACTACCCACAGGTACCTGAAATTTACTAGGGTATCCAATTATTCGGACTTTTAAAATATTCGATTAATCGTTTATTCGAAAACAAAGAATTTCCAATTAATCGAATAAAGGCCTTAACAATTCGATGTAAGCCACTACTTTTCCATATTTATATGTAAACTAGCTGACATCATCTAACGTTTTTTTTCATAAAATGTGACTTAGACCACTATTATATGTGCCAGTTACTCTGATAGTTGTATAAGTCAAAAATCCAAAAAAATGAGATATGTTAATTTTTCTTCTTACTTTGATTTAATTAATAAAATATAATATTGAATTCTTTCTTTCATCTTTGGTAAGGAAGTATTACTTTTTCGTATAAAACTGAAATATTTTCTTTTGATCTCTATTTTCAATTGTTTAATTTTTTCACTTTTGAGTAGAACGAAAGTGGTCTAAGTCAATGTATTCTCTGAATGCAGTGGTTCCCTTAAAGGTAGCAATGATGTCGATTTTTTATAAAAGTTCTACAGTGTCCGCTAAACAACTTTTTTTTGAAAATGCTATAAAAAACTACTGAATATTTTCTCAAAATTCTTTTTTTATTTGAAAGTACAATCCTTCCGGTTAATAATGGAAAAAATAATTTCATTCAAATGGCTGCCTCGGGCAACCCATAAATAATAGTCCAACGGTTGAATAGTTGAAAAAAAACTTTAGATGGCTGACCCTTATATAGCTCCCATACCAATGTCTCCTATGATTTACTTTTTCCGCTCTAGAAACCACATATTTCAACAAATAACTTTTTTCCAAATGCTATAAAAAACAAGTAAGGAAAGACTAAAGTCGGGCGGAGCCGACTATATAATACCCTACACCACTCCCTGCATATATACCTCGCTTTTATTACTAAACCCATGTGTTTCATGGGAGCAATTTTATGTAGTTCATATAAATTATACACTTGGGGTCTGGTCCAAAACATGGGTCTATATATTTCTCATTCACGGTAGATATTCCTAGTTGAAATATATCATGATCCGATGTAAGACGTAGTTTCAAGATAATATAGATATATATAGTTATAATAGAGTAGAATGGGGCCCCATTTGGGTTATTCCGAAGTATGGTCACTTTGATTTGACTTTCATAGTATATATTCTTAGTTGAAATATAATATAATCTGCAAACATTGAAAAGAAAATCCATATAGATCACTTTCAAAGTACGTATTCTTAGTTTAAATATGACACGATATCAAAATTGTAGCGAGATCCAATGCACGATGTGGGTTCTAGAGATGTAATATAGTAGAATGGGGGCCCAATTTGTATGGGGGTTATACCATAATATGCACCCATATATTTGACTTTCATAGTATGTCATCATAGTTGAAATATAGCACAAAATGCAAAATTTGAAAAACTTCCGATGTAAAATTTTGGTCCTAGAGAGGTAATAATTAAAATGGGGGCCCATTTGTAAGGGCACTACATTAAAAAGTAGGACTTTATAGAACACTTTCAGAGTAGGTATTCTTTATTGAAATATAACATGATCTGCAAAGTTTTATCAAGATCCAATGTAAGATGTGGGTTTTAGAGCGATAATAGTGTAAACTGGGTGCCATTTGTATGAGGGCTATACCAAAACATGGACCTATATAGCTGGCTTTCAAAATACGTCTTTTTAGTACAAATATAACATTGTGTGGAATATTTGATCAAGATCCTATGTAAAATGTTCATTTTAGAGCAGTAATAGTGTAAATTGGTGGTACATTTGTATGGGGCTATATCAAAACATTTACCTATGTGGTCCACTTTCCCGTGAGCTATTTCCAGTTCAAATATAACACGATTTTGAAAATTTGGTCATGATCGCATGTAAAATGTGTATTCTAGAACAGTAATAGTGTAAATTATAGGGATATTTGTATGGGGGCTATATCTAAATCTGAACCGATTTTCTCCAAATTCAATACCAATCGTCCTTGGCCAGAAAAAATAACTTCTGCCAAGTTTCATGACAATCGGACAACAATTGCGACCTGTAGAGTGCGAACAAGCTTAGATGGACAGCAGACGGACGGACGGACGGAGAGACAGACATCGTTAAATCGATTCAGCTGGTGACTCTAAGCCGATCCGTATACTTAAAGGTGGGTCTAGCTCATTTTTTTCTTGGTGTTACAAACATTTGTCGGAAAACTAACTTATAATACCCTAGTCCACGAAGTGGTGTAGGGTATAACTACTGAATATTTTCTCAAATTTTTTTTTATACCTTCGTGGACTAGGGTATTATAAGATAGTTTCGCGCCAAATGTTTGTAACACCAAGAAATAATCGAGCTAGACCCACCTTTAACCCACCTTTAAGTACCGATCGGCTTAGAATCACCAGCTGAGTCGATTTAACGATGTCTGTCTCTCCGTCCGTCGGTTTGGAGGAAATCGGTTCAGATTTAGATATAGCCCCCATACAAATGTCGCTCCCGATTTGACTTTTTCCGCACCCGATTTTCTTTAAATTTTGTACAACATCTTATAAACCAACTGGAAACACCTATGCAGAAATTGGGTAAGATCGGTTCAGATTTAGATATAGCCCCCATACAAATGTCGCTCCCGATTTGACTTTTTCCGAAACCACATATTTCTTTTCTAGAAACTACATATTGCATCCGATTTTCTTTAAATTTGGTACAACATCTTATAATCCAACTGGAAACACCTATGATGAAAGTGGGTAAGATCGGTTCAGATTTAGATATAGCCCCCATACAAATGTCGCTCCCGATTTGACATTTTCCGCTCTAGAAACCACATATTGCACCCGATTTTCTTTAAATTTGGTACAACATCTTATAATCCAACTGGAAACACCTATGCAGAAATTGGGTAAGATCGGTTCAGATTTAGATATAGCCCCCATACAAATGTCGCTCCCGATTTGACATTTTCCGAAACCACATACTTCTTTTCTAGAAACCATATATTGCACCCGATATTCTTTAAATTTGGTACAACATCTTATAATCCAACTGGAAACACCTATGGTGAAAGTGGGTAAGATCGGTTCAGATTTAGATATAGCCCCCATACAAATGTCGCTCCCGATTTCACTTTTTCCGCTTTAGAAACCACATGTTGTACCCGATTTTCTTTAAAATTGGCACAACATTTTATAATCGAACTTAAAACACCTATGGTGAAAGTGGGTGTTATAGGTTCAGATTTAGATATAGCCCCCATACAAATGTCGCTCCCGATTTGACTTTTTCCGCGCTAAAATCCACATATTGTACCCGATTTTCTTTAAAATTGGCACAACATTTTATAATCGAACTAGAAACACCCATGCTGAAAGTGCGTAAGATCGGTTCAGATTTAGATATAGCCCCCATACAAATGTCGCTCCCGATTTGACATTTCCCGCTCTAGAAACCAAATATTGCACCCAATTTTCTTTAAATTTGGTACAACATCTTAAAATCCAACTGGAAACACCTATGGTGAAAGTGGGTAAGATCGGTTCAGATTTAGATATAGCCCTCATACAAATGTTGCTCGTGAATGTTTAACCGATTTTGGCCAAACTTTACATATTATATTTCAAAAATCCTTCCCGATTTCACTTTTTTACCGAATTGAATTGTAATGAGATAGAAAGTCCATCCGGCTTTAGCCTTTCCTTATTTGTTTGGCAGATATGTCCATACTAAATAGGGCCCCATTCTGATCTATTACAGCTCTAGAAACTACATCTTACATCGGATCTTCATCAAATTTTGCAGATCATTATATTTTTCAGCTAGAAATACCTACCGTGAATGAGAAATATATAGGCCCATGTTTTGGACCAGGCCCAAAATGTTGTTATAGGCCCCCTTTTGAAATGTCGATCCTATTACTACTGTATAATTTGTATTTGTCTGTCGGATAATTAATCAATTACCATATTATGAACCATATTCGTTAAATATGACTAAAGATGAATTCATAGTAACTGTATAATTTGTATGAACTACATAAAATTGCTCCCATGAAATAACTGGGTTTCGTAATCAAAGCTAGGTACATACGCAGGGAGTGGTGTAGGGTATTATATGGTCGGCCCCGCCCGACTTTAGCCTTTCCTTACTTGTTTTATTTGAAAGTACAATCCTTCCGGTTAATAATGGAAAATTATTTCATGCAAATGGCTGCTGAGGGCACCCCACAAATAATAGTCCAACGGTTGAATAGTTGAAAAAAAAACGTTAGATGGCGGACCCTATATATTACTTATAAGTAACTTACTTACTCTGTGGAATAGATCTAGCCATTTGGAGGGGAAACATTATTACACGCTTCTGATATACCACACATTACCCTGTAGGGTACAGAACAAAATAGATTTTTTCTTTTGTACACACAATATTATGTAGACAAATGTAATATGTATATAAAAATATTAGTTAGCGTTTTTTACAGTTAATATTTTTACCAGCTATTTCTTCCTACACGGAGAACAGTTTTCAATGTCTCCTACGTGTTGAGTTATATATTCCCAAAATAGTGAAACACTTCCAGGATTTTGTTTTCTATTTTGATGTCAAGTGTTTTCGACAATTTGTTTCAATATTTATGACAATATGTTGTATGATTTTAGTTTTCAGATTTAGATTTTTAAACATAAATATGACTAAACGTGTGTCATGCACTAACAATTTCTCAGGTGGGTGTAAAAGATTCTAAAGAAATGAAAATTATGCAAAAAGTGAAATGATTTAAAACAAATTCAAGACGAAGCATTAAAACAGAAAGGCATCATTTTTACTGCTCATTAATGCTTATAAGTATGTCTTAAGTTCAATAACGTTTAATATAATTTTGTTGCATTCATTGATTAAGCTCTTTCTGTTTTATGACCACAGTTTTTATCCTTTAATCTAAGTGAGTGATTCTTTTAAATTTAAAGTGCTGAATTCTTGATGGATCTACTAATACAAACATAACATTCTAGTTCTTTTGTTTTGTTTTGAGGTTATACTCATCATTTCATGACAAACCAATTAAGTTGTGTGTGTGTTTAAACTAAATAACATTTATTGTTCGTTGTTTGGGTAAATAAATGAGTGTAACTGAAAAAAAAGAACTGAAAAAATCAGAATTGGGTCAACACAAAAAGTAACCATAAACTGAACCAGGGGGAAAAACTGTTGATTTTTTTTTATAAAATAAATATTAAATTAAATTAATAACAATAAACCAAAAACATACCGAACCAAACGAAACGAAACCAAATTGAACTGAACCGAATAAAGTTAACAACAGTTTTTGGTTTACGGCCAGGCAAAGCAATACAATTGAATACGTAAAAAAGTCGGATACGGGTGTAGTACGGGCGCCACTCCAGTAGTAGTACAACGTACGGCAGTGTACCATATGCAAAAGTTACGGTAAGTAGACATACACACACACACAGACTCGCGCTCATACACACATACACATAGATATATATAAATATAAACTACAATCATAACCAACACAAAAACACAATAAAAAATATTTGTTATTTCCTTTTTATATGGGGGGAGGGAAGAACTTGACGAACAAAAATTGCAAATATGAGTAAGACCATAAAATTGTTGCCACAAATTTCCTATAAAATTGGAATCAACTACTTGTGATTCCGATGGATTTTCGAACATTTCATTGGGTTTCACATCAAATATGTTGAGAAAAAAAGTAAGAATACAAATTTGTGTAAAATCCGAAAATCAATTTAGTTTCAAATTTGTTAAATCAAATAATTAATTCTTTTACACTTTATTAAAAAATGTTTAAATTTAAAGAGAAAAAAAATAAAAAAAAATTATAAAAATACTAAATTAAGAAAGTTTTAAATAAAAATGTTGCACAGTGAAATTTTGGAAAAAATAATCTTTTGATATTCACTGTTCACGTTTATCTGAATAATTTATAATTTATTTATTTATCTTTTCGTTTATCAACTGGCGCGCTTTCAACATATGGCTACAGCCTGAAAAAATAATCACCCCAACAACAATTTCGTATTTAGGACATACTCACATGATTATTTATAAGAAACAATGTTATTCAGATATGAATTACTTACGTGGAAAATTATTTTTTTCATATATAAGTATTTTTGAAAATAAGTAAAATTGTTGCTATATATACATATTTAATGCATACCTGCCCCTGCGCAAATACATATTTCAGGATACCACATATCAATAAATTTAAAAGTCTCTTACAATCATGAGATGATGAAAGTAAATAAAAGGGTTTCAGATCGATTTCAAGTTAATTGGTTAAGATATGTAGAAATCTTTAATTAAACTTACGAAAAATTTAATGATTTTTTCTAAAACTAAATAAATTAAATAAAATGTTTACTCAGAAAAATATTCCACACTTCAAATTCCCAGAAAGAAGAGAACACCCGAAGAAATGAAAAAGATGCCCATCTTGTGATTCGTAAGTAGCGAAAATTGAGATTTTCACGAATGAATTTAAAATGGAGCTGTCATAGAAAGGATGTCCTTTATTTTGAAAGAATTAAAAGTTATATTAAAGTAGTTGCAAAGGGACCACTTTTTCACTAGTTTGCATTTCTGTTTTAAAAAATCCGCCACTACCGGGGACAGAACAGCGGACCTTATTGTGAGTGGTGAATAACTTAAGCAAATCGTTTTTTTTTCGGTAGAACTGACACTAGGGAACTTAAAAAATATTTATTAAATATGAACTAATATATAATACAAATAAATATTAAATTAAATTAGTATTAATTAAATTAACACTAATTAATTTTAATAATATTATGTAGTATTAATGATTCATAAAAAATGAAATATTTGATGTACATTAATCGACTTGTTTATTATAAAATAATAAATAAATTTGTTTATTTATAAAAGTAATAAAAAATCGAAAAATGTTTTTTCCGGAGGCACGAATCGAACCTGACACCTTTTGGGTGCACAACGGACACCTTACCTATGTGATGTCATACTAAAAAATCTTTCTCATTTACTTGTGGAGATGTTATTCGTAGAACGTTATGGGATATTAACATATTGTCGACTATATTGGAAGTCGTTAGAAAAAAACTTCCTCAAAAGCGGGATTTGGAGATGAGAATAAAATTTGCTTCCTACGGAAGTACTTCCAATTTGTTTGCTGGTAATTATTATTATTTTGCTTCAGAGAATGCAGAACGATTTCATTAAAAAGAAAACGTGGAATAATTCTCAACCGTTTCATGATGCCTTTGCCATAATGAGTTGAGCTAGTACTACATGATTATAGCGAAGACAGAATTTTATGAATAAATTTCGACAAACGAACGAGGGGGTAGATTACACAGTGATATAAAAAAGAATGAAGTGGGTACTTGTGGAAAGTAATACGATTTTTCTTGTAGGTGTTGCTGGGTTAAACTAGAATCTTTTTGTAAAAATCCCCAGACACCACCACTTTACGTGTTAAAAAACGTTCTTGCGTACATTTGCGTACTTACAAGTCTGTAATTTAGTTTTTTATCAACCGATTTAAAGTCTAGGCCACGACATTTCACGAATTTAAGGTCCAAGAACAGATAAAAACCGCAAAAAAAGCTTTTCGACCATTTAGTATAAATCCCATATTTCGGAACGCATATTCCCCGCTTTAGGAATAATCTAAAATCTGCAAATCTAATAATTTTGTGTAATTTTTATATGATTCTATAAGTTTCTTGGAATTTAAATTCGTTAATTTTTCCATTTTTGGAAAAGTTTAATTTTAGTGAAAACTTCAATAACTAAGTCAATTGTAAAGATAAAGTGGCGTTTAAATCGTCCATAAACGTCGTTTTAAAATAAATTTACAAATATCACACTTACATTACGAAATAATAGACCTGTTCGATTGGGCTTACTAGCTTCATTTTTGTATGGAATTTACTCGCTTAACAAGAAAATAGCTTACTACTCTCTTAGCGTTGTTGCCAGGTTTTTCTTGTTGATCCATTTAAGATAAGCCTATGAGCAACAACGATGCCACCTTATCAAGTTTATTAATCGTAAGCTAGTAAGCCCAATCGAACAGGCATAATGTGTAAACACATTGCCAACATTAAAAAATTACGAAAAGTTTGTTTTAATTCCCACAGATGTTAAATTTTCTAAAATATCGTTTATGAGGAGGGTACATAAGATTCAGCGCGGCCCAACTTGACGACTTTTACTTGTTCTTTCTAAATCCGATGGGAAACTAGCTGACCGATTTATCAAGAAAATTACAGCAAAAGCGTTTTTTACTATCGAACAGAGTAACCATTTTAGTATTATCTACACATTTCGTAAATAAGTCCATTTTAACATAAACGTATGAATAACTTGATATAAATTTAAATATTATTTTAGGAATTTAATTTTATTAATGTTATTATTATAATTATGTTTTTGTATGTATGTATATTAGGATGGATTACGAAAAAAATTGCTGCGTTCATCCCTCAGAAATGAAGATTGGATTGTTTAATGATGATCTGTTAAATATTTCGTCACTGGGTGAAGCCATCTGTGAGCCAAGCTCTCCTGATAACAACTCTAAAAATCATATTTTCCCGTGTAATTTTTTATGCTGCATTTTCGTGTAATTTTTTTTCTTTTTTTTTGAAGCACTTTATATAAAATTTTATTCTTGTCGTAAAGTAACTCATTTGTCGTATTATTGGATGTTTCAGAAGATTTTTGTGGTTTTTCAAAATTGCAGTTAAAAATGCATTTTGTATACGGTGTTATCAAAGCTAAATCAATACATTTCGAATGATGCCTAATTGATGAGATTGGTTTTTAGAGTCAATATTTTATTTCACAAAAGACAATTTTAATTAATTTCCGTCCTTTTTTCCCATATGAGGACATCTGTTTAATGCCAGACAATCGAATAAGAGCTTTTTCTGGGCGTTAATGGGTTAATATATTTTCCTTTTGTAGAACATTTTAGCGTTCTTCCAAAAATGCAGAAATTCAGCCGAAACGGACTATCCAATTACCGTGTATGTATATCGTTGAATTTACATAATGTTTTGTTTTCTTTTATTTTGGATAAACACATTCTTTATTTTTTCACAATATATGATTCAAGAATAAAACAAGTAAGGAAAGGCTAAAGTCGGGCGGGCCCGACTTCTATCCGAATACAATTCAATTCGGTAAAAAAGTGAAAACAGGATGTTTGTATGTTTCCTAATCATAGGCTAATATGACCTGGTCCAATTTGTCAAATCAAGAAGAATATTTATACCGGGGCTATATCCAAACATGGAATGAAGTGACTAACTTTCACAATAAGTTCTTCCAGTTCAAGTATTTTTTTAATTCGGTGAAAATATTGGTTTCTGGGGCGGAAAAAGTGAAATCGGGAGTGAAATTTGTAAGGGAGCTATATATAAATCTGAACCGATCGGACCGATATTCACCATGGGTGTTTCTAGTGGAAATATACGATACTTTCCCAAATTTGAAGAAGATCTGTAAAAATATATGGTTTTTACGCGAGAAAAATCAAATAGAGAACGTAATTTAAATGGGAGCTATATACAAATCTGAACCGATCTGACCTATTTTCACCACAGGCGTACCTAGTTTAAATATAAGATGTTTTGTCAATTCTGAAGACAATCTGATTCAATATACAGATAGATTTCTAGAGCAGAAAAAGTCAAATCGGAAGCGAAATTTGTATGGGAGCTATATATAAATCTGAACCGATCTAACACATTTTTGCCACAGGTTTTTCTAGTTGAAATATAAGATGTTTTGCCAATTTTAAAGAAAATCTGTAGTAATATGTGGTATTTAGAGTGAAAAGAGTAAAATCGGGAGTGAAATTTGTATGTGGGCTATATCTAAATCTGAACCGATTTTCTTCAAATTAAATAGCGTTCGTCCTTATTTGGACGTTCATTTGGTTCAGCCTACAATTGCGAACTGTATCGTGATTACAAGAATAGATGGACGGACGGACATTGCTAATTCGACTCAAAAAGTGATTCTAAGTCGATCTGTATAATAAACGATGGCTCTACCTCGTTTCCTTTTGGGTGTTACAAACAAATGCACAAAGACATAATACTCTCGTGGAGTGTATAAATAGCAACAAATTCTATATACACATATACATAGAATCAAATTCATGCAGATTAGTAATTTCAAGAAAAAATGTAAAATTAATTTTATAGAAAATTGCATTAGCACCACATGAAATGTAATTTCCTAAAGATTGGGTTTTAAGTCATATTATCAATTATTGTTTAAATTTAATCGCCCTTTTCAATTTATCAATTTTGGTTTATATTTACAAAAGTTTCAACGTCAATTCACGCATTCACAATTAAAATGTAGCCTCTCTACACACATAATATAATATCTCTTGATGAGTATATCTGTCTCGCTCTATCATAGTAGTAGAGACACAACAGTGGCTTAGGCATTGGCTTCAATATTTGTTAACATTTGCTTTGAGTGAATAAATAAAAACAGTCATCGTCTTGAAGCCACGAATAACTATGTTGATCCCACTCTCTTCTTTGTGAACACATGTACATTGCTGTTGTTATCAAAGCATTGATTGTGATTCAATTCATAAGTCTGTTTCAAGTTTTTTTAAAGCTCATGATCAGTCTGTTGTGTCTACGTCTTTACGTCGTCTCTTTCTATAACTAGCTCGCTGAAAGCTCAAATTGAGTACATGTGTATTTTTACCTGTCTCATGTGTGTGGAAACTACGATCACTGTTACAAATGCAAAGCTATACAAGCTATAATATATGCGCTGAAGAAGGTTCGTTGAAAAGCTCTTTTCAAATGGCCTGCATTATACGTTAAGGAAACAGCCGTAAAACAGTAATGAATTGCATACCCATAGGCTATAATTTTTACCATTTTATTACAATTTTCCACTGATAAAAACTGGTATAAAACTTCAGGTAACACATTCGATGTTTTACTTTGACCCAAACCTAAGGAGTTAGTGAACAAGATCCGAATAAAAAATGTCTGCAATCACTCATACATTAATATGCAAACATAATACATTTAATTGGATATTTGGTTATAGTCGATTTTTTTGTTGACAATTTTTATTAAATCAATATGCATTTTTTAATTGACTGTAAAATTTGTGCAAATTTACCAGCAAATATGAAATATTTGGTTATGTCAGAGGTACAGTGGTTCCTAGCTGAAAAAGTGGCAATGATAATGCATTTCTTAAGACATAAAATTATATATGTTACTGGACATGAGGTATTAGAACTGTCAATGACAGCAAAGCAAAATGTTGCTTTAAACTGATCTTTATTATCTATTTTTTTATATTATTGGCATTGGTTATTGTTGTAACAAATATTTTGTCATAAGAGAACACTTGAGATATCATAACGCAATTATGGAATTGCGAAGAATATGACGGGTTACATGTTTGCACTAATCTTTTAAAAAAATTTCCAAATTCATAAAGTGGGGAAAATGTGTTCCAATATTTGTATACCCTCCACCACAAGGATGGGGTATACTAACTTTGTCATTCCGTGTGTAACACCTTGACCTGATTCCCTATAAAGTAAAATAGAACGGGTTTTCCAAATTCATACTTTCAAGGGATACAATGGGAACAGAGGGATAAAAATGGTACCAATTAAGGGTAAAATGGAAAAAGGGATACAAATTGTACCAACCAAATGGCGGCAGTTGGAATCATGAAATTCGAAGTATGCATTCCTCTGGCACGTATACACGAAAAATAAAAATGTTTTTCCAAATTCGTACTTTCAAGGGATACAATGAAAAGTCTCAAATTCCTAAAGGAAAAAATGTGGGGGGGGGGGGGTATATTCACTTTGTCATTCCGTTTGTAAAACCTTAAAATATTCATCGGAGACCCCATAAAGTATATATATTCTGGGTCGTGGTAAAATTCTAAGACGATATAGCTATGTCCGTCTGTCCATCTGTCTGTCTGTTGAAAGCATGCTAGATTCCGAACAAAATGAACTAGGAGGTTCAAATTTTGCCTAAATGTGTCTTATGGTTGCAGATCGCTTGGGATTGAAAGTGGGCGAAATCAGCCCAGAGGGAAAAAAATTTTCCCTCACAAGGACTAGAAATACCGCTAATATTTACAGTATTTCAGCCTGCTTTTTGTATATGTCTGATTGTATTTACTTGATATTTCGAATGAACATTCCCCTTATAGCATAAAAGCGCACCATAAAGTGATTCTTATTCGTAGGGGACGAAAATAGATATAATGGCTACAGAGGGATAAAAATAGTACCAACTAAACGGCTACAGCCAGAATGGTGAAATTAGGTGTGTAAATTCCTTCAATTGCGTAGACACGTAAAATAAAGAGATTTTACAAAGTCGTACTCATAAGGGGGTCAAATTGGAAAAAATGGGATAAAAACGGTACCAACCAAATGACTGCAGCTAGAATCATGGAATTTGGCGTATACATTACTCTGACTGCATAGACACGCGGAATAAAAAGATTTTTCCAAATTCGTACTTTTTACTTTTACGGCAAAAATGGTTAAATCATGAAGTTAGGTTATTTTGCACTATGTACGTGAGATAATGGATTTTCAAAATTTGTACTTTTGAATTAAAATAAATATATAATAAATATAAATATTAAAATATAAATATTTGTAAGAATATTTACTTTTTGAATTGACTTGAAGTATTATTTCGATATGAAAACGTATTGGTAGACTTGCCTTATAAGCGTGGTTTGAAGTAAGAAAAATATTATCTTTATTTATAAAATTATTTTGTCAATATTTGTATTTGTTTTGGTTTGCCTATATTAAAAAAAATATTTTCCTGTAAAATTACTGCATTTCTACGAAAACCGACAACCTCTGTGGAATGCAATCCATGGTGGAGGGTTTATTAAGTTCGGCCCGGCCGAACTTAACGCCGCTTTTACTTGTTTATTTTACTTTACTAATTAGATAACCGAATATTTTGTATGATTTTGTAATAGCTGGGATCTTATCGTAGATAATAAGCCCTATTTAAATAATAAAACGATTTAACTTCTGCATATATCCATAGGTTTTCTTCTTTTTTCGTTAAGATTTCATAAATATAAAAGGAACCGCAATTCTCTTATTTAATTTGTAAAATATATCTTCTACTTTTATCTATAGATTTTTTACATATAGATATTGTTTCTTTGTTAGCTATTAAAAAATAAAACCAAATATTTTATTCGATTTTGTACTTATATTTTTTCAAGCCAGCAAACAAGATTAAAAAAGAAAAAGAAACAATGTTTTCCCAATTCTATAAATACGGTTCCTAAACCACTGTTTCTATGTGAAAGTGAAGTATAAGTACCTTTAATTTAACATATATGCGGGTGTCATCGGACTTTTATTCCCAACACAAGAGTAAAAAAATTAAAAAAAGTGGATTTTTAACAAAAAATTCTAAAAAAAAAAAACAATCACAATTTGTATACCCTCCACATCCATGATGGGGGTATATTCACTTTGTCATTCCGTTCGTAACACCTTGAAATATTCCACGGAGACCACATAAAGTATATATATTCTATATCCTGGTAAAATTCTAAGACGATTTAGCCATGTCCGTCTGTTGAAAGCACGATAGAGGCCGAACGAAATGAGCTAGGAGGTTCAAATTTTCCCTAAATATGTCTTATGGTTGCAGATCGGTTGGGATTGAATCGGCCTAGAGGGAAAAAATTTTCCCTAACAAGGACTGAAAATATCCCTAATATTTAGACTATTTAAGCAATTTTTTTTGAAAATTTTCCAATTTTATACACTTCAAATTTGTTTCGTACCTTCCTCCGGTAACGTGTAATCACAAAAAGTACAAAAAAGATTTAGTGGATTAAACGGGACAAAAGGGATAAAAATAGTACCTTTGATACGACAACAGCTAGAGACATGAAATTCGGTGTGTACGTTCCTATAATTATGTAGACAAGTAAAATATAAAGATTTTTTGAAATTTGTACTTTTAAGGGATACAATTGGTAAAGGGGGATGAAAATGGTACCAACCAAACCGCTGAAGATAAAATCATGAAATTCGGTGTATCTGACTGTGTAGACGTGAAACAGAAAGGATTTGTTCGAAAATTTTACTTTTAGGCGGAAAATGAGGCGAAAGGGATAAAATGGTATCAATTAAAAGGTTGCAGTTAGAATAGTGAAATTCGGTGTCTATATTGCTGTGACTGTGTAGACACGAAAAATAAAGATATCTATCGATATTCGTAGTATTAGGATAAAAACGGGATAGAATTGCTAGAATAATGAAATTCAGTGGTTATACTCGTCTGTTTTCGTAGACACACACAATATGAGTATTTCTCCCAAATCGTACTTTAAGGTCAACATTTAAACTTACTTCACTTCTTTGTAAAGTCGACAGGCGGTAATCCACCGGCAATTCTATGGAATGCACTCCGTGGTGGAGGGTATATAAGATTCGGCCCGGTCGAACTTAACGCCTTTTTACTTGTTTTTTGGTAATGTTTTTACACATTGCTTTGCAAAGCAACAGTGATATAATAGAATTTAATTAGAAGTTGCAATTCTTAGATAGTAAAACACCAATTAGATTTTAAAATTTGTTGGTTATTAACTCACTAAAGGATTATTAAAGAACAAGATAAAATTAAATAAAGACGCAAAATGGTCTTGAGCCAGGACAATATTCCAGTTCAAAACAAATATTGATTACAGACCAAAAAACGAAAAAAATAAAACAAGATAAAACTTATTTTTTTCACAAATCATTCCAGTTCTCTACTCTAAAAAATCAACTGAAATACTTAAATTTCTCCAATTCGGCTGAAAATCGTCAAAGGTACGCAAAATTGTTTTTTTACCCATAATTCAGGATTTTGGGGGGGGTGTCAAGGAAATTTCACAAAGAGATTCATGTTTTACTCGACAATACCTACCAGAAAAATAGTATCACTTCCCAGGGTTTTCTACTTAATTCTCTTTTGTAGCAATGTGTTATACAAAGTAGTATCCTGTAGTGCATATAAATCCATGCTTTAATCCACTTCCGTTTCCGGCGTGCTTTTAGTACATGTATGTAATCGAATGATGCCAAAATGGCATCAATTTCAATTTGAGATGTTGGCGAATGATCCACAAACTCCACAAGTGATTTGCATGACCCGCCATAAAGTGAATTTTACTGCCGACTCATTAAGGCAGTTTTTAATTGCCACAAAAATGCGTAAAAACACATTTTTTAAGGTTATGATTGCAATTTATGCAGTTTCAACAGACATCAATATGTTAAGTCATACATAAACAAAATGGAGTGGGAAAAGGGGAGGGGGAAACAATAACAAGTGATATTGACTACATTGTTCATATACATATCAGTCCCCCCAACCATATACCAAAAAGGGAGGAAGGAAGGGTGCAGAGTTCCAGCTACAATCTACAATGCCAGAAAATGTGGACCATTATGCATCATTATGGGTAATTAAAACCGTATTAAAATTGCAATGATATGACAGCTGCGGTCGTCCTTTAGCATTTGTATCCACACGAGTATGCATAGATAGTCGTAAGCTAAAGGGACAAAAGGAGTAACTAGCAAAAGATCGGAAATTCGGGAAAGTATCGCAATAATAGTTCTCAGTATCTTGAAATGACAATTGAGTAGTTTGTATGCCGAAACATGGATGCAACGATACATTGGAAATCGATTTTTTGGAAAAAGTTCTGTAACTTCTGTTCGCTTTGGGGTAGTTCTATAAAGTTTCACACAGACAGAAAAGAGGTGGTTTCAAGTTTATTTGCGTTTTATTTTTCTTCAATAGAGCTACAGGACACCGAAGTTGGTCTGCGCTGCCCGTTAAATCAAGAGTTTTCATTTATTGTCTATGTTTATCTCCTCTAGGTCTCCCATCACCTTTTAGTGTTATTGATTGATTAGATTTTAGGAGAATTTCTGCAGAATTATTTCCCAAATTCATTGATTTTCAGCCCCTTGTTTGCAGGGAAACAATTCGGCGATCGATCATTTCTTAGTTTTATAGTTGCATTCATTTGCCTTTTAGCTGACTGTGTGTGTTCAACGCTATTTTGGTATGATAAACAGAAAAAAACACCATAATGAGAACGTTGTCATGCTGCATTGGAATGTAATCGTCATGTTTCCATGCGAGAAGTGACTGTATTTTTCCATAATTTATGAAAATTTGATTATGACCAAAAAGGCGAAGAGATAAAATGTCACATAGCCAAGCAGATGAAAGGCAATAAAAGATATAGGGTTCAGATACAGCCAGATCAGTACAAATCATTATTTTTGAATGAAATGTCAAACATAGGACAAGCGGTCTCATTTAATAATAGGGTAATCACGTTTACAGTTGTTTTTGAGTAAGTACCCAGACAACCATCTTGAAAGGGTCTTACCGACACTATTAACCATTAATAAAATTTATTTTACACAAATTGCAAGTATATTTTTTGATTCTAAATTTTTCAAGATTTTACAATTGTCTGTAAAATTAGAAGAAATTTGCTTGAAACTAGAAAAAAAATATTTGTATCTCATACGACAAAAAAGTTATTTCTTTTAAATTACTTTATGATAAAAACAAGTAAGTTCATGGGAGCAATTTTATGCAGTTCATATAAATTATACAGTATAGATTCATCTTTAGTCATATTTAACAAATATGGTAAATAATAGACACAATTTTCCGGCAGACAAATGCAAATTATACAGTAGTAATAGGATGAATCGGACCGACATTTGAAAGAAGGCCTACACTTGGGGTCTGGTCCAAAACATGGGCCTATATATTTCTCATTCACGGTTGGTATTCAAAGTTAAAATATATCATGATCCGATGTAAGACGTAGTTTCTAGAGCTGTATTAGAGTAGAATGGGGCCCCATTTGGGTTATTCCAAAGTATGGACACATATATTTGACTTTGTATTCTTAGCTGAAATATAATATAATCTGCAAAATTTGAAAAAAAAATCCGATGTAAAATTTGTTCTTGAGGGGTAAAAATTAAAATGGGGCCATTTGTTAGGGATCTACATTAAGAAGTGGTTCCTTATCACTTTCAAAGTAGGTGTTCTTAGTTGAAATATGACATGATATGCAAAATTATATCGAGATATAATGTACGATGTGGGTTCTAGAGATGTAATAGAGTAGAATGGGGGCCCAATTTGTATGGGTCTTATACCAAAATATGGATCCATATATTTGACTTTCATAATATGTCTTCTTAGTTGAAATATAATACAAAATGCAAAATTTGATAAACTTTCGATGCAAATTGTGGGTCCTACAGGGATAACAATAAAATAGGGGGCCATTTGTACGGGCGCTACATTAAAAATGGGTCCATATAGATCACTTTTAAAGTAGGTATTCTTAGTATGAAATATAAATATAATAAAGAGTGATTTTTTTGATGTTAGGATTTTCATGCATTAGTATTTGACAGATCACGTGGGATTTCAGACATGGTGTCAAAGAGAAAGATGCTCAGTATGCTTTGACATTTCATCATGAATCGTCTTACAAACGAACAACGCTTGCAAATTATTGAATTTTATTATCAAAATGCGTGCTCTGTTAAGAAAGTTCATTGCGCGCTTCCATTTTATGGTCAGTTTAATCGACCCACTGAAGCGGCTATTCGGGCTATTGTGACTAAATTTCGCACCAAATTTACATTGTTGGACATTAAACCACCAACACGCTTACGTAGAGTGCGAACTGAAGAAAATATCGCAGCTGTATCGGCCAGTGTTAATGATGACCACCAATTTTCGATTCGTCGCCGTTCGCACCAATTGGGTCTCTGTTACTCAAAAACGTGGAAATGCCAAAATTGGACTAAGCGGATGGACCACCTAAGACGCAGCCGCGGTCAACATTTAACTGAAATTATCTTCAAAAAGTAAATGTCATGGACCAATCTAACGTTTCAAATAAAGAACCGATGAGATTTTGCAAATTTTATGCGTTTTTTTTTTAAAAAAAAGTTATCAAGCTCTTAAAAAATCACCCTTTATAATATGCAAAATTTGAAAAACTTCCGATGTAAAATGTCGGTCCGGTAAAAAAGTGAAATCGGGAAGGATTTTTGCATCCTGTAAATGTATGCATTTTACAAAAAATTTTAACTCGGAAAGGACATTTGTATGAGGGTATATTGAAACCTGGAACGATGTGACCCGCTTTCACCATGTAAACATGGTGAAATATAATATGTAAAGTTGGGCCAAAATCGGTTAAACATTCGGGAACAACATTTGTATGAGGGCTATATCTAAATCTGAACCGATCTTACTCACTTTCACCATAGGTTTTTTAGTTGGATTTTTAGATGTTGTGCCAATTTTAAAGAAAATCGGGTACAATATGTGGTTTCTAAAGCGGAAAAAGTGAAATCGGGAGCGACATTTGTATGGGGGCTATATCTAAATCTGAACCGATCATACCCACTTTCAGCATAGGTGTTTCTAATTCGATTATAAAATGTTGTGTCAATTTTAAAGAAAATCGGGTACAATATGTGGTTTCTAGAGTGGAAAATGTCAAATAGGGAGCGACATTTGTATGGGGGCTATATCTAAATCTGAACCGATTTCCTCCAAATGCAATACCGATGGTCCTTGACCAGAAAAAATAACTTCTGCCAAGTTTCATGAGAATCGGACAACAATTGCGACCTGTAGAGTGCGAACAAGCTTAGATGGACAGCAGACGGACGGACAGACAGACATCGACTCAGCTGGTGATTCTAAGCCGATCGGTATACTTAAAGGTGGGTCTAGCTCGATTATTTCTTGGTGTTACAAACATTTGGCGCGAAACTAACTTATAATACCCTAGTCCACGAAGTGGTGTAGGGTATAACAAGTGAAACGGCGTTAAGTTAGGCCGGGCCGAATCTTATATACCCTCCACCACGAATTGCATTCCATAGTATTACTTTACAAAGAAGTGAAGTAACATATTTTGAAAATTTTTATATTTTCAAAGCGCATTACTACATTTGTTTACTATTTCAAACTATAAGGCATACTTATGCGCACTGTTCCAAATAAATTTCATTGCTGCATTATTAATAATATATATCGTTACCAAAATATAAAAAAGACTCCACTAACATTTTTTTCCAAACCGATATTTTTGTTTATTATGACCGAATTTGTTGTGTTTTGTTAAAATAACCAAAAATCTCGATTTGCAAAAAATGTTAGTTGAGTCCTTTTTATATTTTGGTAACGATATATAATTGTAATCAAAAAGTAAAAAAGGAAATATTAGGTTTATTGTCAGTCGTCATTAGGGAGAAACATTTTCCCTCAGGGCCGATTTCTCCCATTTGCATTTTTTTAGCATAACTCAGCTACAAATAGAGTGAACGTATCGTTTTGATAAGAAAAGTATAAATTTCAAAGATCCGTTATGTTTCGCGTCCATAATGAAATGAACACATCTAATTTCATGATTCTAGGTACAGTCGTTTGCGTGGTACCAATTTTATCCTGTTTTGATCCTAAAGGTACGAAGATCGAAAGCTATCTTTATTTTTCGCGTCTACGCAGTCACAGCAATGTACACACCGAATTTCAATAATCTAACTGCAACCTTTTGATTGGTAACCATTTTTACACCTTTCGCCCCATTTTCCGCCTAAAAGTACAAATATCGAAAAAATCCTTTATGTTTCGCGTCTACAGAGTCAGATAAATGCATACACCGAATTTCATGATTTTAACTTCAGCGGTTTAGTTGGTACCATTTTTATCCCTCTTTTCCAATTGTATCGCTTAAAAATACAAATTTCGAAAAATCTCTCTATTTGACGTGTAGAGAGTAGGGATGTGTGTGTCTAGCTGTTGTCGTATCATTTGTATCATTGGTACCATTTTTATCCCTTTTGTCCCATTTTTATCCCTTTTGTCCCATTTCACCCGCTAAATCTTTTTTGTACTTTTCTAGAGGAAGGTACGACAAGAATTTCAAGTGTATAAAAATCAGAAATTTCCAAAAATGTTGCTTAAATAATCTAAATATTAGGGGTATTTTCAGTCCTTGTTAGGGAAAAAAATTTCTATTTGAGCTGATTTTGCCCGCCGATTTCGATCTGCAGCCATAAGACATATTTATGGAAAATTTCAACATCCTAGATCTTTTCGTTTGGCAGCTAGCGTGACTAAATCGTCTTAGAATTTTACCAGGATACAGAATATATACTTTATGAGGTCTCCGTTGAATATTTCAATGTGTTACAAACGGAATGACAAAGTGAATATACCCCCATTCTGGAGGTGGAGGGTACAATAATGTATTTTCAATCCACCCTAGTGTCTACTATTTATTACTTTTTTTGAAAATCGGGAAATGCAGCTTTATTCGCCATTTAGAAAAGTACATAATTGGAATATTTCATCAAGATTGGAAAGACGTGCCAAATTGTGTGTGTGATTGCTTCAAATGAATATGGCTGTTTTTCTTTAAGTCGGAATAACAAGCTGTAATAACAAAAATGTTAATAAAAATATAATTTTTTGCTCAAAAGAAAAATTCACATTGTCGCCAACTACAGTATAAATATTTGTATCAAAACAAATTCTCAAAGAAAATATTTTGTTTTGACTTTTTTGGACTTAGCCTCGATAACCATAAATTTGACTTATACTGGATAATTAACCAGGCTAAATCCAAAATTGTTAGCATTTTTTTTTTTCAAAATTAGTTTTTATAAACACAGAGCTGTTGGCGACAATTAAAAAAAAATATTTTTTATTTTGTGTGAAATTTTAACTTTTTATTTAGCATTTGTTATCAGAGCTTAGTTATCCAGTCTTACAGCCGTAATATTGAAAATCCAATTTCCGCGAATGTACCTTTAGTTTTCGAAAATATTGAAATGCACCAAAAACAATTCCTCTTAAAAACATAAAGATCACCAACCTACTGCACTGAGCATTTGCATCAACCTTCGCAGACCTATCTTCATGAGCAACAGTATAGTATTTTGTTTACCAGTCATTCCCATGCTCAGCATAATTTTTAATATTCGACTTTTTTAATATTCAACTGTAATGGAACATGCATACATATATGCATGTACATAATTGCATTATGTTCGCTCGTTTCTCCTCATTTGTACGAAAAATACATGTTTGTGAATAAAAATAAATAAAAACGCAATAACGATTCATTAAAGAAAATCTTAATCAATTTCTGTTGACATTAACTGTTAAATAATATCGATATCTTTTCATTAATGTTTACGGCGTCTCTTTATCAACAACAACAATAATAATAATAATATAATTGCGTGTGTGTACACTGTGTACATGTCGAAATTGATTCATACTCAGCCAAAAGGGATAATATGCCACGTCGGACGAATATTTAATATGAATATATGAGTATAAAAGTGGTGTACAATATCAAGCTTAATGTTTCAAATGATGATGCAAATGACACAAACATCGGAATAACTTCAAATGAAGTAAAGATTTGTTAACATTTGATGGTGTTGCATGGAAATGACCAAAAAATGATATGCTGAAGCGTATCAAGTCGAGAGTAACATTTGCATGTGGATTTAACCAAATCTGCATCGATTTACTTCATTTTCGACAATATTCATCTCTTTCTCTCGAATGATGTTCGGAGATATGTCAATTGGCTTACCGGAGCCTCGCTGCTACACCATTTCCAAGTGTAATTCAGAAAAGATCAATTGTAATTCAGAACTCGTCATTTCATATGAACTCGAATTTCATATGAAATATTCTGAAATTCATTTGATGAGTTCTGAATTTCAAATAGCAAGTTCTGATTTTCAATTGATGAATTCTGAATTTCAAATGGAATTTCTGAAAATCAATTGACGAGTTCTGAATTTCAAATGGAATTTCTGAATATCAAGTGATGAGTTCTGAATTTCAAATGGAATTTCTGAATATCAACTGATGTGTTCTGAATTTCAAATGGAAATTCTGAATTACAATTGATCTTTTCTGAATTACACTTGGAAATGGTGTAGTATTACTTCGAATTTATAACACAATAGGTTTAGCGGTAATCCTAATAAGTTCCTATATTATGATTGTCTGAATTCCATATGTTACAAAATTCAAAATTCAAAATTGACATGCAAAAAGGGCCATTTATTGCGAATATTTTCCAAAATCTACGAATAAACTTGTGTCCATTACAAAGTTGTGGACATTCATAATGATATCTAAACATATAAACAAAATCTAAGGTTACTTAAATGCTACTTTAGAAGTTGAACACATTTTTAAGAAAAGTCATTCAATTTTTAAACTGTCCATGCCTCTTAATCTTAATCTGTAAGAATAGAGTTGTGTGATTTATAGTAAAAGTAGTAAAAAATCATCTTTCTCCAAGTTTAAGATTTCTTGCAACATTTACGTAAAAGTTTCTAATTCTTTTTATTTTTTAGTTCAAAAATTTGCTTTAATGTCAATAATAAATATTATAGAATAAATAGCCCAATCGAAAGTTTTCCTAATTTTCACATGTTCTTATCAAATACTACTACGTTTTTAATTCGCTTCCGAAGGTAGAAAATCCTTAATTTGGGTATATTTTTGAGTGAAATTTCAACCAAATTTAATGTATTGTTTGAAAAACATAAAATATTTGTGTTAAGTCCTATTAGATGGGTTTTAACGGATATTGCTTGTTCAAAATAATGTGAAAATAGCGAAAGTACCTACAACGAATATTAAAATTAAAACTACTAAGGAAAGGCTAAAGTCGGGCGGGGCCGAATATATGATACACTCCACTTTCTATCCGAATACAATTCAATTCGGTAAAAAAGTGAAAACTGGAAGAATTTTTGTATGTTTCCTAATCATAGGCCAATATGACCTGACCTAATTGGTCAAATCGAGAAGAATATTTGTATCGGGTTGGTTTGTAGTTGAAGTATAATATATTTTGCCAATTTTGAAGAAGATCTGTTGAAATATGTGGTTTCTACAGCAGAAAAAGTCAAATCGGGAGCGAAGCGAAATTTGAATGGGAGTTATATATAAATCTGAACCGATTTGACTTTTTTCACCAGTCGTGTCAAATTTGAAGACAATCTGATAAAATATGTGGTTGCTAGAGCGTAAAAACTCAAATTGAGAGCGAAAATTGTATAAGAGCTATATATAAATCTGAACCGATCTGAACTGGGCCCATTTTCACCATGGCTGTTGCAGTAGAAATATACGATGTTTAGCCAATTTTGAAGAAAATCTGTTAAAATATGTGATATCTAGAGTGAAAAGAGTCAAATCGGGAGTGAAATTCGTATGGGGCTATATCTAAATCTGAACCGATTTTTTTCAAATTAAATAGCGTTCGCCCTGGTAGCGAAAATCTTCGTTGTGCAAAGTTTCGTTAGGTTCTGGCTACAATTGCGATCTGAACTTTGATTTCAAAAATAGATGGACAGACAGACGGACATTGCTAAATTGATTCAAAAAGTGGTTCTAAGTCGATCGGTTCGACAATTCACGACTATGCAATTAGTGCATAATTTTACTTTTGGAAATCATTTCAAAGGTTGGTATGGTCGACGTGAACAAATTTGGAGGGTCTTCCAGTAGAGCATATAATTTACAATAGGATTTCAAAATTTCGAAAGTCATCTGAAAAACACCTCTGCTCTAAGCATGCCAAATTTCGTCAAGATAACTTTTGCCCCGCTGAATAATGTTCAATGTTCTTACTCAAACTGAACTAATGTTGCGTATGTGTTATTATACACTCTACTCCTTCCATAGTATAGAGTCACAGTACTATAACTTCGAGGAAGTTTTAAAACAGAACTAAATTAAAATACTAAAATGTTTAAATAATCTTTTAAGTCCGCCCTGATGAAATGTTCCTCCATGACATAGCTAAATTAAATAAAAATACAATTATAAAACTCAAGTGTAGTAAAACATTTTCGTATCAATAATTGTATTATTTGTCTAATTGCACTGCATTGCATTTATCATCACCATTTTGTTATGTATAGTTATACTAGCTGAACCCCAGCCCGCTTCGCCAGGCAGAAAAATAGGCGGAAATTAAAATCAGGTTTCATATTGTTTTTTCTTATATTACCGATCATATGTACCACTTATAATCAAGGTACTTCCCTGAGATACTAAAAATGGATATATTCTATGGAGAATATTGAAGAACAGAACATTAGTTTATTGTCAAAATTACCAAAACAAAAAACTTCCTACGTATGAAAAACTAACTTAATTGAATAGCTGGAATTTGAGTGTACTACATTCTAAATACATAGCTAGTCAATCAAATTGTTCACTAATCAGACAACACAAAAACTAAAAAAAATAATTTAGTTTCTGTTTTTTTGACTTAAGTCGACTTTTGACAAATGCATATTACGTTTTTAGCAACCTTTCTTTACTATTGTGCTAAAAAATCCAAAGAAAACGTGTAATTTTGCAAAATTCAAATAAAAAATTCTCCATATTTCAAATCCCGCCCGTAACTTCGTATGGGAGGTGCCACGCCCACTTTTCCAATTCCGCCCATTTTTGCCACAACTGTGCAGACTAATAATTAGTGAACTTTCACAAAAATTCAAGACTCTACCCGCAACAGTACTCCGAATATGCTAATTTATAAAAAACGAATAAAACCCCAATTTGTGTGGGAGGTCCACGCCAACTGAAGATATTGGGAAATATTAAAAATTTACTTCCAGAGTAGTGAGTCTTTAACGCAAACTGTAAGAAATATACGTGGAAAATGTTCGTGTTTACAGATGAAGCTCATTTTCGTCTAGGTGGCTATGTCAATAAGCAAAATTGCCGCATATGGGGTTCAGAGAACTCACACGTGATAATTGAGAAGCCAATGCATCAACAACGAGCCACAGTTTGGTGTGAATTTTGGGCTGGCGGCATTGTTTTCCATTATTAAATGACAAAGTTCAACTTTTCCAATAAAACAAGAAATTAACAAAAGTCAGTTCTTTTTAATAGCCGATTATAATTTGAAATTTTAAATGGCTCCCCCTATACTTATGTACTAGAGTTTTGATTGAAACTTTTTTATAGCCGATTCTGATTTAAAGTTTTAAATAGCCTACCCTATACCTATGTAATCGAGTTTTGATTGAAACGACGTGTTTTACTTGACTTTGTTACAAGCGGATTCCGTTTTAGGAATTTATAGAAAAACCTTCAAAAACGATTAATGGTTCTGCGTTGAAGAATATACAAAATTAAACCATTTCGGTTCTTTGGTCATTTTCCCTTAATGGATTTTCCCACCATCCGACCAGTTCAACCGTTAACAATTAATTGATATAAATCAATCGGCTTACATATTCCTAAACGTGATATGAACTAATACCAGAAGCAAATACTCAGCTTAAGAGTGGTCAGCCCAGTCGGCCTGCAGCCTTTCCATCTGTTGAACGCTGTTGTTGTTGCTATAAACTGCCAGTAATTAATTAGAGTACTTTGTTGTTGGAAACATTTAACGTTGATAGAGAATATTCATTTGAATTCAAAGTTGCAGTGAATACATTTAATTAATAATTTTAGACATCAAGTGTAAATAATATTATTGTTCATTTTAATAATAATTTCAAATCAAATTAATTTAAAATAATCATACACATACACACAGCAGACAAACATAGACTTACTAGGAACGAGCGGGGGCGGTAGATAGATAAATATTTGTTTAAAATGCTGTCATAATAATCCTTAAAAACACACACATACACTTGCACAAATCCAGAAAATATTTTTTGTTTGAATATATAAAACACAGACACACACACATATAGATAGAAGTTACACACATATAGAGGGAAGAGATATAGAAACACATATAAAGAGAAAGTACGGGAGGAAATAGATAATCTAAGGGGAAAAAACTTGGAGTTCATTTTTTCCGGAAAGAAAGAAGAGGGTTTTCATTAAACTTGCTTTTTTTTGGTTGTAACAAAAGGAAATTATTAAAAAGCTAATTAGAGTTTTTTGTTGTTGTTGACCAATCACTTTGAACAGGTTGTCTTGTTCCTTTTGTGTTGGAAAACAATTTTTTCCAATTTTTTGTTGGATTTTTTTTTTCATATTTTTTTGAGGTTGAGGTTGTTGGTTGTGGGGGGGAGTTTTGCTATTTTATGCTGGTGTATTGTTGTATTGTTCCGCCTGGCATCCTAAAACCGATATTTACCAAGTTCTTTACCTGCTGTGCCCATATTTAATATGCTAATCTCTCCAAAATAGGAACCTGCCTTTAATGAAGCCATTACGGTTTTACCATTATCGGCCACCACTTGCAAGCGTCCACGATTAACGATGTACATCTCCTTGCCCACTTCGCCTAAAGGGACAAAGATTGGTGGTTTGTTGTGGTGGTGGTGGTGGCGCCCAACGTTGAGTGGGTAAAGGTGATCGGTGGTTGGGTTGTTTAACCGGATGTTGGGTGTTGGTAAAGTTGGTAAGATGAATTATTAAGTAGTTGGCACCGTTTGCGGTGTAAGGTCCAGGTGATTTATTGAGCAATTTGTAAAAACGTTCAACGTTCAGTATGTGGTGGCAGGTGTCGGAGGCAGCGCAGCATTTTGTTTATTCCGTTTGTTCGGCCATGGGTTGGTGCACATGCAATTCAGTTAAGTAGATTTTCCATTTTCGACGTGGTGTGATTTCGCATCATCCCAACAGAGTCCCCCCAAAAACAAAACGGAAAAAAATCGACAAAACACACACAAACACCACGGATATCCCAGCAGTAGGGCAAGCAGCACGAAATGTCCATACATTCAACACCCACCGAGTGTTAAGTTGTCCGAATGTTAAATGTCCCATGTGTCAGTAACAGCCAGCCGTGGCATGTGTGGCAGCAGCAGCGGCAACACCACCAGCAGACACACACATGCAACAAGGACCAAAGTGTTGTTCCATGTTATGTAAAAGCAACATTGTTGTTGGTGGGTTTTTGTCATCATCACCCACAGCCAACATAGCCATCGTCAGCATCGTCATGGTTGTTGTAGTCGTTGTTGTTGTTGTCCAATTGTTGCATACACCATCCAGCAAATTGCATTAAATTTTCAGTGGATAAATTTTTCCCAAAAAATTGTTTTTTTTTTGGTTTCACCCCAACCCAGTTCATTGAGATATTGATGGTTGTAAATATCCGAGGACGGTGGTGGGGGAGGAAGGGGAGGAGAAGAAAAAAAAAACGATAAAGAAAATACAAATTTAATATTGTCCACAGAGTGGGTGTTGCAAGCCAAAAACTCATAAATAAACCGACAACAACTTGTTGTGTGTGTACTCACCTTTGCGGCAGATATAGTCGCCGGGTGAAAAGAGCACCGGACGCAATCGTAATACCAATTCGCACAGGAAACCAGCTTCAGTATTTTGAAAAATCTCAACTCTTTTAAGTGTATCTAAATGGACGTTAATTGCTATTTCAGCCTAAAGCCGCAACAAAGCAACAGCAGCAGCAGCAACAACATCACCATCAGCAGCACGAAGACGAGAAAAAAGAGAGGGGGAGAAAACGGAAATTTTGTTAGTATAACTGCATTAGAAGGACCTGCCCCCCATATGATGGCCAAAAAACAGTGGTGATTGAAAGGATATGTGTTTTGTGGGTGCGGGGGGGAGGCACATGCGTGGGTGTGTGTTTTTTGTGGAACTGTCCTAGACGGAAATCATGTTTGGCCGTTGTTGTTTGGCAGTTGGTTGATTTTTGGTGTTTCAGGCCGAACACAGGATGAGGTAAACAAGCTATCTAACATGGAATGGCAATTATGAGAAGCACCGAACCATATGTTTTCATTGGTGATGCTGATGTACGACAATTAGCAGGTTGTTGATTGATTGGGATGTTTTTGTTTTCGTTTCGTTTTTTATTGAGATGGAGATGGATGAATACAGTACTCGGAATTTGTGTTCCATGAGATTTCAATAAACAACTATAGGTTGTAGTGAGGTTTCACAGGGGCGGACGTTCACCCTACCCTAAGGCGTGGTTTATGTCGCCTATATTTTGGGGCAATTTAGGTCACATCAATTTGCAAAATTAGTATCCGAAATGAAACAAGTGATCTTGTTAGTATCATTAAGAATATGTACAAATATTTAGATTAAATTGAAAGAAAATTCTGACGAATTCTGACGTTTTTCAAAGTTGTCGGCAAAATGTGCCCTCTAGAGCGGAATCATGTTATAAACACATTTTTCTTAGTTTTTTTTTATTTATTTTTGTGTTAATAAACTAACGACGAAATGTCCATTCCGTTGACGTTCCTAAGTACATTCATCGAAAATTTGTTTTACTTTTGCAAAAGATTATTAAAAAATCGTAAAAAATTACCACTTCACAAAGTTCCTTCCACTAAGAAAGTCGTATAAGAATATGACTTAATATGATTAAAAAAAGTCAATTAATTTCAACATAAAATCACTACATGATAAGAACTTAAAGAAATCTAATGGGACGTTACCGTACTACTTGAACATTTTAAAAGTAAACAAGTAAAAAACCTAACTTCGTGATTCAACCAATTTTTGCCGTAAAAGTAAAAAATACGAATTTAGAAAAATCTTTTTATTTAGCGTGTCTATGCAGTCAGAGGAATGTATACACCGAATTCCATGATTCGTTTTATAAAAAATAACAGCAGCCAACACCTTGCGAATGATGAACATCGGAATGACGCCGCAGCGCTCATTTTTGTAAAAAGAGTTTTGGCTCTGAAAACCCATCTCCTGTATTAAATTATTTTACAAAAATGAGGTCTGTAACTACATTTTCCGTCCGATATTCATCATTTTCAAATTTCAAATCAAGTCTTACAACATTTTGCAAGAAATATGAGTTTGAAAAACTACAACAAATTAATCTAAACTTCGAATAATACAACCAATAAGTTATTCTTGAATAATACAACCAATTAGATAACAACTTGAAAAACATCAAATTCACGACGATTTTGTAGTTATAAATGCTTTAATTGTACTTAAGTCAGGGTGATTAGTTTAAGAGGAACTAGAAGGGGCGTGGCAAAACCCACAATACTTCATACCTCTTAAATAACACTGTCCAACAGCATTTTTGAAACAGAATAGCGACCCTATAATTCTGAAAGGGCAGTTTGAGTAGATAATTTTTGTAGAATAAATTTGTAGTCAAGCTTGTTTTTACAGTGGACCAAAATTATTTTTTTTTGGTCGAAGGGAACATTATACTAAGTGAGAAAAGTATTACAAACTAATGTCTGAGATTGTGGAATTTTATGAGAATTATTTTTTTGGAAGATCTTAATCCTCTATCTCCTCTCTATATGGGTCAAACATACCATTTTTCGAGAAAAACGAAAAAAATCCTTTCAAAAAGGACATTTAAAGATTAAAAAGTTCTACGAAAAAAATTGCCGGAAAATTTCCGTTGGGGTCATCAAAACACCAACGTTGTAAATAAAGTTTTCCATACTTAAATAGTAAAATTACACGCGAACTTGTACAACAAAATTACTAGGTTTAAAATCCGTCCATTTTTGTGGAAGATCGGTAAACAAAAAATACGAATTGAATATTTTTCCAAAATTTTCATTTTCGCGGGAGATATGTCTAGAATGAATGTGTACGCATGACATTTTTCCGGCGTATTTTTTGCATGTGTATAAGGAACCACTGTCTCTTGTAACATGTATATAGTCAATCGCAATTGCATTTATTTCATCATTCGTACAACGTTTTAAACCTTAAATGTCCTTTTCAAAAGAACTTTTCTCGAAAAAAGTGTCAAATTCACACATAAAGAGAAGAGCTAGAAGGTTAAGATCGTCCACAAAATAATTCCTCAAAGATTCCACAATATATTGCGACAATAAGAATTCTCTCAGAAATCAACTTACAACACTTTTCTCACTTAGTATAATGCTCCATTCGACCAAAAAATTAAAACATTGATCTACTGTAGGAAGAACCTCACACCAGCTGGACTATAAGTTTATTCTGTTCCATTCAAAAAGTCTAAAGTGGTTGTACAGTGTAATTATAAAAACATTATCAAATTTAAAGTTTGGCAGAATATTAAATAAACTCCTTAACTCGTTACAAAAGATGTCGTGTATACTAGCCGGACAGATAAACGGACGGATTTCGTTCAAACATACCTATTAAGGTACTCCTTAAATTTGTAACCATTTTTGTCTGTTCCAAATGATATAAAAGCTCCTGAGGATATACAGTAAAAGCTCGATTTGCGCAACCGAAAGAAAATCAAGGCAGTTGCTTTAACTGAGATTGTTGCACTTACCAAGACTCATATTAGTTCGGTATAAGTAATAATAATAATAGGTAATATCGTTCTAAAAGAGGCCAAATAAAGACCTTTGATAGCATAATCCCCTTTTATTTTCGTCATACGAAGTATTTAAAGCTTCAGTTTCCTTAATAACATCTTGAAAGCTTTCGTTGATCCATTTGTCGATTTCTTCTGTGAAAAACTCACTCAGTAAATTTGAAATCGATGAAATGTGTTGGGATAACTTTTCTTCAATTAACTGATTCCTTATGGTAGATAAAGGCAAATCATACTCACTTGCCCTTTGATCATTGTCAGAACGTGCAAACAGTTTTCTATAAAGTTTTAGTAATATTAATGACTGATACATTATCCCATGTATTAAACTTTTCTGGCTTTTATTCTAAATCCGATATTCGTACACCGACCAAGAACTTTAAAATATTCCATTTGTAATAGAACATCGTTAGCTTTATTGTATTTTAGTCAAGAGGTTGGATAGTGACTGTACAATTGACCATCATCGCTATATAATTCATTTTATATTGTGCGTTGTCAATAAGTAGCAAAGCCTTTTTGGTAGACTTCAGAATAGAGAAAATTTTAAACCTAAACGCAATTTAATTTAAAGCATTCCTATTAAAACTTGTTCGTCGAAAACTGACAGATCCACAAAAAAAAAACAAAGAGTTGGTTTTAAAACCCAATTAAATATTTTGTTCAGCCGTTTTCAGAGATATTCGTTTTTCAGATCAGAACTCTGTATCACAAACAAAAGTTGCACTTGCGACCATTTTTTTAAAAAAGTTGCACTTATAAAGACCTTAATGTAAAAGAAATTGAGGTTGCGCTAATCTGGCAGTTGAAATAATCAGGGGTTGCGCAAATCGAGCTTGTACGGTAATAAAATAATTCACCAAAATCGCAACTAAGTTGGGTGTAATTTTTTGTTTATTATTTCAAAATAAGTAAACTCAACTTGGAAAACTTAATTATTCCAAACTGAACGTCTATCAAAAATTAAAAAAAAAAATACCAACATTACTGTACCTAAAACTAAAAATATCTTTCAAATGTGAAAAGATGTGAGTGTCGCTCTTGGACTCATTGATACCAATTCGTCTTAAATTTTCCAGTCGCATGATCATTCTAATCAACCAACCAACCTATTATACCTACTATACCATGCCTACTGCCGACATACAGTTATTCATTTAACTGAAGCATATTTTGAAGTAAAAATCTTTTGAGATTTTTTTTCTTTGATAGTTTCAGCAGAAAAAATATACATTTTTTGGTATTTTTCACTTAACGTGATATTTAAAGACATTTTTAGAAGGTAATCTCGGCAGCATTCACTGCACATTTAATCCAGATTAGTGATATTGCAATGTGTTTGTTTTGCTGCCGAAATATCCCCCAAATTCCCACTTCACACAAACAACAATATTTACCTTTAATTTATCAGGAAGACATGATACGGCACGTTCCTCATCGGAACACTTTTGCGTCAACCACAGGTAATCGAACCATTTGATGACCTTCACCTGCAGATGATTGGGCACACGTCGCATACGCATGTAAGTTTTCACTCCATCCAATTTGGCTGCAAAAAAAAATCGAAAAAAAAACACAAAAAATAGTTAAATAAATTGGAAAAAATATGATATATTGTGTGAAATATTAATAAATGTGTTCACGGAAATTTAGTTCGAGAAATCGAAAACCAACTCATTGATAGTCGTCGACCCACGATAATTAATTTAAATATTTGTTATGTGGAATTTTCGAAAAACAAATCTGTTTCGTTTCGAAAGTAATTGCATCTGAGTGCAATGCAATCGAATGCAATGCATGCTGCGAAAATCATGCAAATAAAATTTCAATTCATTGATGTATGAACGGATTTGTGGTTATTGAGGTCGTAGAAATATTAATAGATTTTAGTTTTTGAATTACACACGAAATGAATCAGCAAATTTCTCTGTGCATACAGAGGGTCGTCGTTGGGTGGACGAACAAGTGCAGGGCTTTCAATAGAAAACTGCAATTTCCCTATAATTTTAATATCCTAACAATGTGAAATTATTGGGCAGTTTTAATTACATTTGATGTAGTATAAGGTAATTAAAAATTAAATCACATGAAACACATTAGGGTGTACTGACAAAGAAAAATAAATTGTGAAAAAATAGTCTTAAGGCGAAATTAAAATTGACACCATCCAAAAACAAGTAAGGAGGGGCAAAAGTCGGGCGGGACCGACTATATGATATACTCCACTTTCTACCCGGTAAAAAAGTGAAAACGGGAAGGATTTTTGTATGTTTCCTAATCATAGCTGAGGTCATTCCTGACCCAATTTTTCAAATGGAGAAGAACATTTGTATCGGGCTATATAAAAACATGGAATGAAGTTACTCAATTTCACAATAGGTGCTCCCAGTTTAAGTATGATCAATTTGAAGAGATTCGGAGAAACTACGTGGTCGGAAAAAGGCAAGCCGAGAGCGAAATTTGCATTGAATATAAATCTGAACCGATCTGACCCATTTCCAACATGGGTGTTTCTAGTTCAAATATACGATATTTTGCCAAATTTAAAGAAGATCTGTTAAAATATGTGGCTTCTAGAGCAGAAAAGGTCAAATCGGGAGCGAAATTTTTATGGGGGCTATATATAAATCTGAACCGATCTGACCCATTTTCACCATTGATGTTTCTAATGGAAATATAAGATATTTAGCCAAATTTTAAGAAGATCTGTTGAAATATGTGTATTCTAGAGCAGAAAAGGTCAAATCGGGAGCGAAATTTGAATGGGAGCTATATATAAAACTGAACCGATCAGACCTATTTTCATAAATGGTGTTCCTAGTTTAAATATAAAATGTTTTGCAAAAATCGAAGACAATCTGATAAAATATGTGGTTTCTAGAGCGGAAAAACTCAAGTTGGGAGCTATTTTTGTATGGGAGCTATATATAAATCTGAACCGATATGACCCATTTTCACTATGGGTGTTTCTAGTTGAAATATGAAAGATATTTTGCAAGATTTGAAGAAGATATGTTAAAATATGTGGATTATAGAGCGGAAAAAAGTCAAATCGGGAGCAAAATTTGTATGGGCGCTATATAAATCTGAACCGATCTGACCCATTTTCACCATTGATGTTTTTAATGGAAATATAAGATATTTTGCCAAATTTGAAGAAGATCTGTTAAAATATGTGGCTTCTAGAGCAGAAAAGGTCAAATCGGGAGCGAAATTTGAATGGGAGCTATATATAAAACTGAACCGATCAGACCTATTTTCATAAAAGGTGTTCCTAGTTTAAATAGAAGATGTTTTGCAAAAATTGAAGAGAATCTTATTTTATCAGATGTGGTTTCTAGAGGAGCGAAATTTCTATAGGAGCTATATATAAATCTGAACCGATCTAACATATTTTCAACACAGGTGTTTCTAGTTGAAATATAAGATGTTTAGCAAATTTTGAAGAAAATCTGTTAAAGTATGTGGTATCTAGAGTGAAAAGAGTCAAATCGGGAGTGAAATTCGTATGAATAGCGTTCGTTCTTGTCCCGAAAAGCTGCAAAGTTTCATTTGGTTCTGGCTACAATTGCGACCTGTACTGATTACAAGAATAGATGGACAGACATTACTAAATCAATTCAGAAAGTGATTCCAAGTCGGTCGATATAAACAACAATGGGTCTTTCTTGCTTCCTTTTGGATGTTAGAAACAAATGCACAAACACATAATACTCTCATGAAGTGTATAAATACTCTGTAGAAATATTAAATCCATTTTCCCACAGTCGTTCCAAATCAACAATCTAGGAAATAGTTTTCTAAATTTGAACGGAACATTACACAAAGTCTTTAATTTTTTCAATAACTTAAAATCCAAAACTTTGACTTTTCATAGCCTCCAGGTGGTCCTTTCCTTATGTCTCTTAACCATAAATGGACTAAGTGATTAACATTCTTCCCAACAGATAGCACTCCCTCTTGTGATATGTACATTAGGGCGTACCTCAAAAAAAAAGTTCGCCGTACACCTTCGAATATGAAGTATTATTGAAAGGTAGTTTCAAAAAAAAAATTTTTATTTTTTTATGCCGAACGTAGGGGTCGCGCTTTTACATTTTTCTATATAACTTGTATTTATAAACGGATTTTAAAGTGTGATACATCGATGTTTTTGTCTCGACGAGGCCGATTTTTTTTGTCTTTGAAGTCATTGAGCTCAAGCACCCCCTTCTGATACTTACCCATCATTTCTACTACCCTAGTTGCTACTACCCTAATGTACCACTCTAATAATCGAAAATTAAAGCTCGCATAAAATCATGAATCATGTTTGAGCTCAATGACTTCAAAGACAAAAAAATCGGACAAAAACATCGATGTATCACACTTTAAAATCCGTTTATAAATGCAGAAGTTATATAGAAAAATGTAAAAGCGCGACCCCTACGTTCGGCATAAAAAAATAAAAAAAATTTTTTTGAAACTACCTTTCAATAATACTTCATATTCGAAGGTGTACGGCGAACTTTTTTTTTTTTACTTGTAACCTGGTACGCTCTAATGTACATACGTATGTATGCCCGTATCATTATCCTGGGACCTTTCATATGCATATCAGTGGTGTGTTTAACATATTTAATTTATCTGTATCTACAAGTATCCCGTGTACTCGTATATGCAGCATATCATGTGTGGACGGCCGTTTGTAGTCGATGATGCGCACGGCCGGCGTTGCATTGTTACCAATATTTACATTGTGTAAAGCAATACCCGCGGTCGGATATTGTATTTCGTTTCAATATTATTAATATTTCAATGTCCATATTGTCTGAACACGTATTGTCAACACTTTGTCGCGGTGTCCATGTGGTCGGTCGGACAGTGTGTGTTTTTTATGACTTATGTTTTTCTTCATTGTTTTCGAAACATATTGGTTTAAGATTTTTTGTAATAAAATGATAATAAATTAAAAGCGTTTAATAAATACTCAGCAAAAAAATAGGAAGTTTTTCCTTAGGCAGCACTATCTGATACCCACCATCACTTTCTATCCCATTACAGTGACTCTTTCTAACAGTCAGTGTAAATAGCGTTGGAAGCTTTTGCACTTATTGCGGAAATATTGGGAGAATTTTTGTGGGTCTTTTATAAAAATTGGCAAATCAAATCACGAAATAATTCTGGGCATGTATGAGTCATTTCATGTCAAACCAGACAGCGAAATATTCACATGACTCAGATTTTTCTGAAAATCATTGTCTTAGGAAAAAACATTAAAATGTAGGCTGTTGTGTGTGTCAATATTAAAAAATACTTCTTTCGTAAGAAGAAATTACCTGATCGCATAGCTGGAATTCGAATGTATTACATTCAAAACACAGAGAAAATCAATCAAATCGATCACTAATCAAACAACACAAGAACTAATTTGTTTTGTTTTAATAAATTGTATCTCTAGACTCCGTCTAGGGCAACACAGAAAAAAGTTTACCATGTGCAAAGTTTGAATTGATTCCTTAATCACTTTCAAGAGTTACCGTGTACACCAGCCAGCCAGATAGACGGACGGGCGGACATGGCTCAAATAACTTAAAAAGTCGTGAAACGGATTTGATTGAAAATACTTAGGGCCTTAAGTCACTCCTTCAATTCCCAAATGATATATACCCTCCTACTCTGTAGAAGAAATCAACGACTCTTTGAAGAAAATCTATGAATAAATGTAAAAGGAATTTAAAAAATTGTTTTGGGCATACGTGAAGTCGACATATAATTATACAGGAAGAGACATGCCATACATGCATTTTTAAGGGATTTGTCGCGTCTACGAAGAGTGTCATAACTTAGACATTCATTGATAGACATTTACATGCAGATTTCAGATTTTTTTCTCTTTATATGGTTTTTTCGTTTTTGGAGTCTAAACCACTTTTCGATTTCGAAAGTGAAGTGCAAATTTCATCATTAGTACCATTATTTGAACATATAATTGGGAGTTAGCGGATATAATAATTAAATAATAAATTAAAGTACTTCTGAAGGCATTTCAAACCAGGAACAACGAAATGCGAAATACATGGATTTGAATATACTACACTTATCAGAAGGATTTTAAAATGTTGTGGAAATTGCAATACCTATAACTCTACAAATTCCTAAGAAATATTTTTAAAGAAGAATATTTCATGACATTTTTGTTCTGTTTGGCAAGCATTGAGTCATTTACATTTTAAATAACCCATGCTGGATATATCTACATTGCGACACTTAATTTTAAGGGTATCATTTAAAAAATGCAGACTGTTAGATCCCAAATTCTACGTTCAACACAATTTTTATATTACGTAGTCGTTCGCATTTTTACCTATTATCTTTTTGCAACACTGGTTTAAACAGCTGACGCACGTTTCGTGTTTTGTTTCACTGTCAAACATCTTCAGTTTGGTCTATAATTTAACCATGAATCGTCTTACAAACGAACAACGCTTGCAAATTATTGAATTTTATTATCAAAATGCGTGCTCTGTTAAGAAAGTTCATCGCGCGCTTCTTCTGTTCAGCGACGAAGCTCATTTTTGGCTCAATGGGTACGTAAATAGGCAGAATTGTTGATTTTGGAGTGAATATCAGCCAGAAGCATTGTAAGAGCTACCAATGCATCCAGAAAAAGTCACAGTTTGGTGCGGTTTATGGGCTGGTGGCATCATTGGACCTTACTTCTTCAAAGATGATGCGAATCGTAACGTAACTGTGAATGGTGAGCGCTACCGTGATATGATATCCAACTTTTTGTGCCCAAAATGCAAGAGCTTGACTTGCATGACACGTGGTTTCAACAAGACGGTGCCACATGCCACACAGCACGTGCAACAATGGACTTATTGAGAGGCGAGTTCGGTGAACATTTTATTTCACGTTCGGGACCGGTCAATTGGCCGCCTAGATCGTGCGATTTAACGCCTTTAGACTATTTTTTGTGGGGCTATGTTAAAGCTAATGTCTATACAGACAAGCCCGCTTCAATTGACGCATTGGAAGACAACATTGAAGCATTTATTCGTGAGATACCGGCCGAAGTGTTGGAAAGAGTATGCCAAAATTGGACTAAGCGGATGGACCATTTGAGGCGCAGTCAAGGTCAACATTTGCATGAAATAATCTTCAAACATTAAATTATATGGACTATATATCAATTGAATTTTTTCTAAAAAAATTTAAAAATTATATTCAATAACTTTTTTATATCGTGTTTGAATTTAGAAAGCCGAAATAAATCACAAAAAGTTCTGCATAGCCCTTCGGAATTTTCATTGCATGTTTACTTCTTTGAAAAATAATACTTTTTTTAAATTTTAAGAATATACTTGGACTTTACTACATATGTACAGGAATGTAGTCATCGGCCTCTTTGTAATTTCAATAAACATTCAAATTGTTTGCAATATATTAACAAAATGCATGCTGGACCCGTTAGATAGATTGCGCGAAAATTACAAAAGAACAAGTAAAAACGGCGTTTAGTTTTTTTATATACCCTCCATCACGGATTGCATTCCAAAGAGGCTAGATTTTCGTAGAAGTGCGGTAATATTGCAGAAAAATATTGAAAAAATAATTTTATAAATAAATATAATTTTTTTATATTTTTCTAACCACGCTTATGTATAATGAAATACATATTCTTATATTTATATTTTCAAAAAATGTTAACCCTAGTAATTTTGATGTATATGTTGGCGTGTAATTTTTCTATTCAAGCGGGAACTTTTTACAACTTTGGTGTCTACTGAAATGTTCCAACAATTTTTTTCGTAGAATATATTAATCCTTAAATGTCCTTTTTGAAAGGATTTTTTAACTTTCTTGAAAAAGGGTTAAATTGACCCATAATGAGATGTGTTAAGATCTTCGACAAAAATTATCCTCATAAAATTCAACAATATATTTCTGACAATAATAATTCTCTCAGACATTAACTTACAACAATTTTTTCACTTAACCCACTTTGACCCACTGTAAAAAGAAACTCAGACCGGTTGGACTATGGGTATATTCTGCAAAAATTTTCTGCTCAACATATCCTTTCAGCACTATAGTGTCACTATTCTGTTCCATTCAAAAAGCCGTATTTTGTTGGACAGTGTAATTAGAATAATGAATTAAATGCTATTAAAATGTGTAATAATCCCAAAAATATTTGAAATATTTCATGCGAATTATTATTTTATTTTATTGCTGAAAATTATTCATTCATTCAATTTGGAATTTATTTCATTCATTCATTTCCCAATTTGTGGTAGACGTTTTTTGATAGTTATTTCTCTTTCTTAATATGAAATTAATGAAAATCTTAAAAATCTTAAAAAAATATTACTTTTTTGAATGTTATTTGTTGAAAAAAAAAAAGAAAATATCTATTTTTCCATAATTTTCCGCATACAATGTGATTCAAAATTATGATATTTTATTTTATACCAAAATCTGTAGCCCTAGTTTCAAAACCCTAAACATATATTTCCATCATAAAAATTAATTGAAATAGTAATTTCCCCTTTTAAGAATACTTGCTCCCCATTTCCGATTTGTCGTGCAAGCCTCATGAACTGCGTAGATATTTAACGTTTATTTTCCACAACATGCGAAATCATCAACAGCATTGGCATTCGTTTTCATCATCATCCAGGGGTAAAGTTGTCGTTCACTATGCCAATGATCTGACACATAAATGACAACAATGACAACACCCGGTTGGGAGGGACTTCAGTTTCATCCGATTTTGAATTTGATTTGAACATTTTAAGGAAATGAAAATGATTGTTTTTCTCGTCACCTACAGATGAATGTATGTATCTATGTCAGTGCATAGGTATATTTGTGAAAAGTAACTGATTTGGAAAAGGCCAAAAAATGACAACAATGTTGTGAGTTCACAACATTGTTGCCATTTTAGGTTGTGATGACTGCACAGCAATATCGCATATACTGTGGAACTCAGCTGCAACAAAAACAAACTATTCAGTTTATGTTCGAACCATTGTGCAAATATTTAATTGTTGAAAATTTGATCAAAATCATTTGAAATCGTTTGCTGGCACTGTGGTATGAAAATTACGAAAAAATGAAAACCATAAAAAATGTTAAAAAAATGCAACATTGAAAATTACACCTGAGAAACATGATTTATAGGGGTATTTTCAAGGCCTTTTAACTCGCACACTGATAGACCTAGGGGCAAAATATTTTGCAAATCAAAATTTAACAATCCAATCTTTATTTTCGTGGGGTGACTGAAAATATTTTCCATAATAACATAATAGGACTTTCACTGTATATTGGCCAGTAATGCCTCTTACATGTTGTTTCTGTAGTTCACTACCAAACTTTATTTGGAACAGTGCCAAGAACAACAAAAATGCACAAAGAGATCCCAACATCAAAAAAGTTTTATTTTTCTCGGTGTACTGCAAATGCCAACGAAATATAAAGAAAACAATACGTAAGTAAGAATATTTTGGAAATATGAATATGCATATATTTATGTACATACATACATATGTATGTTCACATGCATATGAAAAGCCAACACAATAAGTCTCTGGAAAAATGAATTACTAGCTGGAGTGTATGAAATCCTGTCATAACCCATAGTTATGTCACACACCACTCCCAATTCGTAGGAAGCATTCATTCATTCGTTTGGAAGTACGCTTCGAGAGCATTTACTGTGTATATAATGTATATGGACAGTGGTTCAAAAAAAAAGATAAAAAAATGGTAATTCGAGTGAAACTTTTTTAAATACAAATAAAAACTCAAATATCCTCAAATTCCTTAAAGGTCACATGCTTATTTGGCTGTACCATAGTTGAGTTTACGAATTTTAGGTCCAACAAAAATTCATAAAATGCATCAAAATAAATAAACACGATACATAAAGGCATGTCGACAAAATTTGGAACACATTGGGATATTGACAAAAATGCAACATTTGCAAATCTAGACATTGTTTGATCATTATTATCTGTTTTGACGAATTTTAGGAATTTTATTTGGTCTCATAATGGTAAAATTTTCAGAGATGGGAACTGGAATCATCAAAACAAAATTTTCTGGCAAAAATTCAGTTTTAATGAAAATTTCAAAAACTCAGTCAATTAGCAACGGATTAAAAAAAAACAAAATGAAGTTTTACTCCTTTACAAACGTTCTTTTAAAACAAGTCAGCATCAGTAGGCTAAACCGACTTTTATATAACCTCACTCTGAGAGAACATATATACGGAAGTTATAAGCAACACAAACAAGTTTACGTACGACAGTATAATTTATGTGGAAGGTGGTAGGACGACAGAAGTATCGCTGAGTACTATAGCTACTTACATATGCAACTCAATGAGATGCTTGTAAGGTGACATGTGTCCTTTATTACTTGGGGCGATTTTTTAAATTGATATTCGGAAAGTGAGTTGTGCTTCTCATTCTTTTGGTTGTTGAAAAGATGGCCGGAATTATGGATAGTGGTGTAAGCAGCCAAGTAATAAATGTCACCATGCCAGTTGTAAATAAATTTGCATTCTATAAAATATAGATACAAAATATTGATTACAGACCAAAAAACAAATCGAAAAAAATAATATTTTTTGGATACTATTCCAAAATTACTGTTTCTATGTAAAAGCGAAATTCGCAACATTTGTATATAGATGTGATAGTACCTATATTTGCAAAATGAGAGTGCAAGTGTTTTTTTATAGTGATAACTGAAAGCTTTTTATATTCAGCGCGAGGATTTTGTAAAAAATAAATATAATACAGTCAATTCCTTTGAAATGGTTCCTAATGATGAATACTGGAAGAAAATTAACGACTCATCACTAATTTTTGTAAAAAGAGAAAAAAAAGAAAAAGGAAAAAAAGAGGAAAAAAATTCTTTGAAAAATCTTATTTTATTTTAAACTATTTCACAAAATTGAGTCAGTGACGTTATTTTGCGTCCGATATTCATTATTAAACATCATTCGAAAGGTGCTTATTCCCTCTGTTACTTTTACATGGCACTTTTTACAAAATGATACCAAAGTTCTAAAGGCAACAATTTTTCGCGAATTATTTTAATTACTTATTCGCACCCTATGTTAACGGCATTATTGTCACATCAAAGAATAGATTACTGTTAAAAATATTTCAAATGTCATGTTTCTTAAAATGGTTGTTGAAGCTAAACTAACACAGATAGAAGCATGCAATTTAAAGAATTTTTAGAACATATTCTCTTCTTTAATTTAAAATTTTACCGATGTCATCATATCCTTTGAAACTTTGTTGTCCTTTTAATGGGTAACAGGATGAGGAAATCAAAGACTAAAAGTAATTGGCATTTTACTCCATTTTACCTTTACTTTCAGTCGTATATCATCTGGTTCAAGTGTAATATGGACTGTCGGGCAGTGTTATAAGATAAGAATAAAAATTTGTATTTAAAGTGATTTCAAAGGTCTACTAATTCAGAAAAAAATTGGACAAGAATACAACATTCGAGTAACAGGGGAAATAGATGATTTAGGGGGAATTTGTAGGATATATGGCTTGTCCTAGAGATGAAATATATTGCAAATTATCATAAAACAATCCAAATTGTATTCCTGGGTTGTGAAAACATAATTTTTTCGTGACTGTAAGTTAAAGACCGTAGAATCTAAAAACGTAAAGAACTTGAGAATATGCTAAGACAACTTAGCAGATATTTTTATTTTAGATTTCCTATTCACGTATGCTACTTTGAGCCACTGTATGTGTAATACCCAGTGAGTATTACTGCGTATGACATTTGTCCGGATGGGTGACATACACATTCACACACATACGCACACACACACACATCTGTGTAATAACATGCGAATGATTCTGACTTGAGAAAAGTGAAAAAAGTGATATGAAAATGAAAAAAAAGTGTTGAAATAAAATGCAGTCATTATCTGTACAAGCGATTTTTTATGCGTTGTTTGTTTCAATCATCACTTACATACATATTAGAGAGTGTCAAAAAAAACGAACGCGAAAAACACGTTCAGAGTAGTTGAATGCTTGGGACATGTTCACAGCATTATTATGAACTTTTAAATAATCATCAAGTGTCTTGCTGAATTTTTAATTAATCACATCCGCTGCAATGCAAAATACTATCTTGGACCCTATGCATAGGAACCTAATAGGGAATGATAAGTGGAGTGGTGAAACGGGGAGGTTATCATGCAGTCCGCCCCGCTTTAGCAGTCCTTATTTGTTTTATATTTATGAAATGACTTTTACATAGTTTTCGTCTATGTTGCTTTCACTAATTCGAATTTTGATAAAAATACATTTAAAATACTACTCATCCTGTACAATCGGAACAGGATTATTAGTGTGCTATAAATATAAAATAAATAAAAAATTCGATATTGGTTGCTCTTTGTCGGGCAACTGCATAGCCGTAAATTTTTGTCAGTGTAGTGTGATTTCTCTTTCGCATAAAAGAAGAATCATTGTTGTTGACTTGCATAAATCATATTGTTTTGTTTTCTTCCTCCTCTACTCTTCTTCTTCAGCTCGGTATTGTTGTTCGGCAGTTCAACAACTTTTGCTGAACTGATACATATGAGAGTTTTGTTATGCCAGGGTAAATTTGTGAAATTGTATCCTCTTCCGGTCATATGCAAAGTTGTACTGACGAAGTACTGACTACACACTCACGTTACGTTATCTTCTCTATAATTTTGATTTTTTGCTCTCAATCTTTGTCAACAATACAAATTTATTTTGCAAAATGAAATGTATTTATTTTGAAAATAAAGTGCACACTATCCGTATGAACTATATCCGTATCAATTTAAATAATGTGGCAATATTTTGTAAAGGGAGGAAGAAAAACTAACTATAATCGACACTTGAAACTCGATAGCTTGCAACAGTTTAGGATAAAGGAGAACGAATAGTCATTAGGAAAGGGAACAATTTATATTTTGCATTAGGGAAATTGGTAGTTGGAAAAGGGCAAAAAGTATAAATATTTTTCAATCAGAGTTGATAAATGAAAATTTGTATTTTAAACAGTTTAGTTGGAAAATGGCACCAAAATGGAAAATATCTGAAGCTGCAACAATATTTTTTGTAAAAAGAGTTTGAAGATTTTGTTGTGAAAACCCATATTTATACACTCCACGAGAGTGTTATGTCTTTGTGCATTTGTTTGTAACACCCAAAAGGAAACGAGAAAGACCCATTGTTAATTATACCGATCGGCTTAGAATCACTTTTTGAGTCGATTTAGCAATGTCCGTCTGTCCATCTATTCTTGTAATCACGATACAGGTCGCAATTGTAGACAGAACTAAATGAAACTTTGCACAACAAAGTTTTTCGGTACAACGAGGAAGACCATTAAATTTGAAGAGAATCGGTTCAGAATTCGATATAGCCCCCACACGAATTTCACTCCCGAATTGACTCTTTTCTCTCTAGATACCCCATATTACAACATATTTTCATTAAAATTGGCAGAACATCTTATATTTTAACTAGAAACACCTGTGGTAAAAATGTGTTAGATCGCTTCAGATTTATATATAGCTCCCATACAAATTTCGCTCCCGATTTGACTTTTACCGCTCTAGAGACCACATATTGCACTTGATTTGCTTGAAATTACCTTGCATTACCTTATAATTCTACTAGAAACATCTGTGTTGAAAATGGATTAAATCGGTTCCGATTTAGATATAGCCCCCATAAAAATTTCGCTTCCGATTTGACTTTTTCCGCTCTAGAAACCACATGTTGTATCATATTGTCTTCAGATTTGGCAAAACATCTTATATTTCCACTAGAAACAACCATGGTGAATATAGGTCAGATCGGTTCAGATTTATATATAGCTCCCATACAAAAATCGCTCCCGATTTGACTTCACACATATTGCATCGGATCGTCTTCAGATTTATCAAAACATCTTATATTTAAACTAGGAATACCTATGGTGAAAATAGGTCAAATCGGTTTAGATTTATATATAGCTCCCATTTAAATTTCGCTACCGATTAGACTTTTTCTGCTCTAGAAGCCACATATTTTAACAGATCCTCATCAAATTAGGCGAAATATCTTATATTTGTTCTACAAACAGCCATGTCGCAAATAAGTCAGATCGGTTCAGATTTATGTATAGCTCCCACACAAATTTGACTGCCGATTTCACTTTTTCCGCTCTACAAACCACATATTTTAACAGATCTTCTTCAAATCTTTCAAAATATCTCATATTTCAACTGGAAACACCATTGGTAAAATGGGTCATCGGTTCAGATTTACATATAGCTCCATACAAATTTCGCCCCAAAAATTTCCCATACAAATTTCGGATAGACTTTTTCCCCACCAGAAAGCACGAATTTTCACAAAATGAGCTTAACACGTTATATTTGAACTGGATGAACTTATTGTGAAAGTTAGTCACTATATGCCATGTTTGGATATAGCACCGATATAAATATTTCCGATTTGACATACAAAATATTTTCCCGATTTCACTTTTTTAACGAATTAAATTGTATTCGGATAGAAAGTGAAAGTGTATTATATAGTCGGCCCTGCCCGACTTTAGCCTTTCCTTACTTGTTTGTATTAAAATAATTTTGAGTCAGTGACTTTCGATATTCATAACTTAGGCATCATTCGATAGGTATTGATTCCTTAATTTTTCATAACACTTTTTACAAAATGTTCCCAAGAACCATGTGTTTTAGTTGCCACTTTTAAAACCCACAAAAAATTACTTTAAACATCCAATAATACGACAAATGAGTAATTCCAAGACAAGAACTTTACTAATTTCAGCCGAAATTCATATATCCACTGTCAAAATAGCAACGATTCATGACTATATGAATCTGAAACTAATTGTAATAAATATTTTGTATGAATAGTGCGAAAACCCCCTTTCCAAATTCGAAACCCGAATATATTAGCAATACAAAATAGCTAGAAATATTTTTTTTTAATTTTTGTATATTTTATATGGAGGTCCCTGCCAGAAATATAAGATTATAAGACTACTCCTAAAGTACTATTAAATTGATTTAATTGAACATATCCGGATATTGATATATATTTCCAAAATGAGAGTACAATTATTAAAGGCACCTTAGATAAAAGATGGAATTATAATAAACAATTATAAATATATATCTATATTTTTTGGAAGGCGATATTTAGTATTGGAATTTTAATAAAAATAGTTTTTTAATAAACTTTAAGTAATGTTTTTGGTGTTGGTTTTATGGACAAATAGTATTTAATGCACACAAAAATATTTTTTAAATACCGAACACAATTTTTTTTCTTTTTTTGAAAAATAGTGTAATAGTGCAAAACTTCAGAGCCGAATTGAGATGTAAGCCGGGATATTACACACTATTAGGGGGCGAATAAGTATTTAAAATATTTTTTGAAAAATTGTATCCGTTGGAACTTTGGAGTCCTGCAAAGGGGCAACATTATGAAGAAATGAAAAAGTAAAAGCGCCAATTAACGCCATTCCTACGTATATCGTCCCGTTCAAGAGTAGCGACTTTTTTTTAAAGCCGTACGGTGAAATAATACAAAAATTTTGAATTTCATGCTTGCTTATAATCGGTACTTAAAAAAATTAAAAAGTTTTCAATGTGCTTGACGAAAAATATTATTGAATGAATGATTGGTGCTTTTTTCTTTACGTCAATTTCATTTTATACGTATTTAAGAGGTTATTTTTAATTGGTTTGGCCGGGTTTTCTATAAAATAATAACTGCAACCATTTCGGGTAAATCTAATTTGCGTTTAAACTAAAGGGTGATTTTTTAGCTATTATCTTTTTGACAACACTGGTTTAAACAGTTGACGCACGTTTCGTGTTTTGTTTCACTGTCAAACATCTTCAGTTTGGTCTATAATTTAACCATGAATCGTCTTACAAACGAACAACGCTTGCAAATTATTGAATTTTATTATCAAAATGCGTGCTCTGTTAAGAAAGTTCATCGCGCGCTTCTTCCATTTTATGGTCTGTTTAATAGACCCACTGAAACGGCTATTCGGGCTATTGTGGCTAAATTTCGCACCAAATTTACATTGTTGGACATTAAACCACCAACACGCTTACGTAGAGTGCGAACTGAAGAAAATATCGCAGCAGTAACGGCCAGTGTTAATGATGACCATCAATTATCGATTCGTCGCCGTTCGCAGCAATTGGGCCTCTGTTACTCAAAAACGTGGAAATGCCAAAATTGGACTAAGCGGATGGACCATTTGAGGCGCAGTCACGGTCAACATTTGCATGAAATAATCTTCAAACATTAAATTATATGGACCGTACTATCGATTCAAATAAAGATTTCATGCATTTTTCTGAATTTTACGTCTTTGTTTTTTGAAAAACTTTCCTATAGCTTTTAAAAAATCACCCTTTAAAAACCATTTGTAGGTAAAACCAGTTCTTAAACATGCAGTTCATTATTTTAGAAATTTTGAAGGACTGCAGTAAGCTTCTTAAATTTTCCTACCAGCTGCCAAGGGTAATGATTTACAAACCGAACCGTTATTTTTTTCTCCTTTTTTTAAAATACCCATCACTGTGGCAACAGCATTGACAGCCCTAATAGGATATGTGATCTCTTCCGTTCAATTAGAGAGTTTCTCATATCATTGGCGAGGCATTACCCACTGGTACATGCATACAAATCATCCAGAAAAGTTCTTTCATCGCCAGCATAATACAGTGCGCGGTGGTTATGGATGTGCAAAAGATTTCCGTAAACTGCAGATGCGAAACAGTTTTGTGCTGGTGGGGAGTCTCTGATTTAAAAAGGGAATTTCTATGCGCAGTTATTGCACTGCCATTGCAATGGATTTAATGGGGTTAGTTGTAGTTGCTAGCGCTGTTGTTATTACAACAGCTTCTATGTAGGTGTTCAACCAGAACCCAACAGCGTGTTCACCCAGAACGTTTATGCCAACCAACAACTGTAGACGATGTTTGTTAAGTGGACTTAGCATTTTTCACTCTAACATGAAGTGAAGATTGTTTTTGGGTTTAGCTTGCTTCTCATCGGGGTATGTGTCCTAGGAACACTTACATATGTGTATGGGACATAGCAAAGGGAATGTAAAAACTGGCAAACGATGGAAGAGCCCACGAAGTAATTTTTCATATAAAAAACGCACATAAATATATGATTTCATTATTTGTGGGAGTAGGAGTCAATTCGGAAGATCTCTATAAATACTTATATGTCTGTCAAATGTCATCGACGTCAGATATCGATCAGATAGTGTGAAATCGATTCTAAATTGTGGAGTGTTTCTTCCTCCATTATTTTTTGGTGTCACAAAAAAGTTACACTAAATCCAAACGGAATTTTCACCTTGCATGTAGTGCCCCATATGTATGCAAATTGCACCACATGTACACATCCGTATGAATGGGTTTGTTCCTGTGTATGTCTGTACATGTATGTATGTATGTATGTACGTTCATGTGATGTAAGGCTTCCTCATCCAGATGCATATCTAAGCACGAGGTTATTGTTTTAGCTGCAACATTGTTAAACAAGCGTTGGTTGTTCTTCCACGTTACTTGAAAAGGTTATTTTCTCCGGAACCAATGGTTAAGGGTTCAGCTGTGTAACCATGGATTTAATAGCTCCGGGCTAGTGGGTGGGATGTATGCGTTGTTAACGTTTGCTGCACCGGGAATGATGAAAACGGGACGTGGATTTCAATTTAACTAAGAACAACCATGCGTATGAGTTATATTGACTAGACAACGTGCAACGTCACATGGTATGTATGATTAATATTCAATTTACTAAAATGTGGCGAAGTGGCAAAAAAAGTTAATATGCATGCTCAGGTGTTGTTGAATTTTATTATTGGATGCATTAAAATGAAGATTCCTTATTAATAGATTATCTCCAAACGAATATTAGCTGATGTCGTAGATATTTATATTGCCATATCAATAGCACTTTATCAAAGGTTTTAGATATGTTTTACATAGAAAATTCGTCTTATTACCCTATGAGGATCACATGTTTGTTGTCCCAAACCTCCTCTATAAATCATCTCTCCATATATATGGTCTGGGCAACACCCTAAGGCAAATATACTTGCCTGTGGTCTCAAATGTTTATGAAAAGGCCACTATTACGAACTTTGGTTTCAAGATACCAGGGAAATTGAAGCTGATCCTAGAAAATATTTTTGCAGTTATGCAAAATCCCTTCACCGATCTCGTGCTATGTGTGCCGTGTTATCGGCTGGTGTTACCAGTATTTACGCAAATTAACAATTATTCAACATTAACCAGAAAACAAATATTTATACTGGTTGGTGGGTAAAAAAGCTTCATTATCTGTTTATATGCAGGATATTGAAAGGATGTTTTTACTTGAGTACATCATATACATTAGGATGGGCCACGAAAAAATGTTTTCCTGTGAAATATTTATATGTTGCATGTTGTCCAAATTTTTTTCTTGAAAGCACTTTAAATATAATTTTTTATATATATATAAGTCATTGGTCGTATTATTGGAAATTTAGATTGATATTTGTGTGGTTTTTCAAGGAGACAGCTAAAAACTCACATTTGTTGGAAAATTTTTGTAAAAGTTGTTATGAAAAATAAATAGAAGGAATCAATACTATAAACGTCCAATAATTCGACTAATAAGTTACACTAATTGAAATTTCAATTGTCGTCGTCCCAAAAATATTTACTGGCAAAACTGAAGAAAATTAGAATGGCTTTCCGGCAACCATTACACTAGTTTCTGGTAGGGCAGTGTATAATATTGGGTGATGTATTTTGACAGGATCCGAAGGATATATGTATATGTTTCAATAATTTATTGACACTTTTTCGAGCCAAACAAAGCGACATGGGTAGCAAATGAAAGAGAAGAGTAACTGTAAAATTACTTCAAATATCATTATTCTGTCTTTCTAAGTTTAGCATTAACAACCATTTAGAAAGTTTATCTATTCTTAATTTTAAGGGATAATACGAAATGATTAATGATGATGAATGACTCTAATGTCCATTACGGCATCTGACTTTTACTTGTGGCGTTATTTCACAAGTAATTGAGGCAATTGCCGCTGCAATTCTGCAGGCAGTAATGAATAACACAGACCAACACAAAAGAATGAAGTAAAAAACTCTGGGAAGTTACAGTAGATTTCTGGTAGGTATTGTCGAGTAGAAGAGGATTCTGTATTTGAAATTTGTACCTATCAACCGATTTTAACGGATTCCTTTGCATAGCTTATTAAAGAAATATGTTCACTTTAGTCCAGCAAACAGACTTTTCTAAGCAATTTTTAACTATTTTTCACCTTAGGCACTGTTTTTGTACAATATTTTGTTTCGTAACCATACCACAAGTTAATTTACTTAAATAAATTAAGTATACTCCTTACATTTAGTAAGGAGTATATATTATAATTTTGGTCCAGGGATTGAGCCGGGGTGACTAAGACCATTGTAGCTAGTTGTTGCAGCGACAGACCAGAGCCTCTGGTGGGAATCGAACCCACAACCCCCACGCTGATAGACGAGCACACTACCAACTCGACTACCGGGGCGCTCAGTAAGGAGTAAAACGCCGATACGTTTTAAAAAATCCACCAGTAATTGACTGAGTTATTGAAGTTTCTATAAATTGTTGCAAAAATACAAGTTTTGGTCACTCCAGTTCAATCTCTCACTATTTCACGAATTGAAGTCCAATAAAAATACTTAAAATTAAAAACAGACAGACGGATGGACCAACAGACAACATGGTTAAATCGATTCAAAAAACAAGTAAGGAAGGTTAAAGTCGGGCGTGGCCGACTATATGATACCCTACACTTAGTCCTTATACCCTATGGTGTAGGATATAAAATGGTCATTACATTTGAACCGGATGATATACGATGCAGCTATAACAGGAGAAATTACATACCTCTATCTGTATTTGTAAGAAAATTTTGAACACAAACTTTGAATGGGTGCTATATACAAATCTGAATCTATCTATGTTTATCAAAGGTTTTCTAGTTGAAATATTGGCCGCTTTTCCAAATTTTATGGAGTGCTAAATATGTGGTTTCTAGAGCGGAAAGAATCAAATCGAAAGCTATATATAATCTGAACCGATGTGACCCACTTTCGCTATAGTAATTTCTATTTGAAACATTAGCTGATGTGCCGAATTAGAAAAAATCTGTTCAAAAATGCTGAATTTTCACCAGAGCTGTTTTTAGTTGAAATATAAGTTGTTTTGCCAAATTTGAAGAGAATCTGTCAAAGTTTGTGGTTTCTAGAGCGGAAAGAGTCAAATCGGAAGAGATATTTGTATGGGAGCTATATATAAATCTGAACCGATCTATCCTATTTTCAGCAGAGCTTTTCTTAGTTGAAATGTAAGCGGTTTTGCCAAATTTGAAGAAAATCTGTTAAAGTTTGTGGTTTCTAGAGTGGAAAGAGTCAAATCGGAGGAGACATTTGTATGGCTAAATATAAATCTAAGCTAGATATAAATCTGAGCCGATCTATTCTATTTTTACCAGAGCTACTTTTAATTGAAATGTAAGTTGTTTTTGCCAAATTTGAAGAAAATTTGTCTAAGTTTGTAGTTTCTAGAGCGAAAAAAGTCAAATCGGAGGAGACATTTGTATGGCTAAATATAAATCTAAGCTATATATAAATCTGAACCGATCTATTCTATTTTTACCAGAGCTATTTATAGTTGAAATGTAAGTTGTTTTGCCAAATTTGAAGAAAATCTGTCAAAGTTTGTGGTTTCTAGAGCGGAAAGAGTCAAATCGGAGGAGACATTTGTATGGGAGCTATATATAAATCTGAACCGATTTACTTCAAATTAAATAGCGTTCGTCCTTATCCCATAAAACTTCGTTGTGCAAAGTTTCATTTAGTTCTTACAGCAAATGCGACCTGGACTTTGATTACAAGAATAGATGGACAGACGGACGGACGGACATCGCTAAATCGACTCAAAAAGTGACTCTAAGTCGATCGGTATAATAAACGATGGGTCTATCTCGTTTCTTTTTGGGTGTTACAAATAAATATACAAAGACATTATACCCAGGGGTGTAGGGTATGGGTATAATGATTCTAATTCGGAAAATATATTTTTATATCTCAGAAATATTTTTTTTTTTCAATTTTTTTGCTAGTGTTCAACTAATGATTTAAATTACACCGTGCTACACTACTTTTTGGAGGTGAACACTACCATATACACTTGATACTAGACTTCGTATATAGGAGACCTGTGTACTTATGCATTTTGTGATCTTTCTTTACAGGACTTTTAATTTCCAAAGGATCCAGATGCTATAATAATTTATTTTCGTACTTTTCTGTGTCATACAAAATAGGGATTGATTAAAAATATTTAAAATTCCATGCTTCTATCAGTCTTAGTTTAACATTAACAACTATGTCGGCAAAAGTAAAACTAATTATCAAAATAGCGAGCAGAGTATGGCTACTCCGTATGGAAGAATTCAAAATTGCTGCCATAATTTTTATTTTTATGCTGCATAATTATACCTCGCATCACTTCGTGCAATAGACTATTATTTTTAATGAATATTGGAGATGTATCAAAAGCAAAATTCAAATTGTAATGGATTACAGGCACCGGTATAGAAGTTATAAAAGATTTATTTTTAACTAGGACAGGGAAGATTGTGTGGGAGGTATTACAAGGGGCGTGGCAAAACCATAGATTTTTTACATGTTCAAAGTACTTAAAAAATATATTCAAAAATCAAATTGCAACTCATTTCGACTATCCGTATGGAAGTTAGATCAATTTTATTTTAACGAAAGCTTAGGTAAATGTGTGTCGGATATACCAGAACGGGGTCTGGCCATATCGACAATATTCCAGGTGTGATAAGTATTTACGAAAATATTGTCACAGTATTTCGGTCATCCGTATAGAAATTATATCTTACGTTGGTTAGGGATTTATGTCGGAGGTAATACAAGAGGCGTGGCAAAGTCCTCCATATTTTGTACGCTCAAGGTGATTATATTTAAAAACTTTGTCAAATATCATAATATCCGTGTGGTTAATTTGGTTTAATTTTACATATGAATATGGGCCAGAAGTGGAGTGACAATGTCGCACTTAAACTAAGTTTGAGAAAAATATTCCTATGAGCAAAGTTTGAATAGATTCCCTTATTACCTTCGAGAGTTATCGCCTATGATTGGTCAAAACATTCTTGAGGTCTTACGTCACTCCTTCACTTTATTCTGTCCCTAAAGATATATACTCCTCTTACTGAGTAGAGTGGGAAATCAATTATTTTTAAAATCAATCACTTTGAAAATTAATCACAAAATATTTGTAATGATTAGATTCACAATATAAATAGTTTCCCTCGTACAACACATTTCTTTCTCAAATCCTTAATTGAATGGCCATTTATTCGATTTTTGTTTTCAACGACATACACTAATGTACAAACACAATCGCATACTTGTACACCACCAACACCACCACGTTGATACATACATAAGTGTATATTTATGGCATAAGCTGAAGCATATTGTTAGCCAATTGCTTTCACTTACGAGATACACGCATGAAATCACTTCCTGCTCAATGTGCGGAAATTACTGTCGCGCCATAATAATAACCGCCACCACGACCAAAGGCACTGACGCCTCGTTGGCAACATCATCGACACCAACACCACCATCGACGACCGCCATTACAGCCACAAAAACTAAAGTCATCATTGTTGTGGGAGTTCGACGAACATGGCATATTGGTGTTGTTAAATTGTTAATGTTGCACAGTGGTTTAAGGCCAAGTGTTAACAATTAAACAACTTTAAAACTACTCCCACTAGAGGGTATAGATAGAAAAGGGATAGATGAATAGGGAATAGGTTAGATTTTGGGAGTACAGATATTATTCAAATACTCTTAGCCAGTGGAGAATAAGAATCGGATTCGAATTTAAAACACTATCATTGATGTTATAGTCATTTATGAGGTTGTTCTTAAATGTGGCTTACAAACCATATACACTTGGATGTGGGTGTTCGTGCATATGTTGCAGGATGTTACTTCACATGACATATATCCTGTAGTTCTGAGTTGCTTCTTGCTTTTATATTTTTTTCGCTTTTCTGCCTTTATCATTGTAATTTGTACAACAAAAACGAATACCCATCACCAGAGCCGTCGAATTATGCTGGGATTTTCGAAATATTTTCACAATTTCAACTAAATCCTCCCTTAGGTTGAGCCACACAATACACTGTGTATCCATTTAGTCTTTATGATACCCAATTGGCAAAAAAGACAGAAACGTGGACAGAGGACAGCATGTGTGTGTGTGTTCGAGAGTGTCTGTTTATGAGCAGAACACGAGGAGCAGCAGAGCTTGAACAAATGTTGTTGAGAATTCATTGGCGAAAATCAAAATGTTTATTTGTCCACACGAATATGCTGAGGTTTGCTGATGTGTTAAAAATATCTGACCGCACTTTATGACAAACAATGTTATTAACATTTAAATACAAATGCACAGAAAAACACACACATGAATATTTATATTAGAGTGGGCCGCAAACCAAAAGTTTACTCTAAAAGTTATTTACTGTTGTAGATAAAAATAATTCACGATTCAATAATTCAATCGCAATCTTAGGACTCATTACTAGCATACGCAGAATATTATTTTGAGAGTCATTTTGCCATTCATTAAACCGTGCGGCAGTATTTTTTGGATCTCAACAAGGCTTTATACATATGAAACAAGAGGTCTGATGTAGAAAAACTGTGTACTCAGTTTTCAATTTGAACATATTTTCTTCTTTTTACACGACTTTTAATTTCTAAAGGATATAGTTGTTTAAGTAATTTATTTTCATAATTTTGCGAGACATACAAATACGTTATGAGTATCAAATAATTTAGAATAAAAAAATAATCTGAATTGCGTGCCAAAAATTGTGAACGTATAAAATAAAAAAACCTCCATCTTCAAGGTCCAAATCGCAAAAAAAATCGATTTTTTAACCTTTTTCACTGTTCAGGTCCATAGGTAGCAAACCGTTCAAAATTCAAGGAAACATTCAACTACAAAAATATACCTAAGATCTCAGTAAATAACTTACTAGAACATATGAACTTCCTAGGAATGATACTTAATGCCGTTTAGGTAGCGCTTATGTAACCGCAAAAGTAAAAAATGTCCTGACATTTTTTAATTTCATTTGTTTTTTCTTTACTTCAACATTGAGATACTCTGCTATCTTGTAATAAATAGATAATTTTATTATATCATAATAAGGTGTACGTACCCCCGTGTTAGGTGTATTGCTATGTTTTTTCATAGGATTGACATTGGGGCAAGATTTTGAGATTTGCAATTGCCTTGTGCGCGTGGGCGTATACTTACTATTATTATATAATATTTTAATTAAGTATACGTAATTCAAACAAAGTTATATTACACTGTATGTGATTTTTTATGTCATGGAAATATAACCATATACATACGGACACCACTACGTGATAAAAGAAAAAAAGACTTTTTATTTTTTTATTATTTTGTACTAGATAGCAGAGTATCTCAATGTTGAAGTAAAGAAAAAACAAATGAAATTAAAAAAATTGCGGGAAATTTTTCACTTTTATATGTTTAAAATTTTTGTTCTTTATGACAAGAGCTACAATTTTGCCTTAGAGATTAAATCAAAATACCAAACGATTTGCAAGATATGAGCTTGAGCAAATGATCACTTTTTTGCATAAAAAAACACCGAGGCCAAAATCTTTGGGGCCAATTAAAAGTGTATGACCTTGAGCAAAACTGGGAGACACGGGTGTTTGTTTTGTTCTTTTATAAAGTAGTGGTGTCCATATATGGTTATATTTTTTCGTGTTGCACTGTGTTACTTATCGCAGCTAGATGTGAACAATATGTGATATATATGGAGAAACTTCATAGTTGATTCATCCGATTTCGTTTGAGCTTTCCATGCAAAAGTTGAAGTGAACCACCTACAAATAATTCTTTCGCCCTTTTTCCGCCGATTTTTTAATTTCTGTTTATATGCCCAGCAAAAGGAGAATGTCCGAAGAAGTCAAAACGTTGCTAATTTTGTGAATCGGTTGTGTGGTTGTCATGTGAGGGATGTCCTGTATTTTGAAAGAAGACTTAAACGTTAATTTTAAGTGGTGACAAAGAATCTACTTTTCCATTTCTATTTCTAAAAATCCACCGTTACAGGAGGTAGAACAGCCGACCTTCTGGATGCAACTAGGACCATCTCAGCTAACTCTGTTTTGAGTGGTGAATAACTAAAGCACAACGTATTTAGGTAGAGGAGAAAAACTAAATATTTATTTGATATGAACTAATAATATATAATGAAAATAAATATTAAATTAAATTAGGATTAAATAAATTAACAGTATTTAATATTATCTATATATTAAATATTATTTATAATTAAACAGTAGTAAATAATAAATATAAAAATCACTGTGTGTCTGTATGTTCCGTATAGGACTACAAACCGGGATGGGGATGGTTGCTGGACATACTAGGTCATGAAAAGCGGCGTGGTACCGCCTACTCAATTTATATTCTAAAACTATCTATTAGTACTCATTTTATCTTCAAAAGCAAACCGTGCAACGCCTGGTAAAAAAAGCTAGTAATGAATAAAAATTTAAATATTTAAATTACATTAAGTGTTACGCCGGCAAGCCAAAGACAATTTACGCTTTAACGGACAATATTCGTGAAGCCATTGGCTAAATACAGCTGCACACAATCGATAATGTGCTTAAAGTTTGGACCGATCGTGTAGGTTACTGCATGGCCAGCCGAGGCAGTCATTTGAATGAAATTATTTTCCATTATTAACCGGAAGGATTGTACTTTCAAATAAAAAAAGAAATTTGAGAAAATATTATATTATGGTTATTCCATTTCTTTTAAGTCTCCCATGAGATGCACTTTTGTGAGAAGACCTATCGTATAAGTGAACCAACTACAAATATTCCTCCCGCTCTGACACTGACTGCTCTAGATGGAGTACATACTAAACTTGAATTATTTCACCAACCATTTGTTATGCTGTAATGTAATAATGAACATTTTACTTTCACAAAGAAACAGTTTTCAAAAAAATCTAAAAAAAATAGTTTGTTATATTTTTTTAATAGCAACCATTCGAACCAAAAAATACATATATCTGTACAAGATCTATGGATAACTGTAGAAGTTATGGCACTCTTTATAGACGCAAAATAATTTAAAAAATCATACTTTTTACTTTTTCTTTTAATTAGATAATATAATATTTTGCTTAAGTCTGCAATAGCTGACACGAGGCCTATTTGAATGAGTTCTTTGTGAAGGGTGATTTTTTAAGAGCTTGATAACTTTTTTTTTTAAAAAAACGCATAAAATTTGCAAAATCTCATCGGTTCTTTATTTGAAACGTTAGATTGGTCCATGACATTTACTTTTTGAAGATAATTTCATTTAAATGTTGACCGCGGCTGCGTCTTAGGTGGTCCATCCGCTTAGTCCAATTTTGGCATTTCCACGTTTTTGAGTAACATAGACCCAATTGGTGCGAACGGCGACGAATCGAAAATTGGCGGTCATCATTAACACTGGCCAATACAGCTGCGATATTTTCTTCAGTTCGCACTCTACGTAAGCGTGTTGGTGGTTTAATGTCCAACAATGTAAATTTGGTGCGAAATTTAGTCACAATAGCCCGAATAGCCGCTTCAGTGGGTCGATTAAACTGACCATAAAATGGAAGCGCGCAATGAACTTTCTTAACAGAGCACGCATTTTGATAATAAAATTCAATAATTTGCAAGCGTTGTTCGTTTGTAAGACGATTCATGATGAAATGTCAAAGCATACTGAGCATCTTTCTCTTTGACACCATGTCTGAAATCCCACGTGATCTGTCAAATACTAATGCATGAAAATCCTAACCTCAAAAAAATCACTCTTTATAAATGTAGATTTGTAGAAGTACATTTGGTCTTCACGTATGACTAAAAAAATAGAGTAATAACTTCTATATTTATCCCTAGATGTTTTTTTTTTAAATAGACCCCTTTTCTTCATTAAAATCCCAGCTACTACAAAATATAATAAAATAGCTTATCATCTGAATTAAAAGTGGGTTTTTCGAGCTATTTATACAAATAAGAAAATAATGATTTTTATATAATTTTTAAAAAAATTGATTTGAACTTGGATATTGTCCTGGCTCAAGACCATTTTGCATCTATATTTAATAGAATGCAAATTTATTTACAAATGGCATGATGACATTTATTACTTGGCTGCAGATTACCACGATCATGATTTCGACTATGTCAAAAGTCTGTTCAAGTGGCTTCGCAGCGACTTTTCAACATCAAACCCGGCCTCTATAAGGATGATGATTCTCACAAACGAACGAGAAGCACAACTCACTTGCCGAATCTGCGTTTAAAAAATCGCACCAAGTAATAAAGTACACATGTCATCTTACAAGCATCTCATTGAGTTGCATATACAAACGAAAAAACTAAAAAAAAATAAAAATAAAATATTCTTTTTTTTATTGTCGCCCACAAAATAATTTTATGTTAAAAATTTTGGACTTAGTCTGGATAATGTAAGTCAAATTTATGGCTATCGAGGCTAAGTCCAAAAAAATCAACATAAAATATTTTTTTGATAAAATATATTTATATTGTAGTTGGTATTGTAATTTTTTATTCTGAGCAAAAAAATTAATTTTTATTAACGTTTTTGTTATCCCGGCATAAAGAAAAACAGCCCTATTAATTTTTATCGGTCTTTGGAGATGCTTCCTAAACCACCGTTTCTATGCGAAAGTGAAATTAGCAACATTTGTAGCTATCAAAATTACATTTAACATATATACGGGTGGGATCGGAACTATATTTCCAAAATGAGAATAAATGTGTGAAATATACCTCCAGTAAGTAATTTTACGTGTGTTCGTTTTATTAACCGGTAATTTTGTTGGGAAATTCAGAAAATTCCCATATATGGTGTTTTCGAATTTTAAAAATATGGCATTTTCCCGGACATCCTACTGACACATTTGTCACAACGTGACAAAAGCCAACAGCAACAACAAAAGTAACAAAATTTCAGTATTGCCACAAGGCAAAAATTTATGTTAAACATTTAAATTGCTGCTGGTGTTCTTCTCTCCAATCGCAAATGATGTTGCTGTTGTTATGGCCGATGTTGTCGCCCTTACCGTTGCTGCTGCCGCTGCTGTCGATGCTCAGTTGGCCACTGACCACTACTGGTCATTGTTGTCATTATTTGCTTGGTGTCATATTGCACAACACCAACACCAACGTACACGAGCAGCAAAACAATACTGGTTGGTTGGTTGGTGGTGGTGGTAATGTCATTTGGCTCTGTTTGTGATTTTATTTGGTTTCCATTTAGATTGTTTGTACAGATTGACCCAGTGCAGGGCGACAAAGAGCAGCAGCAGCAACACCAGTGCCAACACTATCCAAAGGGCAATGTGTGTTTTATCTTTGCTGTTGTCGATGCATGTTTTGTTCTTTTTTTGCAGATTTTTTGTTTGTTTGTTTATTCGTTCGTCTTTCCTTATAAATCTTCAGTTTAAACTGGACAATAAATTGTAAAGTACCGGACATGGGAGTAGGTACCGGACGTGAGCAAAGAATTGGAACTTGGAACTTTAGTAGATGTACATAACTTTCAATTACTTTGGTAATTTGATAATATAATAATGGCAAAGAACACATTTCATGGAAGAACTGCCACCAGCGGGCAGGAGACAGTGGACAGCAGACAGGATTGGAAACTTGGAGAATTTTTACTTAAGATTTTTCTTCTGGTGGTGTTTCCGTTCGCCCCGTTCTTTTTACAGGAAAAAAAGGAAGTGATGCAATCTGTAGACGCGCGGGATTGACAATATACTCACATATCTCTGTGCCCATGTAATTATGCGTGAAATTTTATACAAAACTAAGGACTGTCTGGGATGTGTGTGTTATGATTTTCTCACGTGAGATAGCGTTTTTTGTATGTGTGTTAAATACCAATGCTGCTTGTAACATATATGTAGTCAGCCGCTAAAAAGCTGCAAAAATCTACAATTCGGGGTCTCAATTGCATTCAATGGGTTTGTATGGGTTTCGGAAACAATTCTGTCACAAATATTCCCTATTTAGTCAACAATCACTTGTCAAAAAATATTGAAGTATTCTCTATATGATAGAAAGTTACGCGACTTTTTCTAAAGGCACTTTTCACAATTTTTGACGATATAGCCAACATTTATTCTATTTCACACTCACAAACCCAAGAAATGTCACATTTTATCGATAAAACGGTGACAATGTTATTTCTCTTGTTAACTGTTCTTTTTTTCTTGTAGGTGGAAATTTCTAGTATTTTTCGTGATTTCGAAATTTCTAGTATTTTTCCAAAAATTCTCATTTCGCAACGCACCAATTTTTTAAATCCATAGGATGGCTTCTTACTCCAAAAGTATTGTCATATCCCTGTGGTAGCTACTGAAATGGCTACAATTTTTGTAATCAATCCCAAATTTTGGAACGTATTTTCCCCACTTTGGCAATTTTGGAAATTTGTTGGGAAAAATGGAGAAACATTATTTTCGGGCAATTTTATTTTTATTTTTCGTCAATAAGACGTGATTTAGAAACGTCCTATTTTTATTGTTTTTATTCAAAAAGGCGACACCATTATTTAGCTAATATATTTTTATTTCTTGCTGCAGTTTTAATTTTATCTATTTTTCGTGAATCTTTTTGATCAACGAACCTCCACGGTAGGTCATCTCCAAAATTGAAAATTAAAAACAAAAAAAAAAAAAACAAGTAAGGAAAGGCTAAAGACGGGCGGGACCGACTATATAATACCCTACACCACTACCTGCGTATATACCTCGCTTTTATTATTAAACCCAGGAGTTTCATGGGAGCAATTTTATGTAGTTCATATAAATAACACAGTAACGAATATGGTAAATAATATGTCAATTGATCCAATTTTCTGGCAGACAAATACGAAATATACAGTTGTATTAGGATGAATCGGACCGACATTCGAAAGTGGGCCTATAACAATACTTGGGGGCCTGGTCCAAAACATGGGCCTATATATTTCTCATTCACGGAAGGTATTCCTTGTTGAAATATATCATGATCCAATGTAAGACGTAGTTTCTAGAGCTGCAATAGAGTAGAATGTGGGGCCCATTTAGGTTATTCCAAAGTATGGACACATATATTTGACTATGTACTCTTAGTTGAAATATAATATAATCTGCAAATTTTGGAAAAAAATCTGATGTAAAATTTGCGTCCTTGAGGGGTAAAAATTAAAATGGGGCCCTTTGTTAGGGCGCTACATAAAAAAGTGGTTCCATGTAGATCACTTTCAAAGTAGGTATCCTTAGTGGAAATATTACATGATATACAAAATTGTGTCGAGATACAACGCACGATATGGGTCTAGAGCTGTATTAGAGTAGAATAGGGGCCCAATTTGAATGGGGGTTATACCAAAATATGGAACAATATATTTGACTTACATAGTATGTATGCTTAGTTGAAATATAATATAATCTGCAAAATTTGTAACACTTCCGATGTAAAATGTGGGTCCTAGAGAGGTAATAATTAAAATGGGGGCCCATTTGTAAGGGCGCTACATTAATAATAATAATATAATAATATAACAATATATTAATATAATAATATAAAATGATCTGCAAAAGTTTATCAAGATCCAATGTAAGATGTGGGTTCTAGTGCGATAATAGTGTGAACTGGGGGCCCATTTGTATGTGGGCTATACCAAAACATTGACCTATATAGCTGGCTTTCAATATACGTGTTTCTAGTATAAATGTAACATTGTGTGGAAAATTTTACCTAGATCCCATGTAAAATGTGCATTTTAGAGCAGTAATATTGTAAATCGGAGGTATATTTGTATGGGGGCTATTAAACCATGGATCCATGTGGTCCACTTTCCCGTTAGATGTTTCTAGTTCAAATGTAAGATGATCCTGAACATTTTTTTCATGATCCCATGTAAAATGTGTATTCTAGAGCAGTAAGAGTGTAAATTATATGAATATTTGTATGGAGGTTACATCTAAATCCTCCAAATTCAATAACGATGGTCCCTGGGCAAAAAATTAATTTGTGCCAAATTTCATGTCAATCGGACAACAATTGCGACCTGTAGAGTGCGAACAAGCTTAGATGGACAGCTGGCGGACGGACAGACAGGCATCGTTAAATCGATTCAGCTGGTGATTTTAAGCCGATCCGTATACTTAAAGGTAGGTCTAGTTCGATTATTTCTTGGTGTCACGAAGTGGTGTAGGGTATAAACAAAATATTTCTAAAATATCTCAAAGCACGTAAAGCACCGATTTTAAAATGATTGGTATTCTTTAACTTCATATGATGATTTGGAATATATTTGCCTCATTTTGGGCCTTTTGGTAGACAAAAATACAAACATTTGTTGTATTTTTACTTTTCGTCAAGAAGACATAATTTCGAAATGTTTCATTTTTATTGTTTTCAAAAAGGCGACAAAATGTTTTCGCTTATAATTTTGTTATTTCTTCCTGCAGGTGCAAATTTTTATTATTTTCGTGAAGAGGACATGTAATAATGTCTTTATTGAATCATTTTGGCCAACGAACCTCCCTTGTAGGACCTGCCCAAAATTGCCAATTTTTCAATTCAAAATAATATTTCGAAAAGTTCTCGTAAATCGTAAATAACCAATTAGAAAATGTATAGTATATTTTAACTCTTACCCAAATATTATTACAACATCCCATCGGTAAATAAAGAAATTGCGATTATTTTAATAAGAAGTCCCAAATTTTTGGAACATGTTTTCCTCACTTTGGGAATTTGGGTAATTTGTTGGGAATAATACAAAAACATTTATATCGGAATATTTTGTATTTATTTTTCGTCCTATTTTAGGTTTTTTTCAATGCGATACATTATTTCGGTAATATTTTATTTCTTCCTGCAGGTTGAAAATTCTTTAATTTTTAGTGAATAAAACACAATTTTGATACGTTTGATGTCTTCCTCAAGCATTGTGGTGAACGGACTTCCACGGTAGGTCTTCGACGAAATTGCCAATTTCTCAATACGAAAAAAATATTTCCAAAAATTCTCAACACATTTAGCACCGAGAAAATGTTTAGTATATTTTAACTTTGTTGATATCTTACTCAAACATTATTGCTGTTTTTCTTTATGACTGGATAAATAAGCTGCGATGACAAAAATCTAAATAAAATGTTGAAATTTGACTCAAAATAAAATAAAATTGTCGAAAGCAATATCTTCGTGAGTGAAAACAAATTTTGAAAAAATAATTTTGTGTTAAACCTTTTTTTCTTAGCCTGGATAATTATCCAGCGTAAATCAAAATGATGGTTATCGAGGCTTAGTCCAATAAAGTCAACACAAAATATTTTTATGAATATTTGTTATGATACATATTGTACAGGGTGATTTTTTAAGAGCTTGATAACTTTTTTTTTAAAAAAAACGCATAAACTTTGCAAAATCTCATCGGTTCTTTATTTGAAACGTTAGATTGGTCCATGACATTTACTTTTTGAAGATAATTTCATTTAAATGTTGACCGCGTCTTAGGTGGTCCATCCGCTTAGTCCAATTTTGGCATTTCCACGTTTTTGAGTAACAGAGACCCAATTGGTGCGAACGGCGACGAATCGAAAATTGGTGGTCATCATTAACACTGGCCGATACAGCTGCGATATTTTCTTCAGTTCGCACTCTACGTAAGCGTGTTGGTGGTTTAATGTCCAACAATGTAAATTTGGTGCGAAATTTAGTCACAATAGCCCGAATAGCCGCTTCAGTGGGTCGATTAAACTGACCATAAAATGGAAGCGCGCAATGAACTTTCTTAACAGAGCACGCATTTTGATAATAAAATTCAATAATTTGCAAGCGTTGTTCGTTTGTAAGACGATTCATGATGAAATGTCAAAGCATACTGAGCATCTTTCTCTTTGACACCATGTCTGAAATCCCACGTGATCTGTCAAATACTAATGCATGAAAATCCTAACCTCAAAAAAATCACTCTTTAGTTGGCGACAATGTGAAAAAATATTTTTTCATTTTGAGCAAAAAATAAATTTTTATTGGCGTTTTTGTTATCGCAGCATGTTATCCCGGCTTAAAGAAAACAACCCTATTATTTCCATATCCCATCGGTAAATAAAGAAATGGCGAAAAAGTCCCAAATTTTGGAACACATTTACCACACTTCTCGAATTTTGGCAATTTCTTGCAAAAATGCAAAATCTAGTAAGAATTTTTTTTCGGAAATTTTTATTTTTCGTAAAGAAAGCATGATCTTGTTATTGTTTTTTTTTTGTTAAAAAATCGGCAACCTTAGTAAAAAAAAACCAAAATTTTGGAACACATTCTCACCACGTTGGGAATTTGTGCAATTTTTTGAAAAAAAAAGTTGCAAAAACTTCTAAGCCAATATTGTCAAAATTCTTTATCGTATCATATATTTCCAAAACTTCTTTATCATATCTTATTTTTTATAGATTTTACTGAATTCAGCCTGAATCAGTTTTTCTAATAAAAGTTATTTTTTTATGAAATTTTTAGTTTTTTTCTATCGAGGTCAAAAACCGTACCGCTTCACATGGAATGACTCATATGCATTAAACCAGTAAAGACATTATTATGATATGACTACTTTGTGATAGAGTATATAATCAAAGAAATCCCCTTCCGTAAACTCTTCTTAAGTCGAAGTAATCATGTGAGCCAGCATGTCCACAAAATGGAATGAATCCTAAAATCAAGGACCAAAGCAGGCCCTTCTTAACAGTGTGGCATGGCTACATTTAAACTATATCCATGCCCATGTCCCATGTCCCTCGTCACGAATTTCATGTAATGGCCAATTATCACAACATCCGACGGCCACTCAACTCACAAGACAACAGGCAAGACAACAACAACAAGAACTGAGGACTATTACACAAAATGTTGTTGACAATTTGTGATTGTTTGCTTGTCTCTCTCTCACTTTTCGCTGAATCTTGATTTTGTGGGGGGAGGCGAACGAATATGTTTTTTTGGGTTGCTGGCTATGACCAGTAGGCCAGTACTACTACTACTACTACGGGTTACTTGAGGCGTTTAATGACCAATTGTCCATTAATTAACCAAGTTCAGTTTAAGGCCATCAATTTTTGATGACTCAACGACATCACACCAATGTTAATTGAAATCAATTAAAAAGGTAAACAACAACATGGCGTGTATTGGATTGGATTGGGCACAGACGTTCTTCTGATTGCTGTCAAATTTGACGCTTCACAGCAACTGCGATGGAAGTTTAGCAGCATCACCACCTCCAACTCTTGAACGTACTGTCGTCATTGGCATTTTTCAAAACAATCCCTCTCCGCTCGGGCATTTGTTCAAATAGCGCGCTTTGTTGACGGCAGACAAACAGAGTTGAACGACAGGAAGGAAGACGACGAAACGAAAAACAAACTTTCGAGTTGTTTTGTGAGTGTAGTGAAGTGAAGCGAAGGAAGCGTAAAAAATAAAAGTAAATAATAACCGAAAACTGGATGGAGATGAATGTGAAGGTGAAGAATGTCGGAGAGAAAATTAAATGACAACGAACGGTGAAAGAACCACAAGACAAACGAACGATGTAAGGACAACATCAATGACTTTTGTCCCACATACAGTAGCAAGATGCCAACAATGTTGCATAGTGGGCGGCAAATCAGATAAATGTGGTAATATTTTAGGATTTGGTGTAATTGGTATTGCAAAAATGTACGAGGAGAGACGAAATACAAATTCTTTTAGAATCGATGAAGTCGTATTCCACATCTGCCACTGGCAGTTGTAATTGAATCCAAAAATATTAAAGTTTGCAAACAACCACTATGAGTGTCGTCATGTGTACTAAGTTCCGTTTGCGTGGTCTTAAAATATCGATGTGAGGATCACTGAACTAGATAGTCTGTCCGTTAAAATTTTGCTATCATCTCAATGATAAGAGTAGGAGATCCAAATTGTCTATCCATCTGTGGCAGCCACATCGCTATTTACATATCTGTATTTATTAGGCTGGGTCACGAAAATATTGATATTTCCATAACCCAGAAATAACAAGTAAGGAAAGGCTATAGTCGGGCGGAACCGACTATTGAATTCGTTGAAAAATTTAACTAGGGAACGATTTTTATCTGGGTACTATATCATGGACCGATGAAACCTACTTTCACAATGTATGTTTCCATCTGACATATAACATGTTCTGCTAAATCTTTAATACCTTGAGAGAGAAAAGTTATCTCGGGAGGGATATTTGTATGAGGGCTGTATTAAAGCAAGATGTAGTCCACTTTCTCTAGTTGAAATAAATTGTGTTTTTTTTTTCAAATTTGAAGAACATGGGTTTCTAGAGCGGATAAACTCAACTCGGGAGCGATAGTTTTATGGGGCCTACATCTAAATCTTAACCGATCACTTCCATTATAGATCTTTCTAGATAAGGGTGTTATTTTGGTATTCAAAGAAAAATTTATTTTTTTGAGATAAATGATCGGATGTTTATTTCATAATAAAGAGGAAGGTATGCCGTTAATAATGAAAAACAACATCAGCCAAATGGCCACCACGACCACGCTTACAGGACCATATCCTTATTATGAAATTTTCCATAAGCATCGCTAAGTGGCTGTCCATCTTTGAGGTCTTGAATCGACGCTGGGCTGTTGGCGTAGACCCTTTATTTCACATAGTCCCAAAGGAAGAAGTCGCAAGATGTTAAATCACAAGATATCGGTGAGCAATTGTGATCACCTCTTCGAGAGGTAACACGGTTTCGTTTTTTGTGTGACTTGTAGCGCCGTCTTGTTGAAAGTAAAGGTTGTCCAGATCAATACCATTCAACTCCGAGTATAAAAAATCATTAATCATCTCGCGATAGCGCAAAAATTTCAACGTAACTGTTGATCCAACCTCATTTTTGAAAAAGTAAGGTCCAATGACCCCGCCGGACCATAAACCGCACCAAACAGTCACACGATGAGAATGAAGCGTCTCAACAATAACTCTTGGGTTTTCTGAGCCCCAGATGCGACAATTTTGTTTGTTGACGTAGCCACCAAGGCGGAAAGGGGCCTCATCAGTCAAGATGATTTTTCGATGGAATTCCGGATCATTTTCATTCATGAATTTTAATAATTTCAATGCGTTGTTGAAGCGTGTATAATTCCATTTTTATACCCTACACCACTTCGTGGACTAGGGTATTATATGTTAGTTTCGCGCCAAATGTTTGTAACACCACGAAATAATCAAGCTTGACCCACCTTTAAGTATACGGATCAGCTTAGAATCACCAGCTGAATCGATTTACCGATGTCTGTCTGTCGGTCTGCTGTCCATCTAAGCTTGTTCGCACTCTACAGGTCGCAATGTCCGATTATCATGAACTTTGGCAGAAGTTACTTTTTTTGGCCAAGGACGATCGGTATTGAATTTGGCGGAAATCGGTTCAGATTTAGATATAGCCCCCATACAAATGTCGCCCCGATTTGACATTTTCCGCTCTAGAAACCACATTTTGTACCCGATTTTCTTTAAATTTGGCACAACATCTTATAATTCAACTAGAAACACCTATGCAGAATTTGGGTAAAATCGGCTCAGATTTAGATATAGCCCATATACAAATGTCGCTCCCTATTTAACGATGTCTTTCTGTCCGTCCGTCTGCTGTCCATCTATGCTTGTTCGCACTCTACAGGTCGCAATTGTGGTCCGATTGTCATGAAGCTTGGCAGAAGTTATTTTTTCTGGCCAGGGACCATCGGTATTGAATTTGGAGGAAATCGGTTCAGATTTAGATATAACCCCCATACAAATGTCGCTCCCGATTTGACTTTTTCCGCTTTAGAAACCACATATTTTACCCGATTTTCTTTAAATTTGGTACAACATCTTATAATCAAACTAAAAACACCTATAGTGAAACTGGGTAAGATCGGTTCAGATTGAGATATAGCCCCCATACAAATGTCGCTCCCGATTTGACTTTTTCCGCTCTAAAATCCACATATTGTACCCGATTTTCTTTAAATTTGGTACAACATCTTACAATCGAACTAAAAACACCTGCAGTGAAAATGAGTAAGATCGGTTCAGATTTAGATATAGCCACATACAAATGTCGCCCCGATTTGACTTTTTCCGCTCTAAAATCCACATCTTGTAACCGATTTTTTTTTAATTTGACACAGCATCTTATAATCGAACTAGAAATACCTATAGTGAAAATGGGTAAGATCGGTTCACATAGCCCTCATACAAATGTTGCTCCCGAATGTTTATCCGACTTTGGCCAAACTTTACATATTATGTTTCAGCAATAAATATACATGGTGAAAGCGGGTCACATCGCTACAGGTTTCAATATACCCCCATACAAATGTCCTTTCCGATTTAAATTTTGTTGTCAAACACATAAATTTACATGATGCAAAAATCCTTCCCGATTTCACTTTTTTACCGAATTGAATTTTAATGAGATAAAAAGTCCGTCCGTCTTTAGCCTTTCCTTACTTGTTTGGGAGATGCCCATATGTCCATACTTTGGTATAACACAAATGGGGCTCCATTCTGATCTATTACAGCTCTAGAAACTACATCTTACATCGTATCTTCATCAAATTTTGCAGATCATGATATTTTTCAACTAGGAATACCTACCGTGAATGAGAAATATAAAGGCCCTTGTTTTGGACCAGGGCCAAAATGTTGTTATATGCCCCCTTTTGAAATGTCGGTCCGATTCATCCTATTACTACTGTATAATATGTATTTGTCTGTCGGATAATTAGATCAGTTACCATATTATTAACCATATACGTTAAATATGACTAAAGATGAATTTATAGTAACTGTATAATGTATATGTTTACTTATCGAAATAATACTTCAAGTCAGTTCGAAAAAATATTCTTATATATATATTTTTTTTAAAGCTTAAATTCCATAAATATTGGTAGATAGTGGGTGCTACAGTTGGGTATATTTCCATTCTATTTTAATTCCAAAAGTACAAATTTTGAAAATCCATTAACTAACGTACATAGTACAAAATAACCTAACTTCATGATTCAGCCAATTTTCGTCGTGAAAGTAAAAAGTACGAATTTTGAAAAATCTTTTTATTTTTCGTGTCTATGTAGTCAGTGGAATGTATACACCAAATTCCATGATTCCATTTGTTTGGTACCATTTTTATCCCCTTTTTTCTTATTGTACCCCCTAAAAAGTACGACATTCTAAAATCTCTTTATTTTACGTGTCTACGCCAGTAGAGGGATGTACACACCAAATTCCACCATTCTAGCTGTAGTCGTTTAGTTGGTACTATTTGTATCCCTCTGTAACCATTGTATCCCTAGAAAGTACATATTTGGAAAAAACATTTTATTTTTCCTGTCTACGCAGTCAGAGGAATGTATGCTCATGACTCTAGCTTCGGTCATTTGGTTGGTACAATGTTTATCCCCTTTTTTTCATTAAAACACCAAAAAGTACAAATTTTGAAAAATACCTTTATTTTACGTGTCTACGCAATCAGAAGAATGTCTACGCCGATTCTCATTATTCCAGGTGCAGCCGTTTGGTTGGTACCATTTATATCCCTCTATTCCCATTTAACCCCTTAAAACTACGAATTAAAAAAAAAATACTTTAATATTATATATCTACTCAATAAGAGGAATATACACACCGAATTTCACTATTCTATGTGCAGCCGTTTGGTTGGTACCATTTTTATCACTTTTCCCCATTTCACCCCCTACGAATAAGAATCACTTTATGGTGCAAGGTTTTGCTATACCAAATATCAAGCAAATATAAGCAGGCATATACAAAAAGCATGCTTATATATTGCATTTCTCCCCACTGTGCAACACCAAACAAAGTTTATGTTACTCAACTAAAAAAATCAAAACATTTCGTTAGAGTTTTTCTCTGCCCTTCCTCGTTTTCGCCTAAACTTTGGCTAAAACAAAACAGATACCGAGGCACAAAAATACGCAATACAAAACTTTCACAAGGTTCATATTAAATTGTGTTTCGAGCACAATGAAGTGATGGTGGGTCGAAGAGAAAACCCCAACAAATTGGTGGGTTCGAGGAGGCAAAAAATGTCTGCGCTTACTGCGCCATCCCTGACCATCACTTTGTGTGCCATTGTTATAATTGTTATTGAAAGTGTAAAATTGTAAACTCAAATAAGTTCCTCGAGAATTGTTTAAAATATCTCCTCTGCGTTGCCCAAATTCTCACAGCATAGTGTTATTTGCCGTTTAAACGGCGGCTACAACTAGGGCCAGTAAGAAGTTTGTCTTTGTACTTGTATGTGTGTGGTTGTGTTCAACTGTTTATCTTGTCCTTGTTGAAGAACTCCAGAGCCAAGGATCTGGCGGTTAAAGTCACAAAAGTATGTGTTACAAATCAGCTTTCAAATTAAAGTTGATTTTACAAAAGAGAAAACTCAAATAGAACGGACAGGACGCCAATGGAGTAGAGTGACTGGAAGAGGGATGTGGAGGGGGGAACAAGTCGTATGAAGTTTCTCGGTCTTCTCAAACAATTTGTGTTTAAAGATATGACTTTAGATGTCCCGGCAGACAAGGTGATTTCAAAACAAAGTAAAGGGAACAATGCTGAAAAGTTCGATCGGGAGATATATAGAATACTCTTCAAAAAGGAGAGCGTTCCAGGTCTTCTACAAGATCTAAAGAGGCCAGATTTTAGATGAATTGAAAGATTTTAAGTTTTTCCAATTCCACATAAGGTGAAGTTCCTTCATCTTAATCAACTATATAAATTTTACAATATTTCCAATGACCACTATCATTTATACGAGGCACAGTGTTTCAGAATCGATGTCCAAACAATCACTTATGGTCATCGGCAAATTATTCATGGACATCGAATGCGATATCGTATCGTCTCCTTCCTCTATCTCACCTTAGCTATATATTCCGATTATTTTGCGAAGTTTAGACAGCATTGCTTACTTTGCATCCTTCTTCCTTATTTTAAAATGTAACTTATCTCTCAAATTTTTTTCTGGGTTACTGGTTACTATTTTCGTTGAAAATTCATGGCAAAATGTCAGTGTTGATTTAACAAGTTTAAAATTAATACACTTTAAATTTGCTCTGGAAATCACAATCAAACACGAACACATCCACACGCATGCACACTCACACACACATATACGTACTCCGGAGGCATGTGTACATATTCGGAAGTGAAGGAAAACACAAACAAATGACCCCCCTCTCCACCGCAGGGACAAACAACACCACATCCCTACTATGGGCCTTAAACCACAGTGATCTATGGTTGCGTACCTGTTTTGTGGCAATGGCGAAGTGCATTCTAAAGGATTGTCTCAATGCAGAATTTATGAACTTTTTTTGCTGTTCCAATGGGGCTCACACGATGTGTCACGAGCAGTGTATATTGGAAAAAAATATTCGTTAAAACTTTGACAGGGTATTTTTCCATAAAGGCATTTTCAATTAATTTGTCTACGGAGAATTTTTTACTCGACATTTTGTGGGTTTTCGGAATTTGTTTATTGTGAAAAATCAAAACATTTCGGGAGATTACGTATGTATTTATTTTTCTTGTACATTTCATGCCACAATTAAACCCGAACAAGTTTATAAAAAATGATTCTGTTAAAGAACAAGTTTGGGTTTCTATCGGATCTACTCTCTAAGTGTGAGAAACAGTAGTAAAACGATTAATTCGCATTGTGGAATTTAAAAAAAAAACTGACTATTTGCGCTAAATTATCTGCTAGAGATGCAAATCCGTGCAGACAAAAAACATTTCTAAATATGTCTTTTAAAGGAAAAAAGTTATGTTGCTCCAAAGTCAAACATATTTACAAAAATTATGTTTTAAACTATATTTATTACAAACAAACTTTATTTGGCTCAAATACAGTTTTGCGCTCTAATAAAGCTAAGAATCCACTACTTCTATTAGAACAAATTTGAGCGCAAAATCTCAAAAAAAAAGAAATTGTGCTTTTTCAATTTTTAAAATCTGAAGAAGGTGAAAATCTGAGATAAGAAAAAGTTGAGATTTTTATCTGCTCATTATGAAAAAATACCTAAAAATATGTCAAAAAAAAGAATAAATTCAAAATTTAAATAAATTAAATTGAAAAATACGAAAAGTGGCCAACTTTGGGCCAATTTCTGAAATATATCCGATCGCCTGATTTTATTTTTATTTTTAATTTCTAATTCTTGAATCCTTCTCTAATTATTTTTTTTACAGAACTCTAAAATGTTTACTAGAACAAAAGCTATTGAATTTTGGCCGATAGAATTTGATTCCCATCCTGAATCAAAAAGAATTGTATATCCTACTATCGCCTATAAACAACAGCAATCTTCTCTGATCACGATCATGTATGTATATCCAAGTGCATCATCTTGGAGCACCTGACCATATATGGAAGTTGTATGCTATATTTGGCCTGATGTTGGTGGTGTAAATGTTGAGATCAGAAGATCAGAAGATCAGATGATCAGAAGATTAGAAGATCAGAAGATCAGAAGAGCAGAAGATCAGAAGATCAGAAGATCAGAAGATCAGAAGATCAGAAGATCAGAAGATCAGAAGATCAGAAGATCAGAAGATCAGAAGATCAGAAGATCAGAAGATCAGAAGATCAGAAGATCAGAAGATCAGAAGAACAGAAGATCAGAATGTAAGAAGATCAGAAGATCAGAATGTAAGAAGATCAGAATATTAGAAGATCAGAAGATCAAAAGATCAGAAGATCATTTGATCAGAAAACCAGCAGATCAGAAGTAGAAACAGTGAAGTATTTCTTGCTCCGCTATTGGATGCCTAGACACTGAATGTTTCTTTCGACTCATTAAATATTTTTTCCCCAAACGAACATCCCATCACTGTATCTTCAAGCCCAGAACATCACAAGAGCCTGATTGCTCAATAGCGTCAAAACTCATAGAAAACTGGGATAAAGATCTATGTCAGCAAGTCCATACCCACTCTTACATTGAATAAAGGAATTTAATGTAGGATCAACGAAACCCACGATAGACTTAAGATCGAGAAACCTTCTGGTCTGGGTCTATGTGAAATTTAATTTAACACAAAAAGAAATAGATAGATAGATTTTCTTCAACGGGCACTTCGATTCTCGAGATACGAGATATTACAAAATAGAATAAAATAATTCATTTTTTTGCGACAACAAAAAAATAATAATATATATATATATATAATATAAAGGCATTATATTTATCGCTAGAATGAAATGAGTTTTTAGAGTATTTTTGCTAGCAACAAATGATTTAAAACACTGTATCTTTTTGCGAAAATGCAACAACATTTTTAGCTCTCCTAATTGCCTTTAATTAATATATTAAATTTATAGTACAAATATCAGAGGTCCATTCGAATTTAAATAAAAAACAAGTAAGAAAAGGCTAAATTCTATACCCTACACTTTCTATCACACTACAATTAGAGCTTCGGGAAACCGGTTTTCGGTTTCTTAAAATATTTACAATGTTCAAAAAACCGGCTTTTTATATATAAGCTAAAACAGAACCTTTTATATTATTTTTATACTTTTTTGAGATTATTGAACACGAAAACATTACACCATAAGAATTAAAATACTATAATATTGGGTCGGCCATTTAACATTTTAAATTTGAACTACCGATTACTTTGACTTTTAGAATGACTTACCCTACACATCCAGGATGGGGGTATACTAACTTTGTTATTCCGTTTGTAACACCTTGAAATATCGGCCTGAGACCGTATAAAGTATATATATTCTTGATCGTCATAAAATGCTAAGACGTTGTAGCCGTGTCCGTCCGTCAGTCTGTTGAAAGCACGCTAGCATCTAAACGAAGGGAGCTAGAACGTTCAAATTTTCCATAAATGCGTCTTATAGTCGTAGATCGGTTGGGATTGAAACGGGGCGATATCGACCCAAAGCGAAAAATTTTTCCTTCACAAGGACTAAAAATACCCATAATAATCCCTAATATTTTAGCGTATTTAAGTATGTTTTTTGAATATGTGTGTTTATATTTGCTTGATATTTGGTATGTGCATTCCCCTTATAGCAAAAACGTGCACCATAAAGTGATTCTTATTTGTAGGGGGTGAAATGGGGCAAAAAATGGATAAAAATGGTATATATTAAACGACAACAGCTAGAAACACGAAATTCGGTGTGTACATTCCTCTAATTGAGTAGATACATAATATAAAAGTATTTTTTCCAAATTCGTACTTTTAAGGGGTAAATGGGAATAGAGGGATAAAAATAGTACCAACCAAACGGCTGTACCTAGAATAATGAAATTCGGTGTATACATTCCTCTGATAGCATAGATAAGTAAAATAAACGGATTTTTCAAAATTCGTACTTTTTGGGGTTATAATAGAAAAGGGGATAAAAATAGTACCAATCAAATGACCGCAGCTAGAGTCATGAAATTCGGAGTATACATTCCTCTGACTATGTAGACACGGAAAATAAACTTATTTTTCGAAATTCGTATTTTTTGGGGTCACAATAGAAAAAGGGGATAAAAATAGTACCAACCAAATGACCGCAGCTAGAGTCATGAAATTCGGAGTATACATTCCTTTGACCACGTAGATATGAAAAATAAAAGGCTTTTTCCAAATTCATACTTTCAAGGGATACAATGGGTACGGAGGGATAAAAATGGTACCAACCAAACGGCTACACCTAGAATAATGAAATTCGGTGTATACATTCATCTGATGGCGTAGACACTTAAAATAAACAGATTTTTTGAAATTCGTACTTTTTGGGGTTAAAATGAAAAAAGGGGATAAAAATAGTACCAACTAAACGACTACAGCTAGAATGATGAAATTCTAATTGCGTAGAAATTGGAATTGGATAATCGCAAAATAAAAAGTTTTTTCCAAATTCGTACTTTTTCTTTTACGGCAAAAATTGGTTGAATCATGAAGTTAAGTTATTTTGCACTATGTACGTCTGATAATGTATTTTCAAAATTTGTACTTTTGGAATTAAAATAGAATGGAAATACAACCAACTGTAGCACCCACTATCTACCAATATTTATGGTATCTACCAAGCTTTTGGAAAATATAAATATAAGAATATTTATTTTTTGAATTGACGTATTGGTAGCCTTGCCTTATAAGCGTGGTTTGAAATAATTAAAATATAATATTTATTTATAAATTTATTTTTTCAATATTTGTATTTGTTTTGGTTTGGCTATATTAAAAAAATTATATTTTCCTGTAATATTACTGCACTTCTACGAAAATCGACATCCTCTGTGGAATGCAATCCATGGTGGAGGGTATATAAAGTTCGGCCCAGCCGAATTTAACGCCGTTTTTACTTGTTTTTATTTTCAGGTTTGACATTTGAAACAAATATTGGGAAATATTAAAAATTTACTTCCAAAGTAGTGAGTCTTTAACGCAAACTGTATGAAATTTACGTGGAAAATTTTCGTGTTTTCAGTTGAAGCTCATTTTCATCTCAATAAGCAAAATTGCCGCATATGGGGTTCAGAGAATACACACGTGTCTATTGAGAAGAAAAATCGAAATATCAAATTTTCTTAAAAAATCTTTGTGTATGGATGGTCTATCTAAACGAAAGTCTTAACTTCTTTGACTCTCCTGCAGGTTTACGCAATGCACTGTACCACTTGCCGGTGGTGCTACATGTTTAATGAAAAAAATCAAAAATGTTGTCTCTTCTTTTTATCGTTTTACAGCCACAACCGTATCTGTATCAGTGTCAGCATATAATCCTGTGCCAATTTCTGGGTCTCCATATGATAGTAAAAGGACATTAATAAAGTTACATACAAACGAAGCTAGTATCAGGCTTTGTAAACTTCCTACACTTCGCTACTGATGCGTTCGTTGTGCATGATGGCCCGTTCTGGTTTTTGGGTTATGTTTAGTTGTTTTTCTTCTTCTTCTTTTTGCTTCTGCCAGTTGTGTTTATTGGGCCACAGGTCACGTTTGTGCAATTTAACCATTCCAAACAATTAACACTAACAAACAGTACATCCTTTGTTGTCTACGAGGACACATACATACGAACCCACTGATGATATATTTGCACTACAGAATTTATATGCATGTATGTATGTATGTACTTGAAATCGTACAGAAAGCACAGAATAGGAAATAAAACAAATCCGTAGCCGGAAACAGCAGAGGAAGTGTGATGTGTACAAAACGTTGCTGTGCATTCATGCATGTGTGTGTGTGTGTGCGGCACAAATAAAAACGGGAAGAGAACTACAAAACACACGCCCATAACTCTTTTGGTTCTGAAGATAAATATTATTTGTGTTCCATCAACACGGAAGATGAAGTGCAAAATTGGCACCATTGTGATAGCACTAGACACACTCGACATGATGAATGGATGACATCTTTTTTGAAGGAATTTGAATTTATTTTCAGGCCAGGTTGGAATGTGTGGTAAAACTAAAATACTAAAAATGTGAAAAATATTATGGAAATATAATAAAATAGTAGTTGTTTCCCCCAAATGGGGTTGGGGGCTATGTTCCCCTACCACCCAATAAGTAAAAATGTGGGGCGATAAAGCCATTGGTATCGCAAGCTAAATCTTCTGATCTAAAGTTTTCAGCTCCTCTTTAATATCTTTAAATTTCCATCCTCAAATATTCCTCTCTTACTGAAATTTCTTTAATTTTGAGCTTCAAAGACTCGTGCAATTGATTTGCATATTTACTACAAGAAAATCTTTATCCGCAAATTGCATATCCGGTCCAATCAATCCGAATGGTAGCCATACATAAAATGCACTTAAGGGCAAATGCATTTTTTAATTGACCACTTCCCCTTTTGTGCTGGTTAAAGCAATTGGTGTTTGTTTAGAAAAGGCTACAAAAATGTACATTTAAAATGCAAATGTATAAATCAATTATTCTATTACAGGCATCAATCAACCCAATCAATCAAAACCATCACCACTAACCAGAGAAAGAGACAAACAGACAGATACAAACACTTAGACATACGTACTGCTATTACTACTACATATGTAAAGGGTTATCACAAAAGTAGGTTATTGGTGGGGGCTTCATTGTTTCTTCAGATTTTAACGAAATCTTCAGCACCATACGGGTAAATCCTGAATGGCGGACGTTACATTCGTATGAATGATATATTTGCATATAACCCCAGCAGAGAATTTTGGGGAAACCCATATTTGTGCTGAAAGTGCCATGACGGAAGTTACAAAAAATTGAAGTGGGTTTGGACATTAACGAGCATTATCATATTTTTTTTTTGCAAATTTTGCATAGTAACCATATAACTAACTAAAAACACAAAAGAGGATTATTTGAAGATTTTAATTATACACTCCACGAGAGTATTTTGTCTTTGTGCATTTGTTTGTAACACCCAAAAGGAAACGAGATAGACCCATTGTTAATTACACCGATCGACTTTGAATCACTCTTTGAGTCGATTTAGCAATGTCCGTCCGTCCGTCTGTCCATCTATTCTTGTAATCACGATAGAGGTTGCAATTGTAGACATAACTAAATGAAACTTTGCACAATGAAGTTTTTCGAGACAAGGACGAACGCTATTTAATTTGAAGAAAATCGGTTCAGATTTACGAATTTCACTCCCGATTTGACTCTTTTCACTCTAGATACCACATATTACAACAGATTTTCTTTAAAATTGGCAAAAAATCTTATATTTCAACTAGAAACACCTGTGGAAAAAATGTGTTAGATCGGTTCAGATTTATATATAGCTCCCATACAAATTTCGCTCCCGATTTGACTTTTTCCGCTCTAGAGACAACATATTACTCTTGATTTGCTTCAAATGACCTTGCATTATCTTATAATTCTACTAGAAACATCAGTGGTGAAAATAGGTCAAATCGGTTCAGATTTATTTATGTTGATCCCGATTTGACATTTTCCGCTGTAGAAACCACATATTGTACTTGATTTTCTTTAAATTTGGCACAACATCCTATAATCCAACTAGAAAGACCTATGCAGAAATTGGGTATGACCGGTTCAGATTTAGATATAGCCCCCATACAAATGACGCTCCCGATTTGACATTTTCTGCTCTAGAAACCACATATTGTACTTGATTTTCTTTAAATTTGGCACAACATCTTATAATGTTACTAGAAATACCTATGCCGAAATTGGGTAAGATCGGTTCAGATTTATTTATAGCCCCCATATAAATGTCGCTCCCGATTTGACTTTTTCCGCTTTAAATGCCACATATTGTACTCGATTTTCTTTCAATTTGGCACAACATCTTATAATCTAACTAGAAACACCTATACAGGAATTGATTTAGATATAGCCCCCATACAAATGTCGCTCCCGATTTGACATTTTCCGCTCTCGAAACCACATATTGTACCCGATTTTCTTTAAAATTGGCACAACATCTTATCCAACTAAACAAAACTATGGTGAAAGTGGGTAAGAGCGGTTCAGATTTAAATATAGCCCAAATACAAATGTTGCTCCCAAAAGTTTAACCGATTTTGGCCAAACTATACATTTTATATTTCACCTATTTCGTTCCATGTTTCAATATATCCTCATACAAATGTCCTTTCCGATTTAACATTTTTTGTCAAACACATACATTTACAGGATACAAAAAACCTTCCCGTTTTCACTTTTTCACCGAATTGAATTGTATTCGGATAGAAAGTGGAGTGTATCATAGAGTAGGCCCCGCCCGACTTTATCCTTTCCTTACACGTTTTTCTCTAATGAGAATTATAAAGTTCATGGTTCATTCACTGTTTCCTACTTTCCTTTTTATGTAAATAAAACAAAAATATTACCTTAATTCAACATACTTTTGAAAATATTATTATTTCTTGTATTGTGCACAATTAAATAAATTATAGCTGCTAATAGAACGGAAATCAGATGTGCTTCTTTTTACTAGTTTTATGATATGATTAAAAATGCGAGGTAGGTTTTGGTAATTTGGTGTGTTGATTTTAGACAATTTTAGATTTTCAAAAACGTGTAGTTAAAAAAGAGATGGAATGCTTTGCTATTCTCAAATATATTTTTAAACCCTACACCACAGGGTATAATGTCTTTGTGCATTTGTTTGTAACACCCAAAAGAAAGCGAGATAGACCCATCGTTTATTATACAGATCGACATAGAATGACTTTTTGAATCGATTTAGCCATGTCCGTCTGTCTGTCCGTCCGTTGTCCATCTATTCTTGTAATCATGATACTGATCGCAATTATTTTCCGATTCTAACGAAACTTGACACAAACGATTTTTGCGCGCCAAGGACGGACACTATTTAATTTAAAGCAAGCAGTTTCAGATTTAGATATAGCCACCATACAAATTTCACTCCCTATTTGACATTTTCGGGCCTGGAAACAGTAAATTTTAAAAGACTTTCTTCAAATTTGGCGTAACACCTTATATTTCAAGTAGATACATTTCTGGTGAAAAGGGGTCAAATCGGTTCAGGTTTATATAAGGCTCCCACACATATGTCGCTCCCGATTTGACCTTATTTCCTGTAGAAACCACATAATTTAAGCGTTTTCGATGAAATTTGGCTGAACACCTCATATTTCATCTAAAAACATCTGTGGTGAAAATGGGTCAAATCGGTTCAAATTTAGATATAGCCACCATACAAATATCACTCCCTATCATAGAAACCGTAAATTTTAACCGATTTTCTTCAAATTCGACAGTACAACTTATATTTACACTAGAAACAGCTATGGTAAGAGCGGATGAGATCGGTTCAGATTTATATATTGGTCCCATACAAAAGGCGTTCACGGTTTTCACCGAATTGAATTGTAATGGAGTAGAAAGTGTAGGGTATCATATAATCGCCCCCAACCAACTTTAGCCTTTTCTTACTTGTTAGTTTCGTGATAAAATTTAGTTCAGCCCGGTAAATCGTCTAAAGTAAAATCGATTTAAAAAAACACGTTTTTTCTACTTTTTTAACGACTGCTACTAAATCACTCGAAAGAGATATTTTTAACATTTCGGGGTTATATAGGGTCCGCCAAATAAAATGCTATAAAAAAACTACTGAATATTTTCTCAAATTTCTTTTTTTATTTGAAAGTACAATCCTTCCGGTTAATAATGGAAAATAATTTCATTCAAATGGCTGCTGAGGGCACCCCACAAATAATAGTCCAACGGTTGAATAGTTGAAAAAAAAACGTTAGATGGCGGACCCTATACTACAAAAATAACAAAGCCATTTTTGACGATAATTGTAATTTTAATCAAAAATATATGCTCTCGATAGTTGATGTGATCTCTTTAATTGCCACTTGTCTTGTTGCCTTAGAATGTTGGCAACCTGGCTACTTTTTAGTGTGAGCCTAATATTCACATGTTAAACACATCCCAATAAAAAAAAACTGACGACATTTCATATTATTTATAATTAATGGGTAATATTTATGTATTTATTTCATTATTTCCTACAATTAAAATTATAATAAACTTATACAATAAGGGCACTAGCAACTGGGGATATATGACAATATTACATATGTAGTATTATAAGTGAAAAATCATCCAAAAGCCTTTCATATTTGGATCAATCACCCAATTTTATGCACTGCCTTTACTCTACCAGAGCAGACAAATCTTTAAGACCAGTCATTGGTCTGCAACACACTAAATCATTACTTTACATACCCTATTGGACATACCCTAGAGGAGAAAATCTTAAAGTCAGCTCGAAGGCGGAGTAAAGGTTATCTGCGTTGGCATCTTTGGTATGAGACGCACTACATATAGACAGGAAATAGGTGCAGTTGGAAGACGACGACCCCTACCGCCCTATAACACATATATTCTAGATAGAAGGACTTCAATGTTAGACCAACGAGTAATCTTCGCAGGTCTTCCGATTTTGGAGAGCCTGTTTGGTATTACGATATCTAATGTGGAACCAAATTATTTTTTAAAAAATTGAAAACTGTGGCAACCCTGTAGTTTTGAAATTTTGCTGGGGCTGATTCCAGCAGTCATTTCTTTCTATGTGTTAAAGCTAATTCAATTTTATTGGGGGATAAATAATCTAAATACTAATAAAAACTAAAAAATAATTTTTATCTTAAAAAATTTTTTCCAAAAAAAAAAAATATTGAAACTTATTTGTAAAAAAATATTTATCCGTTTTTTAAATTTCCGTTGCAAACGTCTACATTTTTACTGGACATACTCACAATGGGCCCGACGCATGTGAATTTACTTTTTTTAAATTTTGATTTAAAAAAATGTATTTTAATTTAATTTATTTTTTTCCGGCGAAAGTAGCTACATTTATGCAGACAAATCAAAATAAAGGATGGACAAATCCATATAAAGGGTGATTTTTTAAGAGCTTGATAACTTTTTTTAAAAAAAAAAAACGCATAAAATTTGCAAAATCTCATCGGTTCTTTATTTGAAACGTTAACGCATTTAAATGTTGACCGCGGCTGCGTCTTAGGTGGTCCATCCGCTTAGTCCAATTTTGGCATTTCCACGTTTTTGAGTAACAGAGACCCAATTGGTGCGAACGGCGACGAATCGAAAATTGGTGGTCATCATTAACACTGGCCGATACAGCTGCGATATTTTCTTCAGTTCGCACTCTACGTAAGCGTGTTGGTGGTTTAATGTCCAACAATGTAAATTTGGTGCGAAATTTAGTCACAATAGCCCGAATAGCCGCTTCAGTGGGTCGATTAAACTGACCATAAAATGGAAGCGCGCAATGAACTTTCTTAACAGAGCACGCATTTTGATAATAAAATTCAATAATTTGCAAGCGTTGTTCGTTTGTAAGACGATTCATGATGAAATGTCAAAGCATACTGAGCATCTTTCTCTTTGACACCATGTCTGAAATCCCACGTGATCTGTCAAATACTAATGCATGAAAATCCTAACCTCAAAAAAATCACTCTTTACATAACAATTACGAGTTAGTTTGGATTTTCAAATCTTTGACAACAATCATCAAATATTTTTGTAGGCCTATCATTATTACCAATTTGCATCTAAATGCCTTGCTCTACTTTTCAATCGCATTATTACAAATTTTAATTACGGAACTTTTGATTTTTGGAATTTACATCATTTCCCTAGATACTGAACAAATATTTCATAAAAATAATATCCATAACATTCTCATATCTCTTATTTTGGGCAAACGATAACCATAAATCTAATTTTTCACTCTGCGATATTCACGAAGTTATCTTTAATTTTTAATAAATTTTGTATGGTCACAGCAGCTAGAAGAAGAATTTATTTTTTTATTTTGGTAGGTTAGGGATGGCTGCACTTCGTAAATATGACATATCCTTGGCATATCAAGAGATCATCTAGTTCTAGTCCACGAAAATGTTAAATTGGAGTTGAAATTCTGGCAAAAGTGCTTTACTAAAAAACACTTACACATAGTAGCATAAATATTTTTTCAAATGTAATAAAAAACTAAAATTTTACAGTACTTTGAAGTAAACATGTGCTGAGTTCAATTTTTTTTAATTTTCTTGCAATGTTTGAAGTACCGTTACATCTTTCTTGCATACAGTTATTGCTAAAAATATTATTTTTTCTTATCTTATCTTTAATATCAAATCAACTAAAAGAAAAATTTTATCAACAAAATTTGTCACTAAAATCTGTAAAACCGTACACTGTGCGTGCGAAGCATGTAACCTTTACTCTACGTAGCCGGACATACACAAGAAGTAAATATATTTAATTCCCTCAGCATTAGCAATACAGGAAACCTTTAGTATTCTTTGGATATAACCCAGAGGAGAACATCTTTAAGTTCAGACAATTTTCATTTAGGTGATTTTGCATTTGTATTTTGGACAAAATTTAATTTCGGATAACTTCATTTTTTGGTGGGGACGTTTTTTCTTTATTTTTGGTCAATTTTTCATGGAGGTTACATGTTATTGCAAAGAATATGCCACCGAAATTATATCGCTGTTCCCTTCTTTTATAACCCTCTTCACAGTTCAGGACCTCTTCACTCCACCAAAGACAGTTGTGGGCCCAAGAGTGAGTACACCTACTCGTAGTTGGCTGTCTGCGTGTGTGTGTATGTGCATAATAGAATGTCAAATGGTAAATGTTAAATAAATACCATTATCCTTTGGCATTTCTGTCACATCAGATAAGAATGCAAATTTGTTGCAGATTCTTTTCGATAGGGCCATGCATCTAAACTAAGCCTTAACGACACTTGGATGCAGAGGCAGATGCTGACGCCGATGCTGAGGTTGCTGTTGGCGATGCTGTCGGCTGGCTGTTCGGCTATTCCACTATTGCTCTAGCAATTGTATCAACGACTGATGAATATATGCATGGAAATATGCTTGCAGTTCCTAGTTTGATGCATTTCCTGCCATTCGGCCATGTTTCAGATTTCCATCAAATGATGATGGCGCTTTTTACAATTTCGTTTTTTCTGTGCTGTTGTTAGAATTTATATTTTATCGGTGTGCTTGCTTGTATTGCCATCTTTTTTTTCTATTCTATTGCCATTGTTGCCATAACGCTCATCACGAAATGTAACAAAATATGTGCGAAAAATTCAATTCATTTTATAGCCGACGGCTTGCGAAATGCTTTATTTCATTTTTTGATTTATCTTCGTTTGCTATTTTTACCCATGACTTTCCCCCTCGCTCGGGGGGAGGGAGGGAGGTTAAAAACTGATTTGATATTCGTGTATTTTATGGTGAATGACAGAGCCATGCTGTTGGCCAATTTATATTTGTATGACTTCATGGTAAAACGGCTTAAAAATTTGAATTCGTATAGAATTGTGATTTATGAATTATATTTGAGAATTCAACGTTTTTAGCTGGCTTTTAGTGAAACTATTTAATTGTTTTATATCAGAGACTAAAATTAAAGTTAAACACCTTTACTATTTAAGAAATTCACTTTCGAACCAATTAGTCCTAAAAACCTCATTAATAGTCTCCCTTTGCGGTGTAAGGATGCTTAAACTGTCGTCGCAAACTTTTGCAGATATTATCAAAATTGAATTAAATCGCACAACTACCACATGGCCAAACCGAACATCACACACACAAATCTATATGTACTTATGGCCGTGTTACGTTTCACAGCACATCCCTGCGGAAATGAAAACTTCTTGGGATATTCGAAATATTTACTCTAAAACCAAATAAGGAAGAAGGTAAATGGTAAGGGGGGGAGAGAAACTTAAAACATATGCGACATTAAGACCAAAGGCAAATAGGTTCGATAGCCTTGGGATAAAACAGCAGCAAAGGCTATGAACCCTTATGTTGTAGGTGGAAGGGGGGAGGGTTAAGGAATTTCATTGGACATATTAACCTCTATGTCTTCCATCAGCTCCTTTTACATACCCTTCTTCCAGAAAACTATCCCTCTCAAAAGAACCACAAAACTATCAACTTTAAACTTTTAATAACGAAAGACAAGCACAACATGATGAATGATTAACCTCCAGAAGCTTAACGCTGAGAAATGAAACTGAGAAATGACCGCAAAATAGAAAATAGTGACGAATAAGAAAAAACAATCAACTGAATTTGTCATTAATATCGGCCGAATCGAATGTTATGTATGCTACATTTGAACCATGCACAGTAATTCCCATTAAATACATCAATTTATTTATTTTATATCCCGATTTTAAACATATTTGTAGTTTACAACCTCAGCAAGTTGAAGAGTAATTTGAAGATAAATACAGAATGTACAGAACAAAACAATGAAATGATTTAATACATAAGGTTTGCGCTGTAGAGGCGAGACAGAAATGCTCGACTCCAGATATTGACAAAACAGGATATTGTCACAAATTTTTCCAACAATGATACAATAAAAAAATTGTATCTCAGTATTATGGTATTTGCCAATAGGTCAATGTACTATTTGATTGTGTTTTACAGTGGTCCAAATTTGATGCCCTTGGCCATCAAAGAGAGACAGCTTCCTTAAAGATTGTACAACTTTGGAACAAAATAGATTGAAATGTTTATGGTATTGCCAGAAAGGTTCATCTCATTTTTAAGAATCTAAAACCAGTAAGGAAAGGCTAAAGTCGGGCGGGGCCGACTCTATAATACACTCCACTTTCAATCCGAATACAATTCAACAATACAAACGGGAATGTTTTTTGTATCCTGTAAATGTATGTGTTTGACAAAAAAATTTATATAGGAAAGGACATTTTTATGAGGATATATTGAAACCTGGAACGAAATAGGTGAAATATAAAATGTATAGTTTGGCCAAAATCGGTTAAACTTATGGGAGCAACATTTGAATTTGGGCTATATTTAAATCTGAACCGATCTTACCCACTTTCACCATAGTTTTGTTTAGTTAGATTATAAGATGTTGCGAAATTTAAAGAAAATCGAGCACAATATGTGGCTTTTAAAGCGGCAAAAGTCAAATCGGGAGCGACATTTGTATGGGGGCTATATCTAAATCTGAACCGATCTTACCCAATTTCTGCATAGTGTTTCCAGTTGGATTATAAGATGTTGTCCCAAATTTAAAGAAAGTCGGTTAGAATATGTGGCATTTAAAGCGGAAAAAGTCAAATCGGAAGCCACATTTATATGGGGGCTATACCTAAATCTGAACCGATCTTACCCAATTTCTGCATAGGTGTTTCTAGTAAGATTATAAGATGTTGTGCCAAATTTAAAGAAAATCAAGTACAATATGTGGTTTTTACAGAGGAAAATGTCAAATCGGGAACGACATTTGTATGGGAGCTATATCTAAATCTGAACCGATTTGACCTATTTTCACCATAGATGTTCTTAGTTTAAATATAAGATGTTTTGCCAAATCTGAAGACAATCTGAAACATTATGTGGTCTCTAGAGCGGAAAAAGTCAAATCGTGAGAGAAATTTGTATGGGAGCTATATATAAATCTGAACCGATCTAACACATTTTTACCACAGGTGTTTCAAGTTGCAATATAAGATGTTTTGCCAATTTTAAAGAAAATCTGTTGTAATATGTGGTATCTAGAGTGAAAAGAGTCAAATCGGGAGTGCAATTCGTATGGGGGCTATATCTAAATCTGAACAAATTAAATAGCGTTCGTCCTTATCTCGAAAAACATCGTTGTGCTAAATCGACTCAGAAAGTGATTCTAAGACGATCGGTATAATTAACAATGGGTCTATCTCGTTTCCTTTTGGGTGTTACAAACAAATGCACAAAGACATAATACTCTCGTGGAGTGTATAAAAATGTCAAAATGCTAAAAACGGCAAACGTATGTTTGTTAGTTTTTAATGTATTTTAGCTTATTTTATTATCTTTATAATTCAGAATGGGGAGGCAATTGGTCCAGTAACTATAATATGATTCTATTATAATACCTTAATTCAGAAAGACAAAAATTCTTGCTTAAAGACACTGACCAACAAATTATTTTTTTTTGGTTGGAACAAAATAGCGACCCCATTATTCAGAAAGGTCATGTTGAGTAGATCATTTTTGTAGACTAAAGTTATAGTGGATATTCAAGATATTCGGGGTCAAAGGTGGGTAAAAGGGATACAAATACCCAAAAATCCACAAAACTAACTCGAAGTCGCCGCAGTATATAAGACTGCCTCAATTAATTTTCTCCCCCAACATTTTTTCCGAACACACCTACCCTCTATCGCCACTCCTCAAGGGGATTCCATTCAAAAATAATTTTTTAGAAAATGTGCTCCCCATATGGGAAGCAAATGTGTGACCGACTCAAATATTTCTATACCCTCCACCTCCAAGCTGGGGGTATACTAACTTTGTCATTCCGTTTGTAACACCTTGAAATATCTACCTGAGACCCTATAAAGTATATATTATTATTATTAATATATAAGTATATATATTATTGATCGTCATAAAACTCTAAGACGATCTAGCCATGTCCGTTGAAAGCACGATAAACCGAAAGGAGCTAGAACGTTCAAATTTTCCATAAATGTGTCTTATAGTCGTAGATCGGTTGGGATTGAAACGGGGCGAAATCGGCCCAAAGGAAAAATATGTTTCCCTCACAAGGACTAAAAATACCCATAATAATCCCTAATATTTTAGCGTATTTAAGCATGTTTTTTGAATATGTGTGTTTATATTTGCTCGATATTTGCCTTATAGCAAAAAGTGCACCATAAAGTGATTCTTATTTGTAGGGGGTGAAATGGGACAAAAAAGGGACAAAAATGGTACATATTAAACGACAACAGCTAGAAACATGAAATTCGGTGTGTACATTCCTCTAATTGAGTAGATACATAATATAAAAGTATTCTTTCCAAATTCGTACTTTTAAGGGGTAAAATGGGACTAGAGGGATAAAAATGGTACAAAGCAAACGGCTGTACCTAGAATGATGAAATTCGGTGTATACTTTCCTATGATTGCATAAACAAGTAAAATACACGGATTTTTCAAAATTCGTACTTTTTGGGGTTAAAATGAAAAAAGGAGATGAAAATAGTACCAATCAAATGACCGCAGCTAGAGTCATGAAATTCGTAGTATACATTCCTCTGACTGTGTAGACACGGAAAAAAATAGAAAAAGGGGATAAAAATAGTACCAACCAAATGACCTCAGCTAGAGTCATGAAATTCGGAGTATACATTCCTTTGACTACGTAGACATGAAAAATAAAAGGTTTTTTTTCCAAATTCGTACTTTCAAGGGATACAATGGGATACGGAGTGATAAAAATGGTACCAACCAAACGGCTACACCTGGAATAATTAAATTCGGTGTATACATTCCTCTGATTGCGTAGACACTTAAAATAAACATATTTTTCGAAATTCGTACTTTTTGGGGTTAAAATGAAAAAAGGGGATAAAAATAGTACCAACCAAATGACCGCAGCTATAGTCATGAGATTCGGAGTATACATTCCTCTGACTGTGTAGACACGGAAAATAAACGGATTTTCCGAAAATTTACTTTTTGGTGTTAAAATGAAAAATGGGGATACAAATAGTACCAACCAAATGACCGCAGCTAGAGGCATGCAATTCGGAGTATACATACCTCTGACTGCGTAGACACGGAAAATAAACGGATTTTTCGAAATTCGTACTTTCAAGGGATACAGTGGTACAGAGGGATAAAAATAGTACCAACTAAACGACTACAGCTAGAATGATAAAATTCTAATTGCGTAGAAACGTCAAGGGGGTAAAAATGGTACCAACCAAATGGGCGCAGCTGGAATCATGGAATTCGGTGTATACATTTCTCTGACTGCATAGACACGGAAAATAAAAAGTTTTTTTTTCCAAATTCGTACATTTTCTTTTACGACAAAAATTGGTTGAATCATGAAGTTAGGTTATTTTGCACTATGTATGTCTGATAATGGATTTTCAAAATTTGTACTTTTGGAACCAGCACCCACTATCTACCAATATTTATGGTATTGAAGCTTTTTGAAAATATAAATATAAGAATATTTATTTTTTGATTTGAAACATATAATGGTTTGAAATAATTAAAATATTATATTTATTTATAAAATTATTTTTTCAATATTTTGCTTATATTTTCCTGTAATATTACTGCACTTCTACGAAAACCGCCAACCTCTGTGGAAACTAATTTTCCCTCCCCAACATTCCCCATACAAAAACTGCATTATAATATGTTATCCCTAGCGGTCTAACTGTCTTAAGGAGACCCCTAAGGGAATTACATGTATGACCGATCCCCATGTTTTTTCAACACAAAGCCCACCAACTTTTTGTGCTTTCTTGTGCTTAAAACTAAAAATATATTTTCGGAAAAAATAAAGTCAATATTGAAATAAAGTATTAAATCTACAATTCTGCTACCATCACGAAATTTTGGAATGATGTAGAACAAATATCTCTAAAGATAATAGGTAATAAGTTTTTTTTTTTTTTTCAAAAATAATTTCAAAGTGGAGAAAATATGTTTCCAAATTTTTAGATTTTTTACTGAAATGGTTTCCTTTCAGAGTAAAAAGTAAAAATATATTCTAAATATTTTCAAATCGGTGCTTTGCGATTTGAAAATGTTTGCAAATAATTTTTTTTGTATTGAAAATTTAACAATTTTGGAGAGAACCTACTGGGAAAACCATCCAACCAAAATGAATCAATATGGGCACTAGACTCGTCAATTATTATGTCTTCTTTGGTGTGTCACTCAGTAACTTTATACCAATTAGAGATCCTCAATTTTGCAAATAATATGGGAAACAAGTCTGCTCTAAGCATATGAGCTACATTGTTGCAGTCCCCTTGGGCCCTATAAGACTTTTGTCTGACGGGCTATCAGCCACGAAAAGACGGAACGATGACAAAGGATGACTTCCACTATTCCGGTGTCCTCATGCGACGTAGATGTGCCCTTAGGTTAAGTGTTCTGCAAGGAGTCCCATCGTATTGCTGAGTTCGATTTCACTCAACCTCATCAACCGTCTGGTTCCAGCCTAATTGGGCTGAAACCCGTACCGTCTACCGTGGATGACTTGTAGGCTTGACCTCTTTCTCGTTACATATAATCATATAAAATTTCGTCATATCTCTTTTCGTTAAAAAGTTGCAGAGTCAAACCCAAAATGTTACTAACATTACAATAAATCGAATACACTTGCCATCCCATTTGTGGTGGTCTATTTTAGGAAGACAAACACCAGTAGAGCAAAATAAAACTTTTAGTTTTTGCGGGCAGGAGCAGAAGTAGCAGCATCAGCAGTATCAGCTATCAGAAAATTATCAAAATGTTACCACAATATTTGCTACAAGTAATTTATTATAAAATCTAACTTTCATCTTTAAACCGCAGCCCACACCAACACACACAGATACATACATACACACGAATACAGAGAGGAAGAGCCTGACAGACAACTAGATATTACCCGGCGTTATCGCATTACCTTTTTTGCTGTGCATCGTGTGAAGAAGACAATGAAAAATATTTGTTTAAAATATTTTCGAGGGTAAACCGTAGCGTAACCAACCAACCAACTACACAAAACTACAACAACCCACCCACCCCCCAATCCCCTCCCCCCATCACTATTTCAACTTCAGTGTACGCATCACCATCAAGTTTTTTAAACAAAGGAGGACACAGACACAGACTCACTTTCAATACATTTAACCACTTGTGTACTCACATACACATACATATACACTCAAACTTATACGTAAACTCATGGCTCTAGATGCACGAAAGAAAGATCCACCAGATACATTTATTATAGATACTTGACACCAATGTTTCGTATTTATCAAAATCAAAGTTTCGGTTTCGCTTTTGGTGTCAAACTGTTTGGCACGGTGTGTGCGAGAGAGTGTTTGTGCGAACTATGCCAAAAGTTCCTCTTTATCTTGCTTCTGCTTTTACTGCTGCACAGTGTTTAGAAGACTAATAATTTAATGCTCTCTTGAAAGGATGGAAAATTGACCAATGTTAGACATTTAAAATTATAAATTTGAACTAAGATTTATTTAACTTTGAAAGGTAGAATATTTTTATTTTTATTTTATTTTTATTTTATTTTTATTTTTATTTTTATTTTTATTTTTATTTTTATTTTTATTTTTATTTTTATTTTTATTTTTATTTTTATTTTTATTTTTATTTTTATTTTTATTTTTATTTTTATTTTTATTTTTATTTTTATTTTTATTTTTATTTTTATTTTTATTTTTATTTTTATTTTTATTTTTATTTTTATTTTTATTTTTATTTTTATTTTTATTTTTATTTTTATTTTTATTTTTATTTTTATTTTTATTTTTATTTTTATTTTTATTTTTATTTTTATTTTTATTTTTATTTTTATTTTTATTTTTATTTTTATTTTTATTTTTATTTTTATTTTTATTTTTATTTTTATTTTTATTTTTATTTTTATTTTTATTTTTATTTTTATTTTTATTTTTATTTTTATTTTTATTTTTATTTTTATTTTTATTTTTATTTTTATTTTTATTTTTATTTTTATTTTTATTTTTATTTTTATTTTTATTTTTATTTTTATTTTTATTTTTATTTTTATTTTTATTTTTATTTTTATTTTTATTTTTATTTTTATTTTTATTTTTATTTTTATTTTTATTTTTATTTTTATTTTTATTTTTATTTTTATTTTTATTTTTATTTTTATTTTTATTTTTATTTTTATTTTTATTTTTATTTTTATTTTTATTTTTATTTTTATTTTTATTTTTATTTTTATTTTTATTTTTATTTTTATTTTTATTTTTATTTTTATTTTTATTTTTATTTTTATTTTTATTTTTATTTTTATTTTTATTTTTATTTTTATTTTTATTTTTATTTTTATTTTTATTTTTATTTTTATTTTTATTTTTATTTTTATTTTTATTTTTATTTTTATTTTTATTTTTATTTTTATTTTTATTTTTATTTTTATTTTTATTTTTATTTTTATTTTTATTTTTATTTTTATTTTTATTTTTATTTTTATTTTTATTTTTATTTTTATTTTTATTTTTATTTTTATTTTTATTTTTATTTTTATTTTTATTTTTATTTTTATTTTTATTTTTATTTTTATTTTTATTTTTATTTTTATTTTTATTTTTATTTTTATTTTTATTTTTATTTTTATTTTTATTTTTATTTTTATTTTTATTTTTATTTTTATTTTTATTTTTATTTTTATTTTTATTTTTATTTTTATTTTTATTTTTATTTTTATTTTTATTTTTATTTTTATTTTTATTTTTATTTTTATTTTTATTTTTATTTTTATTTTTATTTTTATTTTTATTTTTATTTTTATTTTTATTTTTATTTTTATTTTTATTTTTATTTTTATTTTTATTTTTATTTTTATTTTTATTTTTATTTTTATTTTTATTTTTATTTTTATTTTTATTTTTATTTTTATTTTTATTTTTATTTTTATTTTTATTTTTATTTTTATTTTTATTTTTATTTTTATTTTTATTTTTATTTTTATTTTTATTTTTATTTTTATTTTTATTTTTATTTTTATTTTTATTTTTATTTTTATTTTTATTTTTATTTTTATTTTTATTTTTATTTTTATTTTTATTTTTATTTTTATTTTTATTTTTATTTTTATTTTTATTTTTATTTTTATTTTTATTTTTATTTTTATTTTTATTTTTATTTTTATTTTTATTTTTATTTTTATTTTTATTTTTATTTTTATTTTTATTTTTATTTTTATTTTTATTTTTATTTTTATTTTTATTTTTATTTTTATTTTTATTTTTGTTTTTATTTTTATTTTCAGGGCATTCCGTTCATTCCTTTCGGGACATTCAACTCTATCAATCGCTTTAGTAAGAAATATTTTTTTATTAAAAATCCTTTTCTCAATACTGTGCACTGTTCTTTTCATTGTTCCATCACACACAAAAGCGTTAAATAGTCGAGTTGCTCTATGTAAATATGTATGTGTACAGTCGTGTACAGGGAGTTGCCCGTATGGATGTGTTAAAAAGAACAACAAAGGATTTATACTTTTCGAAAGATAAAAACCAAAACCAAAACACACTCAGCCGCACACACACACACACGCACATAAACATCTACTCTGCTCGGGCAAACACACAAACAAAAGGTGTTAAGAAACATTAAAAATGTTTAAGATAAACGTTAACGTTCATAGTTATCGTATGCCACGATGCTGCTGCTACTGCTTCTGATGCTGCTCATGTTGCTGTTGTTCTGCTTTAAAAGATTAACACAAAGAACGAGTTGTGTGCTCAGTTTAGCAGAGGCATTAGGCGGCGATTACACGCTGCAGTCAGCCCGAGCGGCTCCAGAGACCTTAAATGAAACTAGGCCAACAGACAAACAAACCTCCCAGCGGGGTTTGGCTTTATTAGCTACCATTTTATTTATGGCCTCCTGAAGTTGACATATGTTTAGTCCAATTTTCGTATGGGCATTCTGAGATGTGTGTTTTCTGGTATTTTCTTTTTAGGTGAAAACTAAGCAGGACATGTGACAATAAACATGACACACAAAAAAGCATTTATAATTTACTGGAACTGGCAACCATGACCAGAACATTGTTGGCACCAATATTGTCAATGACGTGCAGAATTCTCTCAGCTACAGTATGTTTTTTTCTGCGAAAATTACACCATTAGGGTATTTTTGAATTCTGGGAAAATCTGGAGGACTAGATCAATTTTGCGTCATTGTTAGCTAGAGTTTCAAATAGCACTGAAACCAGGACACCAGAGCTATACCCGAAATATTTGGTGCACGAAAAGTAGAAGATATGAAAAATTACAAAAAAAAAGACAATATAAAAATGGTAGATTTTTCATATGGAAAATCGACCCCAAAAAACGGATCTTTATTAATTTTTGGGCAATATTTTATAGTCGTCATTTGTGCGATTTTTCTAAATGAAATAATTAAATATCGCCCATTGGTTGATATTGCCGAAGGCAGGCAACGCTGAAAACCTTCACTCTACGTAGTCGAATTTGGACTTCGTTAAGCCTGGTCGAGGGTTTTTGGGTTTATTTTTTATATTTTTTGATTTTCCGGGATTTTTCGTGCATCCAAAAATTTTCTGAGAACACAGAAGGAAAATCTAAAAGGATTTTATTGTGTTTTGGGAAAAATACCCTGATATACAGTCCTTGTCAATAGGTTAGACGCACCCATTTGGGATACAAAATAGACTTCTGATATTTTCAAATTATTTAGTGGGAATGATGACAACTACTAAAAAAGAAAGCTTATAAGACACAAATGTCAACAATTGTGTTCTTCTCTCGTGGTATTCTTATCCCAATTGTAGAGTAACAGCAAAAAATACGCATATTTGTATACTCTCATTCATTCACTCCGTTTGTAACACCTTGAAATATTCATCGGGGACTCCATAAAGTATGTATATTCTGGGTAGTGGTAAAATTCTAAGACGACCTAGCCATGTCTTTCTGTCTGTTGAAAGCCACCGAACGAAATGAGCTAGGAGATTAAAATTTTCCCTAAATGTGTCTTATGGTTGCGGATCGGTTGTGTTTTAAAGTGGGCGAAATCGGCCCTGAGTTAAAAATTGTTCCCTAACAAGGACTGAAAATACCCCCTTAATATTTAGACTATTTAAGATATTTTTTGAAATTTCTGCTTTATATGCCCTTGAAAGCAGCCAAAAATAAGTAAAAGTTTTAGATAACGAAATGGGGCAAAATAGGGATACAAATGGTGCCAATGATACGACAACAGATAGAAGCATGAGAGATGGAATGTGCATCCCTCTAAGTGCGTAGATACGAAACCAAGTGCGTAGATTCGAAACAAAAAGTATTTTTTCTATATTTTTACTTTTATGCGGAATATTGTGGCGAATGGGGTACATTTCTTTGCCTGCGTAGACGCGAAAAATAAAGAGATCTTTCGATATTCGCACCTTCAGGGTATAAATGGGATTAAATTTAACACCAATCGAGCTGAAGCTGGAATTATTGTATTCAGTATTTGCACTCGTCTGGAAAATAAGAGGTAAATTCTTACTTTTAGGATCAAATGGGAAAAGGAGTGACACTGGTACCAAGAAAACGGCAATAGCTAAATTCATGAAGTATGTTGTGTATATTATATTCTGAAACATTAGAACTTTTCCTATCAAAATGGGACAAACATTTAGGCTGTAGCTGGAATCAAGAAATTACAAATGGGAAAAATCGTTCTTGAGGGAAATTTTTATTGCTGCTTAATATGCACTTTTAGATTACACTTGAAGTTTTATATATATAGAAGGGGACTATTAATATTATAATTATGAAGCATCACAATTTTCCCAATATGGTAGAGAACTTCTATGTTCGACAGCCCCTAATCTGCCGGTAATACTGTGGAATTTACGCCGTGGTGGAGGGTATATAAGATTTGGCTCCGACGAACTTAACGCATTTTTACTTGTCCGTCTTCAATTTGTTAGTTTCTCAAACCAAATCTTGTGGGAGGTACCAGAAGGGATTCGGCAATATTGCTCATATATAGTGTGGGAATAACGACTATAAAAACATTGCTAAATATTACTAGAGCTACTAGAGGGGGCGTGGCACAAACCTCCATTTTTGGTATGGTCAAAGTGATTGCACAACTTTTATTAAATTTCAAAATATAGCTGATTCTGAATATCTGTTCGGAAGTTATAACGATTTTAATTTAACATAGGAGTATGGGTTATTTGTTTGGGAGGTACCTGAAGGGCTTGGCAATTTCGCCCATCTTCGAACTTAAACTATGTTTGGGAAAAATGTTTCTATCGCTGGATGTTATTGCAACGATCAGCCGCATTTCAGAAAGAGGATAGTCTGATATTCAAGTCCTAAATGCGAATGAAATAATGCAAATTGAGTATGTATTTGTTTCAGAAAAAAACACTCTTGAATTTTGTGTTTCATAAATGCTACAAGTTTGACATTTAACGAAGCAATAAGACGAAAATGAGCCTCAACCCGACGATAATTTTGTTAAATAAAAATAAAAAGTTTAGAAAATAAATGTAAGATCGGGCGGGCCGAATATTCTGTACCATCCACCATGGTCATGTAGACCACACAATAGTACCGGCAGATTAGATGCTTTCGACTTTGATTAGAATTGAAGTAACATATCCAGATATTTTTCCAAATAGCGATACTGGTATACTTTAACAATTCACCATGATCCTAAAAGTACTAATTTGGAAAAATACTTTTATTCTGCCTGCAGTCGTTTGGTTGGTACCATATTTATCCCCTTTGAACCCAGTTTCCCCTAAAAATATAATATATCAAAAAATTCATTATGTTGAACATTATTCTAGCAGCGTAAAAATCACAAATTTCCTTCATGTTGATCGTCTACACCGACAAATAAATGGACACATCGAATTTAGTGATTTTAGCTACAGCCATTTGACTCTAAAAGTACGAATATCGAACCTCTTCATTTTTTTGATTCAAAACAGGCAGCATTCGCTTGATTTGTATCCCCTTCCACCGTTATACCATTAAAGTACGAATATCCTTTATGTTGTGCGTCTACACAGTTCGAGAAATGTAGACGCAGAATTTTATGTTGCAGTCATGTTGACCGTACCAATGTTATCTCTTTTTTTCCATTCAGCCTCAAAGTACGAATACCAAATGATTCCCTTATATTTCGTCGTAGTCATATCGACTTATACACCGAATTTTTATACACTCCACGAGAGTATTATGTTTGTAACACCCAAAAAGAAGGAGATAGACCCATTGTTAATTATACCGCTCGGCTTAGAATCACTTTTGAGTCGATTTACAGGTCGCAATTGTAGCCAGAACCAAACGAAACTTTGCACAACGAAGTTTTTCGGGATAAGGACGAACTCTATTTAATCGGTTCAGATTTAGATATAGCCCCCATACGAATTTCACTCCAGATTTGACCCTTTTCACTCTAGATACCACATATTTTAACAGATTTTCTTCAAAATTGGCAAAACATCATATATTTCAACTGGAAACACCTGTGGTAAAAATGTGTTAGATCGGTTCAGATTTATATATAGCTCCCATACAAATTTCTCTTCCAATTTGATTTTTTCGAACCAATTTACAACTAGAATTATATAACGATATGGAATAAATATTCTTTATAGGGTATCAGGACTATTTCAAGGTATTACAAACGTAATGACAATCTTAGTAACCACCATTCATATTATATTTTTTGTGGAGCGAAATTCACATCTTACATGATTTTCGAGAAGTTTTTTAAACATTTTAGCTCTGTTCTATATTCAAGAAACTTAGAATAAAGGTATTATTCAAATATCTCTAATACTGCAACCAAATGGGAAAATTAAAAACCTCGTTTTAACTCAAAACAACTCCTCAAACGCAGATTTATTCCTCCCCAATATAATCAAGAATTTTATTGAAAATATATAAGAAGACAGTTGAAATAGTTCATGCTATTACTTTCACAATTTTCTTTAAGAAAATATTATAAAAATTACGATTTGGTATTGTTCGCAAAGTTCTTTGATGTCATCCACCCTACACATAAATAGATTTTACTGTGACAGATTATATGTAAATGGGTAAATTGTTACGAACAAATTTCAACTAAAGAAAAATAATTTCGAATTTTTACAACACTTTTACGATTTAATTGAATTCAAATTATTCGCAATAAATTTGCCAGGCTAAATTAGAAGTCTTACAATCAACCATTAAACAAGCCGGTTGACATAAAAAGTCCATAAAGAACAACAAGTTTTAATACTTTAACTGAGCATTTACAACATTCACTAAATATTCATTATTTTAGATGCCGCTAAATTTCTAAAACAACAAACAAAACTATTAAATTCCAAACCATAGACACCTCAAATACCCTGTTTCAGCGAAGATATCTTAACGATTTCAAATTTATCAAAAGTCATAAAATACGTTACAGCGCAGCGCGTACAAAATAATGTCGAGAGGAGTCAGTACGTCCTCGTACACGGAACCAAGCACCACCAAGTGTGACTACTACTCCTATACGGCGATTTGTGTACGACACGTCCCTCCATGCTCGCTCACAACAACAATACAACAATTTAACCTTGATGTGGAACACCAGATTCTATGTACGTCTGCAAGTGTATGTATGCATTGTATGTGGGAGCGAGTGTAGAACGCATAAACAGTCCTTTGTTTTTATTTGGTTGCGGAGGGTAAGAATTGAAGAAGAAGAAAAGATTGAAGAGGAGAAAACTGCATTCATGTCGAACGACAAGTGCCATAAAATATAAAGGCAACACTCAAGGAAAAAGTCAGAGAAATAGCTAAATAGTTAAATAGTTAAATAGTTAAATAGTTAAATAGTTAAATAGTTAAATAGTTAAATAATTAAATAGTTAAATAGTTAAATAGTTAAATAGTTAAATAGTTAAATAGTTAAATAGTTAAATAGTTAAATAGTTAAATAGTTAAATAGTTAAATAGTTAAATAGTTAAATAGTTAAATAGTTAAATAGTTAAATAGTTAAATAGTTAAATAGTTAAATAGTTAAATAGTTAAATAGTTAAATAGTTAAATAGTTAAATAGTTAAATAGTTAAATAGTTAAATAGTTAAATAGTTAAATAGTTAAATAGTTAAATAGTTAAATAGTTAAATAGTTAAATAGTTAAATAGTTAAATAGTTAAATAGTTAAATAGTTAAATAGTTAAATAGTTAAATAGTTAAATAGTTAAATAGTTAAATAGTTAAATAGTTAAATAGTTAAATAGTTAAATAGTTAAATAGTTAAATAGTTAAATAGTTAAATAGTTAAATAGTTAAATAGTTAAATAGTTAAATAGTTAAATAGTTAAATAGTTAAATAGTTAAATAGTTAAATAGTTAAATAGTTAAATAGTTAAATAGTTAAATAGTTAAATAGTTAAATAGTTAAATAGTTAAATAGTTAAATAGTTAAATAGTTAAATAGTTAAATAGTTAAATAGTTAAATAGTTAAATAGTTAAATAGTTAAATAGTTAAATAGTTAAATAGTTAAATAGTTAAATAGTTAAATAGTTAAATAGTTAAATAGTTAAATAGTTAAATAGTTAAATAGTTAAATAGTTAAATAGTTAAATAGTTAAATAGTTAAATAGTTAAATAGTTAAATAGTTAAATAGTTAAATAGTTAAATAGTTAAATAGTTAAATAGTTAAATAGTTAAATAGTTAAATAGTTAAATAGTTAAATAGTTAAATAGTTAAATAGTTAAATAGTTAAATAGTTAAATAGTTAAATAGTTAAATAGTTAAATAGTTAAATAGTTAAATAGTTAAATAGTTAAATAGTTAAATAGTTAAATAGTTAAATAGTTAAATAGTTAAATAGTTAAATAGTTAAATAGTTAAATAGTTAAATAGTTAAATAGTTAAATAGTTAAATAGTTAAATAGTTAAATAGTTAAATAGTTAAATAGTTAAATAGTTAAATAGTTAAATAGTTAAATAGTTAAATAGTTAAATAGTTAAATAGTTAAATAGTTAAATAGTTAAATAGTTAAATAGTTAAATAGTTAAATAGTTAAATAGTTAAATAGTTAAATAGTTAAATAGTTAAATAGTTAAATAGTTAAATAGTTAAATAGTTAAATAGTTAAATAGTTAAATAGTTAAATAGTTAAATAGTTAAATAGTTAAATAGTTAAATAGTTAAATAGTTAAATAGTTAAATAGTTAAATAGTTAAATAGTTAAATAGTTAAATAGTTAAATAGTTAAATAGTTAAATAGTTAAATAGTTAAATAGTTAAATAGTTAAATAGTTAAATAGTTAAATAGTTAAATAGTTAAATAGTTAAATAGTTAAATAGTTAAATAGTTAAATAGTTAAATAGTTAAATAGTTAAATAGTTAAATAGTTAAATAGTTAAATAGTTAAATAGTTAAATAGTTAAATAGTTAAATAGTTAAATAGTTAAATAGTTAAATAGTTAAATAGTTAAATAGTTAAATAGTTAAATAGTTAAATAGTTAAATAGTTAAATAGTTAAATAGTTAAATAGTTAAATAGTTAAATAGTTAAATAGTTAAATAGTTAAATAGTTAAATAGTTAAATAGTTAAATAGTTAAATAGTTAAATAGTTAAATAGTTAAATAGTTAAATAGTTAAATAGTTAAATAGTTAAATAGTTAAATAGTTAAATAGTTAAATAGTTAAATAGTTAAATAGTTAAATAGTTAAATAGTTAAATAGTTAAATAGTTAAATAGTTAAATAGTTAAATAGTTAAATAGTTAAATAGTTAAATAGTTAAATAGTTAAATAGTTAAATAGTTAAATAGTTAAATAGTTAAATAGTTAAATAGTTAAATAGTTAAATAGTTAAATAGTTAAATAGTTAAATAGTTAAATAGTTAAATAGTTAAATAGTTAAATAGTTAAATAGTTAAATAGTTAAATAGTTAAATAGTTAAATAGTTAAATAGTTAAATAGTTAAATAGTTAAATAGTTAAATAGTTAAATAGTTAAATAGTTAAATAGTTAAATAGTTAAATAGTTAAATAGTTAAATAGTTAAATAGTTAAATAGTTAAATAGTTAAATAGTTAAATAGTTAAATAGTTAAATAGTTAAATAGTTAAATAGTTAAATAGTTAAATAGTTAAATAGTTAAATAGTTAAATAGTTAAATAGTTAAATAGTTAAATAGTTAAATAGTTAAATAGTTAAATAGTTAAATAGTTAAATAGTTAAATAGTTAAATAGTTAAATAGTTAAATAGTTAAATAGTTAAATAGTTAAATAGTTAAATAGTTAAATAGTTAAATAGTTAAATAGTTAAATAGTTAAATAGTTAAATAGTTAAATAGTTAAATAGTTAAATAGTTAAATAGTTAAATAGTTAAATAGTTAAATAGTTAAATAGTTAAATAGTTAAATAGTTAAATAGTTAAATAGTTAAATAGTTAAATAGTTAAATAGTTAAATAGTTAAATAGTTAAATAGTTAAATAGTTAAATAGTTAAATAGTTAAATAGTTAAATAGTTAAATAGTTAAATAGTTAAATAGTTAAATAGTTAAATAGTTAAATAGTTAAATAGTTAAATAGTTAAATAGTTAAATAGTTAAATAGTTAAATAGTTAAATTGTTAAATTGTTAAATTGTTAAATAGTTAAATAGTTAAATAGTTAAATAGTTAAATAGTTAAATAGTTAAATAGTTAAATAGTTAAATAGTTAAATAGTTAAATAGTTAAATAGTTAAATAGTTAAATAGTTAAATAGTTAAATAGTTAAATAGTTAAATAGTTAAATAGTTAAATAGTTAAATAGTTAAATAGTTAAATAGTTAAATAGTTAAATAGTTAAATAGTTAAATAGTTAAATAGTTAAATAGTTAAATAGTTAAATAGTTAAATAGTTAAATAGTTAAATAGTTAAATAGTTAAATAGTTAAATAGTTAAATAGTTAAATAGTTAAATAGTTAAATAGTTAAATAGTTAAATAGTTAAATAGTTAAATAGTTAAATAGTTAAATAGTTAAATAGTTAAATAGTTAAATAGTTAAATAGTTAAATAGTTAAATAGTTAAATAGTTAAATAGTTAAATAGTTAAATAGTTAAATAGTTAAATAGTTAAATAGTTAAATAGTTAAATAGTTAAATAGTTAAATTGTTAAATAGTTAAATAGTTAAATAGTTAAATAGTTAAATAGTTAAATAGTTAAATAGTTAAATAGTTAAATAGTTAAATAGTTAAATAGTTAAATAGTTAAATAGTTAAATAGTTAAATAGTTAAATAGTTAAATAGTTAAATAGTTAAATAGTTAAATAGTTAAATAGTTAAATAGTTAAATAGTTAAATAGTTAAATAGTTAAATAGTTAAATAGTTAAATAGTTAAATAGTTAAATAGTTAAATAGTTAAATAGTTAAATAGTTAAATAGTTAAATAGTTAAATAGTTAAATAGTTAAATAGTTAAATAGTTAAATAGTTAAATAGTTAAATAGTTAAATAGTTAAATAGTTAAATAGTTAAATAGTTAAATAGTTAAATAGTTAAATAGTTAAATAGTTAAATAGTTAAATAGTTAAATAGTTAAATAGTTAAATAGTTAAATAGTTAAATAGTTAAATAGTTAAATAGTTAAATAGTTAAATAGTTAAATAGTTAAATAGTTAAATAGTTAAATAGTTAAATAGTTAAATAGTTAAATAGTTAAATAGTTAAATAGTTAAATAGTTCAATAGTTGAATAAAATAAAAAGTGAAGCATTGCTAATGTCATTGACATAATTTCCACAAAAGAAAGTTTTTCTTTGAGTGCAATTTAAACAACATTCACATGTACTTTGTAGAAGTGTGTGTGTGTGCGAGTGTGTTTGTGTAATACAGTTTTAAAGCATTGCTGCTAAAAATAGTTACGGCAATTGCTTTTCTTGTGTGCTATTTTTAGCTATTACCTTCAGCAAAAGCGAAGAAATAAACCCAGAGAGCCATTTCAACAAACCATCCTCAATGGGATTCATGCAACAAACATTCTCGTGCATATACATTAAGGTGTCTCGTTATATAAAAAGTGATTTTTTATACCTTCTACCACAAGATAACAACTTGAAATATCGACCAGGGACCCTATATATATATTCTTGATCGTCACAAAATTCTAAGACGATCTAGCCATGTCCGTCCGCCAGTCTGTTGAAAGCACGCTAGCATCTAAACGAAGGGAGCTAGGATGTCCAAATTCTCCCAGAATAATAAGGACTGTAAATATCCCCTAATATTTCGAGTGTTTAAGCATGTTTTTGAATATGTCTGCTTATATTTCCTGGATATTTGGTATGCGAATTCCTTTATATAGCAAAAACATGATATAATAAAGTGATTTTTATTTGAAGGGGGTGAAACAGCTAGAAACAAAATATTCCTTGTTCCATTGTACCAACTCAATGGCGGCAGCTAGAATAATTCAATTCGGTGTATACATTCATCTGATTCCGTAGACACGTAAAATAAACGTATATTTCGAAATTCGTACTTTTAGTGGGGTAAAATGGAAAAAGGGATAAAAATAGTACCAACCAAATTGCCGCAACTAGAATCATGAAATTCGGAGTATACATTCCTCTGACTGCGTAGACACGAAAACTATTTTTTTTCAAAGGGATACAGTGGGAACAGAGGGATAAAAATAGTAACAATTAAACGGCTACAGGTAGAATGATGAAATTCTGTGTGTACATCCCTCTAATTCCGTAGACATGTAAAATAAAAAGATTTTCGAAAGTCGTACTTTTAAGGGGGTAAAATAGGAAAAAGGGATAAAAATGGTACCAACCAAATGACCGCAGCTAGAATGTTGAAATGCGGTGTGTACATTCCTTTAATTGCGTAGACGAGTAAAATAAAGAGATTTTAGAATGTCGCACTCTTAAGGGGTAAAATGGGAAAAAGGGATAAAAATGGCACCAACCAACCACTGCTACAATCATAGAATTCGGTGTATACATTCCTCTGTACGTTTACGACAAAAATTGGTTGAATCGTGAAGTTAGGTTATCTTGCCCTGTGTACGTGAGATAATGGATTTTCAAAATTTGTACTTTTGAATTAAAACTAGGATGCAAATACAACCAACTGTAGCACCCTGTAGCATACCAATATTTATGGTATTTAAGCTTTTGTGAAAATTTCTGTCTTATATTTACTTTTTGAATTGACTTGAATTATTATTTCGATATATGTGACATTATGTTTATATTTGAGTTAATTAAAAAATATTTTTCCACCGAAGCACTACATTTTGTTCTTAGAATATTCTACTACTATATCGAACTTTTATAAAAAATCGACAACGTTGGTACTTCTAAGGGAACCGTTACTTTCAGAGGCTGCACTGACTTAGACCACTTTCATTCCTCTCAAAATTGAAAAAATGAACAATCAAAAATTTCCTTACAAAAATGAAAGAAAATACAAAATATTTATAAATATTTAAATACAAATTACATATATATTTATTTAAATATATATAAATATTTACAGGTTGTTCGTGTAGAAACTTAATATTGATATTATTAGTTACATTTCAAATAATTGAATTTTATATGTTATTCAAATTATCTTAATCACATAAAATGGACATTATAAATAAAAAATGTTTGTTTACATCACCACACATCAAAGTCAGTGAATATAGTGATTATAGACAATAAAATGAGAAATGTCATTGTAAGGGTACATTTTTTATAAATGACAAAAATAAAAGTTCTTAAATTAGAGATCTGATCAAAGTAAAGAGAAAATTTGGCGTACCTCATCTTTTTGGATTTTTGACTTAGACCACTATCATTCCAACTGGCACATATCTATATATATAAAAATCAATGTGTGTCTGTATGTCTGTATGTTGCGTATAGGACGCCAAACCGGTGGACCGATTCGCCTGAAAATTTTACTGTATCTATCTTTTGGACAGAGGATGGTTCCTGGATAGTCTAGATCATGATAGGACAAAGGGGGGTGGTACCTCCCACACAAAAAATATTTTAAAACTATCACAGCAGGCATACCGATGGGTGGATTCGCTCTATAATTTTACTGCTGCTATCTTCTGGGCAAGGGATGGTTCCAGGATATACTAGGTCATTACACGAAGAAGAGGCGTGGCACCGCCCACACAAACTATATTTTAAAACTATCATAAAACACGTTCCGAAGTGGGGATTCTCTTGAAAATTTTATTGTGACTAACTTCTGAACTGAGGATAGTTTCTGAATGGTGACTCTACAATGGTCATGATACAAATGGACGTGAGACTGGCCACACGAACTATATATTAAAATTATCACAAAACAAGTAACGAATGGCGGATTCTCTTGAAAATTTTACTGTATCTAGCCTGTGGAAAGGGGATGTTTTCTGGCTATAATAGGGGAAGGCACGACAAATGGGCATCACAATAACTATATTTTAAAATTATAACAAAATACATTGATTCACTTTAATATTTTATTGTAACGAATAGAGGATGACCCTTGACTATAAAAAGGGCATGCTACAAAAAGGGACTATAAAGTAACACGTGCCGATTTTTTTTCTGCCGCTACGTTCAGGTAAGGGTTTGGTTCTTGAATATAAGAGGCCATGGTATGAACAATTGGCGCGTTTCCTCATACCCGAACCAAGCGAAGTGTTCCAGTAGATGGGTATCAAAATGTTTACGCTTCATATGCTTTGGGTCGTGTTTATACCGTACACCCAAACAACGCAGAATGTTATTAAAATTTTTAAAATTTAAGAGCAGTTGAGAGAGGCTTGTCAGAAACTGGAGGACCACATTAATGTATGATTCTGTCAGCTGTCATCCTCTCCAGATACGAACTTTGTTTGCGACAATATTAAGAACTTGCTCGCCATCTAACCCAAAAGACATGTGGGAAAAATTCAAAGAGGGTATGAGTGAGGACATTTGCATCATTATCGCACCGTTACGATTCTATATCATTTGCGATTAACATTTTCAACGATACGCTGATAAAAAATTAAGACATATGCCTAGCCATCAGCAACAAAACTCTTAATCAACTTGGATTGATGGTGCCTGAACGTTCTACCGTTGAGATTACTGATTGAGATTTGCTAAGAGAACGGAAATTCAATGTTGAAGACTTGCGTTTGTTTGTCGCAACAAAAAACCTCTATTAATTGCAAAGCAACAAGTGGCCTTTAACAAAATTATAACTGCAGTAACAAATGACAGCGGCGGCCTTTTTTTCTCTATGCACCAGGGCGCACAGTTATAACCTTTCTCATCAGTTTGGTATTAGCGCACATCCGCTCTCAAAATGGGATAGCTTTAGCTATTGCTTCCCCCGGTATTGCTGCTACATTATTGGATGGAGGACGAACGGCACATTCAGCGTTGAATTTACAATGGAATATGCAATTTGTTGATTCTCCAACCTGTAATATTGGCAAAAGTTCAGGCATGGCGAACATGCTCAAAACATGCAAGCTGATTGTGTGGGATGACTACACCATGGCACATAAGAAATCCCTACAAGCGCTTAATCGGATACTTCAAGATTTTAGATCAAATACACAACCATTTCAAGGTGATTGCACACTAGGGCGTACCTCAAAAAAAAAGTTCGCCGTACACCTTCAAATATGAAGTATTATTGAAAGGTAGTTTCAAAAAAAAATTTTTTATTTTTTTATGATAGTGACTCATATTTCAATATGATCGATTGGAAACAATTTGAATTGACTGAGCCGCCATGCTTGCAGTTTTTTTCGCAAGAACAGTTAGAAGCATTCCAATTTTCAGAAGAAATTATCGATTTACCAGGTTAGCACAAGAAAAACTTAATTTGATTGCTTTCTTTGCTGAACTCATTTATTTTCACAGATTATCCATGCCATTCTCAAAACACCGAGCGTTTTGTTCATGTTGTGCATGAATCAGCTATGGCGGTCACCGATGAGCAACGCATGGGCCACATCTTTTCTAAACTTGAGAGCCGCCAAAAATACACCCAACTTGAATCGCGTCGAAATATGGTTGATTAAAATTTTAATTGTACCTTAATTTTTATATTTATTGTTCTAAGAATTGAAATATGATGCGTAAATAGTAGAAGGGGGTTGTTGAGGTCAACGACTTTAAAAACTGAAAACCTGTTATGTGCGGGACAAAAACACCAATATATGTATTACACTTTGACAACCGACTGTAAACATCGAAGATTCAAAGAACAACTTATAAATACATGCAATGCTCTCGGTAAAATAAGAAAAAAACTAGTTTAACACTTTTTCTGCTGGGAAAATCGACATACTTCCTTAGTAAGAGTTTCATGATTTTATGCGAGCTTTAATTTTCTGATATTAGAGTGGTACATTAGGGTAGTAGCAACTGAGATATGATGGGTAAGTACCAGAAGGGGGTGCTTGAGCTCAATGACTTCAAAGACAAAAAAATCGGCCTCGTCGAGATAAAAACATCGATGCATCACACTTTAAAATCCGTTTATAAATGCAGAAGTTATATAGAAAAATGTAAAAGCGCGACCCCTACGTTCGGCATAAAAAAATAAAAAAATTTTTTTTGAAACTACCTTTCAATAATACTTCATATTCGAAGGTGTACGGCGAACTTTTTTTTTTTTACTTGTAACCTGGTACGCTCTATTGCACACCTTACAAATCGATAGACAGTATCATGAATGCGAATGAAGTTGCCAACTATCGAATTGAATTTCTAAATTCTTTGGACCTTCCAGGAATTCCGCCGCAAATGTTATCTCTTAAAATTAGGTGAACCAATTTGTGAAATAATTCTCCTAAGGAATGTTAGTCCTCCACAATTGTGCATTTGTACTAGAATTTCTGTCAAGCGACTAGTGCCCAACGTCATTGATTGCTAATCAAAGCACAGGACAATCACTTGAAGTTTGTGGATTGAATCTATGTTTTTCACATGGTCAGTTATATGTTGCTTGCTCTCAAACCCAAAAACTTTAATTTACTTGTAAAATTGTAAATATCGTGTATCCCGAAGCACTCCAATGAAATACTGGCTAACTTAACTAATAGAAACAAAATACATTCTTAGAAATAATTACCATATTCTTTAAAGAAACACTGAAAAAATTACTTAAATTTTCATGAAGTTTTTATATTTTAAAAAATCCGAAAATCCGTGCAACGCCGGGTACAAAAAGCTAGTATAGTATAAAAATATTACTAGCCTTGCCTTATATACGTGGTTAATAATAATTGAAATTTTATATTTATTTATAAAATTATTTTTTCAATATTTTTATTTGTTTTGGTTTGGCTATATTAAAAAAATAACATTTTCCAGTAAAGTTACTGCCCATGTGGAGGGTATGTAGCTCCGTTTTTACTTGTTAAATTTCACGTTTTCACCGAATAACTGAAGATACCTCGACTTTTGATGAGAAGAAAATGGAAAACCTGATTTGAAAAAGGCAACATTGTTTTATTTTTCGGCACACTTTAATATACATGTACGTACTCATACAATGTATGTGAGGTAATGTACCTAAATGTGTGTTCGTACACGTACGCAGTTGTAAAGAGTCTGTGTAATCGTGTAGTATACAGATAGAACTGTGTAAGTCTGTGGCAAGGAAAACATCATAACTACGTTTATTCTATTACGCTGCCAGAGGAGACGTTATCCGGTGAGTGCGAGGCGCGCACATTTGTATATCCCGGCATGCCATATGCATTTGCTTGCCATGTTACACGATACGGCAAGCACCCCGTGCAATTATTGGAGGGCCCTGCGGGAAGTTAAACTTGAAACTTTATCAAATATATTCAAAGTCCCTATGTGTCCGATATTTAGCCAAATAATTCACAACCTTAAAAGTACTATTTTGTTAAATAAGTATCTGTGGAACAACATTTTCAAAAATCCATAATTTTACCTAAATTAAAAAAAAAATTAAAAAACGTAAAACGTAGAAAATTAAAGAAGTAGAAAATTTCTGTAGTTTGGGGGACCATTTTGATACATATTTTTCTTTGGGATTTCCTTTATTTTGCATAAAACTTTTCACTAGACAAACCTATGACAAACATCTCTCGTCGTCTGTCCACACACACACACACATTTGTGTGTAAACTTGTACTGTTTTTTTCATTTAAAAGCGTACAACCCAAGTGTTCCTCCTCCATTTCTCGTGGCGATCGTTGATGCTGTGGCTCAACAGTAGTAGTAGGTGGGTGTTTGGGTACTGAGTGAGTGAGTGGTACACACACAGCAGTTATGGCGGAACACACATTTGCCAATGGTTGTGTATTAAAAAAATAAGCAGAAGAAGAAGAACATGAAGGAGGGAAAAACGTAACGACAACAAATATTATTTATTTTGACTGTATGAGTGCAAAAGTTAGTATGTGTAAACACAAACACACACACGCGGGCGCATAGCACACAGCACACACATACACATGTAGTACGTAAATGTGTGCCTGGATGTGTGTGTGTATGTTGCACGTACATTCCCAGCGAAAGGTACAAGGACATTGCCAGCAGCTGTTTTCTTCACTTCAAATCATGGATATTTTATGTTTTGCCTCACAGCAAAAGTACACACAAGCAAATGTCGTGCATGTATGTATATGAGTACGTGTATACATAAATGTATATGGGACACTGCGTATATGTATTTAAGGATTTTCGATATAAGTAGTGAGAACTGCGGTTCCTAAAATGAGTTAATCTTTGCACTGCACTACTAATAATTACCACGAATCCGTATTCCAAATGTCACCTGGTCCCCAGCTACAACAGAGTACCCAAATAAGTGAAAAAGATGTTAATCTTGTGATTCGGCAGTAGTGAAAATGGGATCTTCACCAATGAATTTTAACACGGAGTTGTCATAGGAGGGATGTCAGTTATTTTAAAAGACTTAAAAGTTACTTCAAAGTGTTGCAAAGGAACCACATCTTCACTAGTTTCCATTTCTGTTTTAAAAAAGCCGCCGCTACCAGGGCTAGAACAGCGGACCTTCTGGTTGCTACTACAGCTTTGTTAGAACTGACAATAGGCAACTTAACAAAAGTAATAAAGAAAGCAAAAAAATTCAGAGACACGATTCGAACCCAAGACCTTCTGGGTGCAAAGCAGACACCTTACCTCTGTGATCCCACACTAAAAATTCGTTTCCATTCACTTGTAAAGATGGTGTTCGTAAAATGTCACGGGCTATTAACATATTATCGACTTTTTGGAAGTTATTTAAAAGAACTTCCTCAAAAGTTGGATTTTGAGATGTGATTAAAATGTGATTCATACGGAAGAACTCCAATTTTTTTAGAATATACAAGCTTTAAATCTCTACATATTTACAACAAAAGGTCATATAATATTTTCACCAAAATATGTAAGTATATTAATGTTTAATCAAAAAATTTTTGTGATCTATTAAAATTAATTCCCTATAAGGATTTTGGGAATTCTGTTCATTTATTACACAGTACGACAGTGGTTGGTACACATGAGAAATGTTAACAGAATATGAAAATAGGCTTAAAATAAAGAAATACATGTCTCGGCGATTTGCTGTAGCACGTCAGAATTTTGAGAAAATCGATTTTAAAGATTCGAAGGATCGTGGAGGTTCACTTGTAACGTAGTACTATTATAAAAAGTTCTATAAAAACAGAATGGGTGAACCGATTTAAGTGCTTGAGCCAGTTTTGAAAAGGGAATTAAATTTGGATTTGTTTTTATTAAAAAAAAATATTTTTTTCCGCTAGATGGCGCTTTAATTTTCATGTAAAATTAAAAAATATCCAAAAAATATACGAAATTCATTAAAAATACAATGTTGTTGATTTGAAATCCAATAACTAAAGTAGAATCTTTTTCGCTGGCCGGGAATTGCTTGATTCAGCGATTCGGGGCTCCGAGCCAGATCAAACTAAAAATATTATTATTCAATTTCAACGAGCTTACAGATCGGGGTTTCTGCAATTAGAAAAAAATAAAACAAGTCGTCTGGGATTTGAACCATATGGCGGTCGATTGTTTCGAAGATTGTCATTACTTCTTATCTGCGCCTTAACGTTCTAAGCCAACGACCAACCTTTTTACTTTGTCACTAATTGCTGTCTTCTCTCATTTTCCTCCTTCTCTCTCTCTCTCACGTATGAATGGTTTTTTTTCATTACAATACGTTCAGCTTTCCTTACTTCACGCACTTGTGCTGAAGTTTTAGAAAGATTCTATTTATAGAATAGAACATTGAATTACATTACATTTTTGGATATTAATTTTTTTATTTTTACATTACATTTACATTACATTGAATTACATTACATTTTTGGATATTTTTTAATTTTACATGAAAATTAAAGCGCCATCTAGCGGAAAAAATGTTTTTTTAATAAAAACAAATCCAAATTTAATTCCCTTTTCAAAACTGGCTCAAGCACTTAAATCGGTTCACCCATTCTGTTTTTATAGAACTTTTTATAATAGTACTACGTTACAAGTGAACCTCCACGATCCTTCGAATCTTTAAAATCGATTTTCTCAAAATTCTGACGTGCTACAGCAAATCGCCGAGACACGTATTTCTTTATTTTAAGCCTATTTTCATATTCTGTTAACATTTCTCATGTGTACTCAAAAAAAAATTGATTTTGTCGTACTGTGTTATGATTTGTACGATTTATCCACATGGTGCGTAATGCCCCATATATATGTTTGTATATCTCAACGTAATATAACCCATACATATGTACTTTATATTGGTCGTTAGGTTACTAGAATTTAGTTCATATCCAAGTGTATTCCTTAATAAAAAAATGTACATAAACAACAACAACAACACCAACTGCAGCAATGTCAGAAAAATGTGTGTACATTAGGGTGTTTTGACAATATTTCAAAACTGAAATTCAGTATATTATTAGTAATTCCAAATGATTTTAAAAAAACTTGCAGTTAATTTTCTATCCAATTGGTTCTAGGAAGTTAAACTTTTTAGGTTCGATCATTGTATGGATGTGTTTTCTTAGAAAAGTCTTTGCGTCTGACAGCATTAATATGATATGACAAAAATTGCTAATATAATTATTTGTTTAATTACGTACACGAAAAACAAAAATCTATCTACAAATATATTATAGTGTGCATATAGTAATTTTTTAACTTTTATGGAATATCATATTGCACCTGATATTACCGTTTAAAGCATGAACATAAAATATGATGAACTGCGCATTTACTTTTTTGCAATATGACAAAAATATTCCGCATCAATTTTTATGGTTTCAATAATTTTCAGATTTAAAAATTTCCATAAAAATATTTTTCCAAAACTAACGTTATTTACAATTTGTTCTGATAATGAATGTGATATTTGATACAGAATCAATCATATAGTTCTACGGAATTTATAATTATGATCCCCAAAAATTAATTTTATTTAATATATATCAAAGTGGCTACGAAAAAGTTTTCGATATTGCCAACTAAAATTAAAGTTTGGTTTTCCAAAAAAAATTCGCTTTTATCATTGCCCGCTCGAGAGCTGGATGCTTTCAAAACAACATCTACAAATCAGTCGTTTCTTAAAAAATCGCGGTACTAGAAACAATCGACATTAAAAAACAGAGAGTGATTAAAATTTGGCCAAAGTCTCATAAAACCATATCAAAAAGTGACAGCATGACCAAGTATTTTTGCTATTTTTGATACATTTTTTATAAATTCCGCCATAACTTCCGCATTCTTGGTTCATCTTCTATTTTAAGACAAGGTAATTTACTGATCGATTTTAAAAACTTCTTAGCCCATTACATGCAGCTCCTATAATTATCGTTTATATTTTTTTTTGTCTTAAAATGTTTAATTTGTTCACTTGCGCGGACACTGTGCACTATGGTCCCAAATCCATATTTTTTGGCAGAAATTTTATCGGAAATTGTTAAATGTGTATATATTTTCTTAATGGCAACACTCCAAGCTATCAAGAATATGTATTGGAGAAAACTAGGTGGCAACACTGCAAGTCTGAGAGGCATTTAAAGTTTGCCGTTGAAACAAGTGGGATTAATTCAGGTCTAAGGCAGATATACAAAATACTTAAAATTAAGGCGTAAAAAGAAAATAATGAAGTGACCATATTATTGAAAATGATGGCCGGCGTAAGTAGTTGAAAAATATATTTAACATTATGTAATTACTGTAGTCTTGTTAGTTTTCTTGAGTGTTGTATTTTTGTGGTTCGTAGTGAGCTTAACCTATAAATGTTGTGGACCAAAATATATATGTATTACTCAACTTGACTCAAAGTGTAAATGTGAAAGTGTTCGTCTGAGTGTGTAGTTTATGGTAGAATTAATATCTCGTCAGCATTTTTCGGCAAACTCCTACAATTGCCACTTTATTTTAGCAAAATTTCGATTAGCCATAGTACATATATTTGATCATATCTCTGAATCAGATTTGTGTATGAGACTCATCAACATCTCATCTTAAAGGTATTGCAAGTACCTTTAAAATGGTATATAACGTTATTCACATTTCTGTACGCATGTAGACGTTTTATATTACAAATACAAATTTGTATTTATATTACGACATACAAATTTCATAATTTATTCATGGAATTTCTTTGTCACGCCATTTCTGAATAATATTTTTTGGATCCTTGAATTTTTTAATTGAATCATTTTTTCTGTGTACATACACAAACTTTCGAAGCACTACAAGCTTATCGTACCGTTTGGCATGAATCTTAAATGGATTTCGCAATACGTTCCGTACCACCAATTTCCATACGATATTTTAAAGCACTGCGTGGCCTTTTTCTTCAAATCAGTTTGAGATAAGATTTTTATTTTGAGTACATTATTGCCTTCTCAAGAAAACGCACCCTAATGTACATATTGTCACTTAAATGGCAAAAAGGCGTAACTGAATATTATTCCGAGACCAAAACATTTATTTTTTGCGAGTGATTCATAAAATGAATTTCAAATATTTTTTATGAATACATTTTTTATTGAAATTTATTTTTTTTGTTGCAGGTACATTGAATATTTGTACTCTCATTTTGAATATATTGGCTCGATCATACTTCTATTTTCTATGAACGACAATTATAATAGCTACAAATTTTGCAAGTTTCACTTTAACATAAAAACATTGGTTTAGAATTTGCTCCTAAAAATTCAAAATTTTTTGAAAAATATTTTTTTGCTGGCGCTGAAAAACTCATAAAAATAAACAAGAACTGAAAAAATATTCTGTTTTATTTTTCAATAGCTACCATTCTAATGAAAAAACATGGTCTATGTGTAAAATATCTATATAAAAATGTAGAAGTTCTAACAATCTTTATAGATGAAAAAAATAAAAAAAATCATGATTTTTTATTTTCTGTAACTTTTAAGCAGTGCTAAAACATGATTCGGCGAAAGTTGGATTTTTATTACAAAAATATATCCATACAAATTATTTTTAAGAACGTTTTCGTCTTTAGAAAGCCAAAATTGTGTTATAATACGCTTGACAGCAAAATATACAAAATAACAAAATCTTAGACTTATTCGTCAAAAAAATAAGTTGTTAATCAAAATAATAATAACAATATTTTTTATATTTGCCTTATACTAAAAAATAATCAGAATGCTATAGACCTCAACGTCTAAAATATAGAACTATGAACTTCATGATGGAACGTGGTTAACTTCTGAAGTTATATGTATGAAAATATGGTTACATCCATTTGAATTTCAGCTGATGATATATTCGCATTAGAGCAAAACTTTTAAAATATATTATCAGCATAAATATTCATATCTGTATGTAACTCTATTTGCGTGTGTATATGTGCGTATGCTTATGTAAGCGAAAAAAACTTAGTAGAAAAGTAAACGACAGCTGTAAGGATGAATGAACTTGTTGTGACAAGCAAAAATCACTAATATGCGTTGAGTCAACGAAAGTTCTGTGAATAGTGAATATTGGTAAACGAAGTTGAAAATGAAAATTTCAATTTAAAAACTAACTTTTTCATTGTAATTTTCAAAATCGATTAGTGTAAAAAAAATAAAAAATTTTACGACGACTTCGACAGCAGTCAAATGGAAGTTGTCGCAATCATTAATTTTTAATCTGTTTTGTTGGCATAATTGATCCCAATATATTAATATACATATAACCACCTGTTCAACCTCAATCTTCAATGATATATGTATGTATGTGAACATATGGTAAAAGCTCATAGTCCTCAAATATTCCGGAGGAAGATATGTATCTTGAACATTTTTAAATGACACTTCTTATTCCTCTCATAAAATCCCAGAATTCCTAAAACGGGAAAAATAAATCCCAAAAAAACGGGGAAAATAAATCCCAAACGACATTTAGTCAAGGGTCAGAAATAAAATTGTATTTTTAGCCGCTGGATAAAAAAAGTCCATGGATAAAATTAAAATTTTTTACTTTCCAAATCGGTGCTTTGGGTTTCGAGTATTAATTTTCTAAATAAATTATTTCTTTGCTGAGATTTCTCAATCGGAATGGAGAAAGTGTTCTGACAAATGGTTCGAAAATACATAAATAAATGTGAGTATTTTGCAGCCCACCAATATTCATGTTCCACTAGGATCCTGAAATTTTATTAAGAACTAACCCCATATCTCGCACTCGTTACTAACATTGTGGCAACACGAATATGCCACACATTTCCAAATGGAGGGTGGTGGTGATGGTTGTTGCAAGAAGTCACTCATTGTTATTTTCTTATCGCATTACAAAGTGTTTAACAGTTTAAGAGCATATTGACCCAGAATTACTTAAACCGTAAGATGCGAAGCAAAAAAGTATAAAATAAAATTGAATGGAGAGGAATGAAAACCGGTGGGCCACCTCCTTCAGCTGGATATTCATCACATTAACTTTTAATAGAAATTCCTAAACACACACACATGTAAACAAACAAAGTGTTGCCATACACTTCCAAATGCATATGGGTGTGTGTGTAACGTGGTCCATAATACATACCACCAGGGAACATTATAAAATCATATACTCATGAATAGAAAAACACACGATAGCTGTGCGAGGTAAGTGCACATGTGTGTTGGAGTGTGTTAGTTTGAGGGAAGTCAACATACATTTATAATCGCTTCTGGCGCCACCTGAAATGCCAAAAGATTTAACCACATTTTCATGCCACAATATTATCATGCCATAGAGAAATTTATATAAATAGTCTGTATTTTGATGTTGAATTTGAATATTTTATAAAGATTCAGACAGGAAGTAGTTGAAGCAAACGTCGATTGTATTTTTATATTCTCTACCCGAAATACGACTCCGTGCTATAAAACGCCCCAACATTAAAAATTGAAAATAAGCAACAACTTTTTAAACTTTTTTCGAAATGAAAATAAGCTCCAAAGACAAATCATCAAAAAGTTTGCTGTAGGTCCCAAAATATAAATGAAATATGCACCACAAATTCTATGATCTATGTTGAGTAAGGATTTACCGATCGGGTTAAAAGGTGATAGCGATAGCGATTATCGAATAAATGATAAAAGATTAATTCAAACTTTGAACATATTAACACTTCTAAATTGATGATCGGAATCTTCGGTTAATATACCCTACACCACAGGGTATAATGTCTTTGTGCATTTGTTTGTAACACCCAAAAGAAACGAGATAGACCCATCGTTTATTATACCTATCGACTTAGAATCACTTTTTGGGTCGATTTAGCAATGTCCGTCCGTCCGTCTGTTGATTTTATTCCAAATTGGCAAGACGCCGTATATTTCAACTAAGAACAGCTCTGGTAAAAATAGAATAGATCGGTTCAGATTTATATATAGCTCCCATATAAATGTCTCATCCGATTTGACTCTTTCTGCTCTAAAAAACAAACTTTGACAGATTTTCTTCAAAATTTGGCAAAACAACTTATATTTCAACTAAAAACAGCTCTTGTGCAAATGGGTCAGATAAGTTCAGATTTATATATATATATCCATTACAAATTTCGCTACTGAATTGATTATTTCCGCTCTAGAAATAGCATTTTTGAACAGTTTTTCTTCTAATTCGGCACATCAGCTAATGTTTCAAATAGAAATTACTATAGCGAAAGTGGGTCACATCGGTTCCGATTTGATTCTTTCCGCTCTAGAAACCACATATTTAACACTCTGTAAAATTTGGGAAAGCGTCTAATACTTCAACTAGAAAACCTTTGCTGAACATGGGTCAGATCGGTTCAGATTTGTATATAGCTTCCATTCAAAGTTTGTATTCAAATTTTCTTACAAATACAGATAGAAGTATGGAATTTGTGGTATATTCTCCTGTTATAGCTGCATCGTATATCACCCTGTTCAAAAGTAATGACCTGTTTATATCCTGCGCCATAGGGTATAATGACTAAGTGTAGGGTATCATATAGTCGGCCACGCCCGACTTTAACCTGTCTTACTTGTTTTATATTTGAGTATTATAGACATTGTAATCATATGAAACATGAGAGAGACTGCCGCATCCCTCCTGATACACACATTGACCAAATCAGATGCAATATGATATTGAAAAAATGTTTTTATAATCAGATTGTTCCTGCAAAATATTAATCCATTTTTCATATCCCTGCCATCACCTGGCAATTGGCATTGTTTGAAATCCTCTTTGCCTTGATATTTGTTCATGTTTTTACAATTGTTTTAGAAATAACGAAGTTGTGTCCATTTGCACTTCTAGTATATACCTCACAGTTACCATGGAAAATTAAAATCTTCCAGGCGGATGTTCGATTTCATATACACCTAAAACTAGAGATTGTATGCATAAAAGCTGTGTATACAGTTTTCCATTTTGTGATCTTTTTCCCTTTTTACAGGACTTTTAATTTCCAAAAGATATAGAAGTTTTTATAATTTATGTTCGTAATTTTGCAAGTCATACAAAGGTAATATGGATACCAAATGAAAGAGAAGAATATTTTTATACACTCCACGAGGGTATTATGTCTTTGTGCATTTGTTTGTACCAGCCGAAAGGAAGGGAGATAGAACCATTGTTAATTATACCGATCGGCTTAGAATAACTTTCTGAGTCGATTTAGCAACGTCCGTCTGTCTGTCTGTCCGTCCGTCCATCTATTCTTGTAATGACGATACAGGTCGCAATTGTAGACAGAACCAAACGAACCTTTGCACAACGAAGTTTTTCGGGATAAGAACGATTTAATTTGAAGAAAATTGGTTCAGATTTAGATATAGCCCCCATACGAATTTCACTCCTGATTTGACTCTTTTCAATCTAGATACCACATATTTTAACAGATTTTCTTCAAAATTGGCAAAACATCTTATATTTCAACTAGAAATACCTGTGGTAAAAATGTGTTAGATCGGTCCAGATTTATATATAGCTACCATACAAATTTCGCTCCTGATTTGACTTTTTCCGCCCTAGAAACCACATATTTTAACGGAGCCTCTACAAATTAGGCGAAATATCTTATATTTCCACTAGAAAAACGTCTGGTGAAAATGGGTGAGATCGGTTCAGATTTATATATACAACCCCACACAAATTTCACTTTCAAATCAGGAGCGAAATTTGAATTGGACCTACATATATGTCTGAACCGATCAGACCTATTTTCACCATGGGTGTTTCTAATTGAACTATAAGATATTTTGAAAGATTTGAAGAAGATCTGTTAAAATATGTGGTTTATTGGGTGGAAAAAGTGAAATCACTCTTCAAACCACATATTTTAACAGATCTTCTTCAAATCTTTCAAAATATCTTATATTTCCATTAGAAACACCCATGGTGAAAATGCGTCTGATCGGTTCAGACATATATGTAGGTCCCATTCAAATTTCGCTCCTGATTTGACTTTTTCTGCTCTAGAAACCACATATTGTATCAGATTCGGCAAAAGATCTTATATTTACACTAGGAACACCTATGGTAAAAATATGTCAGATCGGTTCAGATTTACATATAGCTCCCATACAAATTTCGCTCCCGGATAGACTTTTTTCGCCCCCAGAAACCACGAATTTCTTCAAATTATATATTGTACAGTTACTATAAATTCATCTTTAGTCAAATTTAATGAATATGGTAAATAATAAAATAATTAACATGATCTGGAAAAATTGATCAAGATCCAATGATAAATACAGATTATACAGCGGTAATAGGATGAATCGGATGGACATTTGAAGGGGGCCTATAACAACACTTGAGGCCTGTGAAATGTAATATGTAAAGTTTGGCTAAAATCGGTTAAACATTCGGGAGCAACATTTGTATTGGGGCTATATCTAAATCTGAACCGACATTCCCCACTTTCAGCATAGGTGTTTCCAGTTCAATTATAAAATGTTGTGCAAATTTTAAAGAAAATCGGGTACAATATGTTGTTTCTATCTATTCTATTGTATGGGGGCTATATCTTAATCTGAACCGATATTACCCACTTTCACCACAGGTATTTTTAGTTGCATTATAAGATGTTGTGCTAATTTTAAAGAAAATCGGGACAATATGTGGATTCTAGAGCGGAAAAAGTCAAATCGGGAGCGACATTTGTATGGGGGCTATATCTAAATCTGAACCGATCTTACCCACTTTAAACACAGGTGTTTTCAGTTGGATTATAAGATGTTGTGCCAATTTTAAAGAAAATCGGGTACAATATGTGATTTCTAGAGCGGCAAAAGTGAAATCGGGAGCGACATTTGTATGGGGGCTATATCTAAATCTGAACCGATCTTACCCACTTTCACCATGGGTGTTTTTAGTTGGATTATAAGATGTTCTGCCAAATTTAAAGAAAATCGGGTACAATATGACGTTTCTAGAGCGGAAAATGTCAATTTGGGAGCGACATTTGTATGGGGGCTATATCTAAATCTGAACCGATCTCACCCACTTTCAGCATAGATGTTTCTCCTTCGATTATAAAATGTTGTGCCAATTTTAAAGAAAATCGGGTACAATATGTTATTTCTAGAGCGACATTTGTACATAAATCTGAACCGCATGACTTACCACAGAGATGGTAAATCGATTCAGCTGGTGATTCTAAGCCGATCCGTATACTTAAAGGTGGGTCTAGCTCGATTATTTATTGGTGTTACAAACATTTGGGGGAAAACTAACTTATAATACCCTAGTCCACGAAATGGTGTAGGGTATACAAATTATGACGGACGATAGCCATAACCTTTCTGAATAAGTACAAAATATGTTTGAATTTTTCAGATGATGCCTAACAGAGGTTGCACCACCAGCAAGGATTTTGAAAATATGGTCACATTTGATATACAACATTTGGTAATTGTTCCAATTTCTTTTGTTTTTAATATTGCCCAAAGCGTCCTCTATATATCTATGTAGAATAAAATTTTACCTAAGTTTTGTAATTGTCGCACAACAAGAATTGTGGTTTCTAGAGCGGAAAGAATCAAATCGGGAGCTATATATAATCTGAACCGATGTGACCCACTTTCGCTTAGTGGTTTCTATTTGAAACATTAGGTGATGTGCCGAATTAGAAGACACTCTGTTCAAATATGCTATTTCTAGAGCGAAAATAATCAATTTAGTAGCGAAATTTGTATTGGAGCTTTATATATATATATATATATATATATATATATATATATACTCATCTAACCCATTTTCACCAGAGATTTTTTTTAGTTGAAATATAAGCTGTTTTGCAAAATTTGAAGAAAATCTGTCAAAGTTTGCGCTTTCTAGAGCGGAAAGAGTCAAATCGGAGGAGACATTTGTATGGGAGCTATATATAAATCTGAACCAATCTATCCTACTTTTACCAGAGCTGTTTCTAGTTGAAATATATGGCGTCTTGCCAAATTGCAGGAAAATATGTTCAAATATGTGGTTTATAGAGCGGAAAAAGTAAAATCGGAAGCAACATTTGTATGGGAGCTATATCTAAATCTAAACCGATTTGCTTCAAATTAAACAGCCTTCGTCCTTATCCCATAAAAATTCGTTGTGCATAGTTTCATTTAGTTGTAACAACAATTGCGACCTGGACTTTGATTACAAGAATAGATGCACAGACGGACGGAAGGACATCTCAAAAATGACTCAAAAATTGATTCTAAGTCGATCGGTATAATAAACGATGGGTCTATCTCATTTCCTTTTGGGTGTTACAAACAAATGCACAAAGACATTATACCCTGTGGTGTAGGGTATAAAAATGCTTTAAAAAATCGAATGGCTCAATACTATACCACTTCGATATTTCAAAGGAAGGTATAGTATATTAAAATCGGCCAAGGTATAGGCATTTGAATGAACTCCTCATTATGAAAAAATCGAAGATAAATTGGTCATAATTCGTGGTATTATATGTGTTTCAATCGCGATTTTTGACCAAAGCTGGTCAAAACTAGTGGTACCGTTTAGCATGGAATGACTCATATACAATCATAATGATTTCATACCTAGATTCCGTCAGCCATTAAATTAAATTAAATTTTTTGTAGTTACACTTCTTTGCATTTTAGCTAACATAACGCAACTTTCCCATTTACATTAGGCATGTTTTCGTTAAAGGACAGAGGTTTGACGCGATTATTTGAAAGTTATTACGTGAAAAAAATATGTAAGTTAAACTTTTGAAAAACTAGAGGTTATATTTAAAAAGTGTCCAAAGTGTCTGCTGACATTTGACGCCAAGTTAGCTTTCGATGCATAACACTTTACAAAGAGATTTCAAGCGATAATCGTTAGTAGATTATGCGAAAGTCGACGAGAGCAATACCAAAATAAGCTTCTAAACAAATTTCTTCAATTTCAGGTTGACATCGAGTTTCTCATAAAAAATCACTTTCCAACAGTAGCTTGTAGCCAAAAACACGACTATTATCGCTTTATAGTGTTGCACATACATACACACAGGAATGAACATACACGATAATGTAGTGCAGACTTGCCACCAATTTCTTTTATCGTAGTCCCTACATTGAAAACCTTCAACATAATACAATGTTGCACATGTCAACATGTTTACATCTGGACATACAACCTTAGAGTGTGCCATAATTTAGATTGTCTGAATTTAGATTTTTAGATTTAGATTTTTTTCTGAAAGTTTCGTATTTTAATAGTTCTCAGATATTTAGTTGATTCTAAGAGCTGCCAGACATAGTAATTTTATAAATTAAATAATATTTGTATTTATTTGGGGCGGGTGCCGGTTTAATGTATGTTTCCAAGTATTCATCCACTCATCCGTGCATTGTATCGTTCAGAGTTCATAATCACTTTCATCAAATTCATGCAACATAAGTATCAAGTCAAGTAGCATTTGTATCTGCGATACTCGTGCTAATCATGACTAAGTTTTGTTTGAACAGCTTTCGAGAAAATGTTGGTTAATAGTTATTATCCCACAAATGTAATTGTTTCTATAGAGAGAGGGTTCAACCAGGTTTTTGTGGTTAGTAAGGAGGTTAGATAACAGTTGGAACATTTAAAACTACTCCTTCCGATAAGTTTCTTGAGTAGCTGACGCACTAAGTTTTATGGAAATTTAATCCGAAATTTATACATCTTCCATATATAAAATTAAATTGCTCAACATGGACCACAAATCCGACCATTTTCGCATTATCGTTCATCTACAACAAATATTTATTTAAAAACCGTCTCACTCACCTTGAAATTCCTTACGTGCCGCACTCACCGACGTCACAATGTTCGCTACGTGCCCCAGCACCGTCGCAAATAGCATTAATCCAAATAGCAGCTGTAATATCACAAAGACATATTCACCCTTCGATCGGGGCTTCGGCAGGTCGCCGATCGTTGTTAAAGCTAACGTACACCAATAATAACTCTGTAAATATTGTTTAACTACATCGGCCGATTCGGAGTCGTGGTAGACCCAGTTGCGCGAACCGAACCCATTGTTCTTATGTATGATGTGGTAGAGGCAGCCGTTCCAATGGAATATCACAAGTAGATAGTGGATGAGCGCCAGCGAACGAAATAAATTGGGATAGTTTGTGTGGCGTTCGGTGCGATCCATGAATGCCCAGAACCTATAGATCTTGACTAAGCGAAACGAGCGTAATATTGAATTAAATCCTATCGATAAATATAAAAAATCCAATGGCAGCAAACACAGGCAGTCTATGTAAAATATCGTCGAATTCATATAGTGTTGCCTCAGCTTGGAGGCGTCAGTCTGCAGGACACCATCCTCCAGATAGCCGGTGCGAAAGTGAAAGAAGATATCGATGAGATACAGCAGATCCGAAAAGTAGTCGAGGCAGAACCACACCACTATCGTGCGCCGATTGATCTCCTGGAAGGCGAAACGGTATATGATCACCCAGAAATTGTAGAGGAACGCCAGCGAGACGACCATGGACCAGTAGTAGCAGAGACGCCCCGCCGGATCGAAAACAAAATGGAATTTTCGCGCCGCTGTTACGGCACGCAGGCGTTGCGATGGTGTGCGATGCGGTTGCTTCTTGTGCAATGGCAGTTGTTGTGGCTGTGACGTTGAGGAACGTTGCGGATGATGTTGTGCGGAATGTTGCTGTTGCTGCTGCTGATTTTGTTGATGCTGGTGTGTGGCGTGCGACATGGAGGCAGAATGTTGCAAATGATGGGAGGATGTCTGCTGCTGTTGATGCTGTTGTGTGGGCGTCGACGAGGTGCCAGAACGATTGCGGGGATAACTGAAAAGGTACAACAAAAGGTGGGTTAGGAAATTAGTACTAGTAGTTTGTTGTAGTGGTTCAATATTAGGAGTCAATACAGAAAGAATACTGACGCTATGGCATCCCAGCATAGATAGCCAGTTGATAACACCGTCGTCCAAGTAATTATCGTCAAGGATAAACTTATAGAATATTGAACCAATAACATTTGTCATTAAGAACATCGTGCCAGATGTAGACAGTCATTCACTACAAACTATGAGACAAAGTCCTGAATGTTTCGTGTATCAAACTCAGTTGAGGACAACTTGGGCGACAATATCTTCATGTTGTCGTCAATCAGAGTTTAAATGGAAATATTCTTTATTGTAAGCACTGTGCGCGTCTACCAAACCGAAAGCTGCGGTTTAAACCCCAGTCCATCTGACATTATTCAGTTAAAATTGTTGTAAAAAATCATTAACCTTTCCGAGCAGCCAGTAATTTTCAAATCTCATGCCGGATAGTTCATTAAATGAGAAAATATCTGATTTGTATCTTGATGCTCTTGCTTTTTTGTAAACACCTGATGAAGCGTATGACTTAGGACACATTATCAATAGTACAAATGTCGACGACAAATAGTACAATGCGACGACTTCTTCCATAAATTTTTGCCAACGAAAACTCGACGACTTTGTCGCTAAATAGTCGTCACATTGCATACGACGTATTTGTCGTTAAATAGTCGTCAACGACAAAGTCACGATTATGTCGTTAAATGATCGTCAAAGACAATGTTGTTAAATAGTCATGAACGACAGTTTGACGACTTTGTCGTTAAATAATCATGAACGACAATGTGACGACTTTGTCGTTAAATAGTCGTCAACAATAATGTGACGACTGTCGAAGACAATGTGAAGATATTTATCTTTTATATGACGCCAATGATAACGTGACGTCTTTGTCGTTAAATCGCCACCGACGACAAAGTCACGACTATGTCGTTAAATAGTCGTCACCAACAATGCGACGATATTGTGGTTAAATAATCATGAAAGACAGTACGACTTAAATAATCATTTACGACAATGTGACGACTTTGTCGTTAAATAACAACAATTCGACGATCATCGAAGATGATGTAAAGATAATTAATATATTTAATATGTCGTCGATGATAATGTGGCGACTTCGTCTTTAAATTATCGCCAACGATAATGTCAAGACTATGTCGTTAATTAATCGTCAAAGACAGTGCACGACATTGTCATTAAAAATCATAAACAAAAGTGCGACGACTTTGTCGCTAAATAATCATGAAAGATAGTGTCACGACTTTGTCGTTAAATAGTCGTCAAAAACAATGTGACGATCGTCGAAGACAATATAAAGATAATGTTATGATATAAGACAATGTTATGATATATTCGTTAAAATGTCGTCCAAGACAGCGACATTTTATAAATATGAGACAATTTTGTCATAAATATGTCGTGTATCACAATGTTACAATATTTTCGATAACATGTCGTCGAAGACAATGTGTCGATATTGTCGTTGATTACAATGTGACGATATTTTTGTTAAGTTGTTGACGAAGACGATATTGTCGTTAATATATCGTTGATCACAATGTGACGATATTTGCACTAATATATCGTTGATAAAATTGTGACGATATTTTCGTTAATATTTCGTGGAAAGCAATGTGCCGATATTGTCGTTAATATGTCTTTAAAACAAATTTTCGATATTGTCTTTAATATGTCGGCGAAAACAATGGGACGATATCATCGTTAATATGTCATGGAAGACAATGCAACGATATGGTCGTTAATATGTCTTTTATAACAATGTGTCGATATTTACGTTAAAAAGTCGTTGATAACAATGTGACGATATTGTCTTTAATATGCCGTAGATAACATTGTGACAATATTGTAGTTAATAAGTCGCCGAAGAAAATGTGACGATTTTGTCATTCATATGTCGTTGATAACAATGTGACGATATTGTCGTTAATATGTCTTCAAAACAAATTTTCGATATTGTCGTTAATGTGTCGGCGAAGACAATGTACCAATATCATCGTTAATATGTCATGGAAGACAATGCGACGATATTGTCGTTAATATGTCTTTTATAATAATGTGTCGATATTTTTGTTAAAAAGTCGTTGAAGACAATGTGGCAATATTGTTGTTAATATGTCGTAGATAACATTGTGGCGATATTGTAGTTGAAATGTCGTCGAAGAAAATGTGCAGAAATTGTCGTTGAAATGTCGTCAGATAAAATATGATGACATTTTCGTTAAACTTTCGTTGAAGATAATGTGAAGATATTTTTCTTAACAATGTGTCGATATTTTCTTTAAAATGTCGTCGAAGACCATGTGACGATATTGTCGTTAAAATGTCGTCGATGGCAATGTGACGATATTGTCGTTGTAAGGTCGTCGGATAAAATATAACGATATTGTCGTCAATAAAATGTGACGATATTTTTGTTAATATGTCGTTGATAAAAATATGATGATATTGTCGCTATAATGTCATTGAAGACAATGTGACGATATTTTCGTTGATAAAAATATGACGATATTGTTGTTAAAATGTCGTTGAAGATAATGTGTCGATATTGTCGTTAAATTGTCGCCCATGACAATGAGACGATATTGTCGTTAAAATGTTGGAAAATAATGACGTCGTCGTCGCCAATAGAACCATCAACGACAAGACAAGAAGTGGTCATTCTGTCCGACCCAATACGACGATATTGTCGCTCAAAGGGTCATCAACGACTTTATGAAAGATCTGTCTCCCTTGTGTGTTAATATATCGTCGATGAAAACATGACGATTTTGTCGCTCATAGGATCATCCAGGACATGAAAAGGAAGGTGTCTCTCTTGTATGATTTTTGAGACACTTGTATTCAAATGTCGACGACGATTTGCATATCATTTATTTTGGTCTTGTAGCCATCGTTTAGAGTGCCTTGAGTTGACTGAGTTGACCCATCGTCTTGATAAGAAAAATATAAAATGCAAAAGTTATGATTATATTATATTATCTTGAATCACCAGGTATTTCGGTAGCTGTCACTTTTGAAATTATTAAAATTCATGAATGAAAATGATCCGGAATTCCATCGAAAAATCATCTTGACTGATGAGGCCCATTTCCACCTCGGTGGCTACGTCAACAAGCAAAATTGTCGCATCTGGGGCTCGGAAAACCCAAGAGTTATTGTTGAAAAGCCTCTCCATTCTCATCGTGTGACCATTTGGTGCGGTTTATGGTCCGGCGGGATCATTTTTCGAAAATGAGTTTGGAACAACAGTTACGGTGAATGGATTGCGTTATCGAGAGATGATTAATGATTTTTTATGGTCGGAGATGGATTGTATTGATCTGGACAACATTTATTTTCAACAAGACGGCGTTACGTGTCACACAAGCAACGAAAACATTGCTCTTTTACGGGAAAAGTTTCGGTACCGTGTTATTTCTCGAAAAGGTGATCACAATTGGCCACCGAGATCTTGTGATTTAACACCTTGTGACTTTTTGCTTTGGGCCACGTGAAAGATAAGGTCTACGCCAACAGCCCAGCGTCGATTCAAGACCTCAAAGATAGAATTCGTGAGGCTATCGAGGACATTGGGCAGTCACTTTGCGATTTGGTTATGGAAAATTCCATGAAAATGATATGGTCCTGTAAGCGTGGTCGTGGTGGCCATTTGACTGATGTTGTTTTTCATTATTAACGGCATACCTCACTCTTTATTATGAAATAAACATTCGATCATTTATCTCAAAAAATGACATTTTTCTTTGAATTACCAAAATAACACCTCTTGTTGGAAAACCCTGTATATAAAGGAACAATTCTAGTTCAAAGGATAATCCCAGAATATCTGAAGATGTTCGCAACTTCATATTCATCATCTATCGGAGGAGACTATTAAAAATGTTTCCTACGATATGATTCCCTACCACCTCCCGTTTCATCTGCCAGTTTACACATGAACACCGACCCAGTGCTGCCATTAATTACTTTTCCAATCAAACAGCACTACGTGCTTCAGCAAACCTACACATCTTGCAATGTTTCTCTAATTCCCCCTCCAAACATTATTCACATTCCCGCCATTTTGCTGCACTTCGTAATGGCTCCGTCCAAGCATTTAATTCGGTATTAGCAGAAAATAGAACTGTTCCAGAAAAGCACTCACCTTGGCAGTGTGCTCATGCTATCAGAAAATGACCAAGGAAATGAAATTTAAAATGAAAAAATACACCAACACATAGAGTACAAAACGAAAATCCACAACTAGAACAGCAGAATCGACTGACTGGATGGCTAGATGGCTGGCTGGAGTACTCAAGTAAACCCAGCAATTTTTCAAACGTACTTTAGCACTATCATGGGCACATACTCCATCACTTTGGCAGCTTTTCTGAGAGAAAAGAAAGAAAAAAACAACGAAAAAATTGAAGAGGAAAACTAGCACGGATGCAAAAGAAGAAGAAGAAGAATACCCTCAGAATTCGACATGAATTCCAAAACAGTCATGTCCGCAGTGGAGTAATGCAATAAATTGAAGTAAATCTATGTTCAACTCAGTCACTCACTAGTCGTCTACTTAATACTCGACTTGCATTTACCAAATAGCGATTCTGGTGGGTTGGCAAACGTTAAGTTACACATACATTTATATTTTCCTTTTTTGTTCGTTCACCTTTTTTCGTTTTTTCTTTCTTCTTTATCGTGCGGCTGTAAAAAAACACCACCACCAACGGGAAACGGGGGAAAAAAGGAACAGTTGCAAATGTTTGCAGAAAAGTTCAACTTATGCACATTCACCACTGGAGGATTTGCCCATCAACGCCAAAATATACAGCGGGCGCTGCACAAAAATACCTACATATGGGATTCTTGAATATGAATCAAAACTTTAGGTGAAATTAAACCAGTGAACACTTCGAGGGAAATATTCCAGAAATATTGCGAACTTCTAAAAAAGTATACCAAAATCAAGCAAATTGGTGATCCAGAAAAGAATTTGGATATGAAATAGAAAAATATAAATTGTGGCAAAATTTGAATAAGAATCGGAAATTGAATGAATCCGATGATTCGCCGCGAGGTTTGATTTTTAAATTGATTACACATGACTCATATCTGACTTGTCATTTTTGTTTGGCAAGTCATTATGGAAAGACTCACACCACAACAGCGTCTCCAAATTGTTCAGCTGTAACGACAAAAAAACGTTCTGTGAGAAAGAAGACCGTGTCGAATCGATTCGACAACTTGGCGTAATTTACGTATGGATCTCGGCCTTGAAGCCTATGCTGGCGACTTAAATTTGCGTGATATTTTCAGTGTATGAGCTCTCCAGTCGCTATGTTCGAACGATTCGCCCAAAATTGGATCTAGAGTTACGGGTAAAAACCGGTTTTTCGTAGCTTTGCACAATTATAAGCCTAACAGCAATGCCCGCTACTTCGCACGCAGAAAAACAAGTTATTTGTTATCAGTTTTATCCATCTCTGTTTTTAGATAGTATTTATTAAATTTTCTTTTTGTGGATATAGATAAATCTAAAACAGTACTTTGGAAACCTCCTATTAGATAGCACTCATACTCAGTCAAAAGAATGTGCTTGGAGATGTGCACTATTTTAGATGACTCCCTTCGTATGTATAACTTTTATCATTTTTTTATTATCCAGTTTTAAACAGAAAATTACAACCGATGCAACCGGACATTTTATTCCCATTCCCAGTGGTTCAGAATCAAAATCCATCGGTCAAAATTCAATAACTTTTGTTCTACACCTTTTTCAATTGTAATTCAAAAGACATCACTTGAAATTCAAAAGACACCAGTTGAAATTCAAAAATTCCATTTGCAATTCAAAAAATATCACTTGAAATTCAAAAATTACATTTGAAATTCAAAAAATAAAAATTCGTCATTTGTAATTCAAAAGAAAACATTTGAAATTTAAAAATCGTCATTTGTAATTTAAAAGACATCATTTGAAATTCAAAAGGCATCATTTGAAATTCAAAAAACATCATTTTAAATTCAAAAGTCATCATTTGAAATTCAAAACTCTTCATTTGTAAATAAAAACTCGTCATTTGTAATTCAAAAGCCATCATTTGCAATTCAAAACTCGTCATAAGTAATTCAAAAGACACCATTTGAAATTCAAAAATTATTCCATTTGTAATTCAAAAATTATTCCATTTGCAATTCAATAAGGGTAAACAAAATTATTTAAGCAAAATATACATTAGGTTAGGTAGCATTTATTTATTTCTGTAAATTTTTAATAGACGTTATATACACCTGCAATATGAGCGATATTGCAAGACCTCTCACACGAATTGGCATAAGCTTTGGTTAAAATAAAACTGATCAGTAACAATTTAATATTGGAAATGATTTTACAATCACTTTATACCTGTAAAATTGTTATGATTTTTTGTACCTCCCACACAAATAATCTGACCCTAAGTAAAATGCAAGTCCTTACAAATTATATGCAGATGCTCTCTGAGCTGGTGAAGGGTTATAAGCAATATATTAAATTATCTTATCATTTTATTAAAACTGATTTCAAAACTGCAGAATAACCAAATTTGCAGAAAAAATAAATGCTACCCCACCTAATGTATATCTTTCTTAAATAATTTTGTTTACATTTTTGCATTTCAAATGGAATCTTTTGAATTTAAAATTGAATAATTTTTGAATTTCAAATGAAAACTTTTGAATTTCAAATGGTGTATTTTGAATTACAAATGACGAGTTTTGAATTTCAATTGACATTTTTTGAATTTCAAATGGTGTCTTTTGAATTACACTTGAAAATGGTGTAGTAGACATTTTTGAGTTCTGTTAATGAGATGTTATGAGATATTAAATCAGATATATTTTAGAAATCGGCCCAAAGTTTACTACTCTTCGTATTTTTCGATTTTAAAGAAAATTAAAATTGTTATTTGTATGTATTGTTGGTCTGTTATGTTGTAAGTGTTGTCATTTATTTTGGTTTAAGACCAAAGGTTGTGCTGAAGTCTTCAGCAGAACCCAAAATTAGCAAAAAGGCAAAGTGAGACCTTTATTGTTGCAGCTAAAAGTTGACTGTGTCGACTTAGTTCGGTGGAATATTTTGTTTATCAGCGCTTCTCATTTGCCATATGTGACCGCTGGTACTTATATGAACCCTGATTTAAGTCAAAGACATACATTCGTTGCGAAAGTTCTGACGAGATGCGGTAGCGCCCATCGAAACTGCGCAGCCAACTTTTAGCTGCAACAATAAAGGTCTCACTTTGCCTTTTTGCTAATTTTGGGTTCTGCTGAAGACTTCAGCACAACCTTTGGTCTTAAACCAAAATAAATGAAAATTAAAATTTTTATTTTTTGTTTTTATGTTTTTTTTAACATATTTTTACATGTTTGTTCTTAAAGCGAAGAAAAAGTTTTTTTTGAATTACAGATTTTCACGTTTTTCAGATTTTGAAAATTAAAAAAAGTAATTTCTTTTATTGACTTTGTCGAACTGTTTCTCACACATTTTAAGAGATTTTGCACTCAAATTTTTACACCAAGAAATAATCGAGCTAGACCCACCTATAAGTATACCGATCGGCTTATAATTACCAGCTGAGTCGATTTAACGATGTCTGTCTGTCTGTCCGTCTGCTGTCCATCTAAGCTTGTTCGCACTCTACAGGTCGCAATTGTTGTCCGATTGGCATGAAACTTAGCAGAAGTTATTTTTTCTGGCCAATGACCATCGGTATTGAATTTGGAGGAAATCGGTTCAGATTTAGATATAGCCCCCATACAAATGTCGCTCCCGATTTGACTTTTTCCGCCCTATAAAGCACATATAGTACCCGATTTTTTTTTTTAAATTTGGCACAAGATCTTATAATCCAACTAGAAACACGTATGCAAAAATTGGGTAAGATCAGTTCAGATTTATATATAGCCCCCATACAAATGTCGCTCCCGATTTGACATTTTCCGCTCTTGAAACGACATATTGTACCCGATTTTCTTTAAATTTTGCAGAACATCTTATAATCCAACTAGAAATATGTATGCAAAAATTGGGTAAGATCGGTTCAGATTTAGATATGGCCCCCATACAAATGTCGCTGCCGATTTTACTTTTTCCGCTCTAAAATCCACACATTGTACCCGTTTTTCTTTAAAATTGGCACTACATCTTATAATCGAACTAGAAACATCTATGTTGAAAGTGGGTAAGATAGGTTCAGATTTAGATATAGACCTCATACAAATGTTGCTCCCGAATGTTTAACCGATTTTGGCCAAATTTTACATATTATATTTCACCAATAAATAGACATGGTGAAAGCGGGTCACATCGTTCCAGGTTTCAATATACCCCCATACAAATGTCCTTTCCGATTAAACATTTTTTGACAAACACATACATTTACAGGATGCAAAAATCCTTCCCGATTTCACTTTTTTACCGAATTGAATTGCAATGAGAATTGTTTGGGTGATGTCCATATGTCCATACTTTGAAATGACTTTGGTATACTACTGTATAATTTGTATTTGTCTGTCGGACAATTAGATCAATTACCATATTATTTACCATACTCGTTAAATTTGACTGAAGATGAATTTATAGCATATAAATTATATGAATATAATTTATATAATTTGTATGAACTACATAAAATTACTCCCATGAAATACCTGGGTTTAGTAATCAAAGCGAGGTACAAACGCAGGGAGTGGTGTAGGGTATTATATAGTCGGCCCCGCCCGACTTTAGCCTTTCCTTACTTGTTTTATTTGAAATTGTGATTTTCTTAGCTTTATTATGACGACAAAACTAGTTTGCAAAAATATAGTTTTGTTGTAATGAACTTTGTAAAAAATATCCTTTTCGAACAAATGTCTGAATTTGGACCAAAGCATTTAACGAATTATATACACATTTGGAAAGGTTGAAGGGTTACTCGTTTTTTAAGGGTAACTTTTGCCTGCACGAAATTGCAACCTTGGGAAAAGGGTTCCATTTAGTGCAAAACGTCAGACTTTTTAGTTCCAAAACGCATTTTAGTAATTTTTGTCTAATTAACTTCTGAAAAGTAGATAAAAAGCAGATAAAAATATGAGTAAATTTCCTTTATCCTCATGCTAAATCTTATAACAATCGAATTTCTTATGCCGGAAATATGCCCAAAAAATCAAAGTAATACCCGATTTAGCAGACATGTTGTGCAAAAAGACAGATTTTTCGGTTCCAAAACGCATTTTACTCACTTTATTCTCATTATCTTCTGAAAGTAGGTACGTAGATGGAAGGATGAGTAAATTTCCTTTATCCTCATGCTAAATTTTATAACAATTGGAGTTAATTTACCGGAAATATGCCCAAAAAACCAAAATAATAATGCTAAATCAAGGGCTCTATGGGCATAGTATCGGCAAATGATAAAGCTAAGAAATCAAAATTACTAATAAAAAAATTTGAGTGCGAAATCTCTTAAAATGTGTGAGAAACAGTTCGACAAGCCCACAAAAAGAAATTACGTTTTTTCAATATTCAAAATCTGAAAAACGTGAAAATCCGAAATACAAAAAAATTTCAATTTTTTCTTCGCATTATGAACAATTACGTAAAAATATGTTAAAAAACATAAGACCAAAAAATAAAAATTTTAATTTTCTTTAAAATCGAAAAATACGAAATGAAGTCAACTTTGGGCCGATTTCTAAAATATATCGGATTGCCCAACTTTTAATGTTAATATCTCAAAATAATTTTTGTGTCCTTCTCTAGTTTTGATGTCTACTAGAACAAAAGTTATTGAAATTTGGCCAATGGATTTTGATTCTGAACTACTGTGCGTTGTAGAAATTACTAAGTTTTTCAAAAATTTTAAAACACAGGAAAATTTTAAATAAAACTGCAAAAATTCGTACAATTTTTGACAGATTTTCAATTGCCTATTATATTTGGAGAGAAATTATGAAAACTTGTAAAGAAACTCACCCTATTGTAAATACAAAACAAGTTTTAAATTTGTGATAAATCAAAAACAAATAAATTGTAATACAATAGAAATCCTTTGCTTGTCTATGCCAACAATTTCTAAACTTTACGTATTAAAATGTTTTTGTGAAGTAATTCATTTATATCTTCTTAAAGACACGAACAGCTTCAGCTCCTTATCCTCCTCCACCGAAAACCGAACAGATGCTGGCAATATACAATAAATCATATTTACAAAAGTGTGACATTCTGCTGCGGAACAATCCAATCGAAGTCGAGAACAAAATACGTAATCATGCCTCACTTCACTTTGAAATCTGCTGCTGCTGTTGCTGCTGTTTGTTGCCTTAGCCAAAAGCAAACGTAACAAACGTATTATCAACTAAGCCGCCTGTAAGATCCTGCAGGGAATGACAACAGTTGCTCGGGGATTAGTTGCGTGAAGAGAAGAACAGCAAAAAGGACGTAGGACAGAGGGCAGACCGAGCGAGATAGGCGGGCAGTTGCGCAAATGACCATGCCAACAACTACAACAACCATTGCCGGCAATCAGCCGTTGACATCGGATCTTAGAGCTGTGAAATCATCTGTCAGCCCACAAAAGATATCCACCCAGTGGTGGTGATGGTGGCTAAAATACCCAGCGGTGTCCTGTGCATGCATGCTAAGGACGACAATGGTCATTAAGGTCATTCGAAGAACATGTGTATGCATTATGGCAGTGTCCACCGGGGAGGCTAACACTCGTCGTAGTTTGTATGTTTGTTCACAGCCATTCCATGGAAGTTTACTTTAATGATGACATTTAAGGCAATGCTCGCTAGCTCGTCAGCGCACAGTAGCCAACACCTTTTGGGGACAATGATTTTGATATTCATCACTGGGAAGGGAGTGCCATTTGTTGACTTTAATAGTGACGCAGTGGAAAACTAGTGCCGGGTAGAGTAGCTCCAGGTTGCGCAAATGTACGTTGGGTGTTGGATAAACAATTGAAAAATGATTTTTCCCCGCAGAGGATGGTTGAAATTTTACAGAAAAAAATAATTACGTTTCGCCCCTTGTTTGTTATGGCCATTGTGGATATTTCAGTGACAACAGCAACTTTTAATTAACATGAAGTGCTTCTAATCAAAAACAAGGTGGTCGCTGTTGGTCATCATAAATTTGGTGGTTTAACATTGATCTGCTGCTTTCCATAGTTTTTGCTGAACGGTAGCTTAGTGTGTGAAAAATAGGAGTTTTTATTTGGGAGAAACTATCAAAATTGATTGACAATACCCCAATTACTACATAACTGCTAAATTAATCCAAACAGAGATTTGAAATAAACCATATCATTGTCCATCACTGAGATTAAGATATTGGGAGTTAAAAATTCGTCTTATTTTAGATGGCGAAAGGAGCATTACTTCAAGCGGTGCGGAGTCTTCATCGTGCAGTTATTCCCGCAGTCATATCTGTGCATAATGCGTCGACATGACTTTTATTCTGTGGGAGCTTTATCTTGTTAGAATTAATAATAACTTTATAAAAATAATACTTCTATAAAGTTTTCATCTATACAAAATAAATTACGTATGAGTTATGAAGATAATATTACTCATTCGCTATGTACATGTACAGACAGTAAAGAGTGATTTTTTTGAGGTTAGGATTTTCATGCATTAGTATTTGACAGATCACGTGGGATTTCAGACATGGTGTCAAAGAGAAAGATGCTCAGTATGCTTTGACATTTCATCATGAATCGTCTTACAAACGAACAACGCTTGCAAATTATTGAATTTTATTATCAAAATGCGTGCTCTGTTAAGAAAGTTCATTGCGCGCTTCCATTTTATGGTCAGTTTAATCGACCCACTGAAGCCGCTATTCGGGCTATTGTGACTAAATTTCGCACCAAATTTACATTGTTGGACATTAAACCACCAACACGCTTACGTAGAGTGCGAACTGAAGAAAATATCGCAGCTGTATCGGCCAGTGTTAATGATGACCACCAATTTTCGATTCGTCGCCGTTCGCACCAATTGGGTCTCTGTTACTCAAAAACGTGGAAATGCCAAAATTGGACTAAGCGGATGGACCACCTAAGACGCAGCCGCGGTCAACATTTAAATGAAATTATCTTCAAAAAGTAAATGTCATGGACCAATCTAACGTTTCAAATAAAGAACCGATGAGATTTTGCAAATTTTATGCGTTTTTTTAAAAAAAAAGTTATCAAGCTCTTAAAAAATCACCCTTTAGAATGACGATAGTCGATAGAAGAAAAGAAATTGATTCTGATTCACTGAATGTCGTGATTTTTTAGAGATAGTCACGATTAAATATTATAGGGTGGAATAAACGAAAAACGCCATGTATATCGAATATAGATCGACAATTTATTTAACGATGATTTTTTGTCCTTTGGAGTGCTAGCGTTTTTGTTTGCTGTATAAGATTGTTTTTCCATAGCGAATGAGTAATATTATCCTCATAACTCATACGTCCCCAATATGGGACAGACGATAGACGACAACTTCATAGGCTTCATATTAATTTTATAAAGTTATTATAAATTCTAACACGTTAAAGGGGAACTAAGTTCGGTCGGGCCGAATCTTATGCACCGGCAGTTTAGAGGTTGTCGACTTTACCTAGAAATGTATCAATATATTAAGAATATTCTGAATAGTGATATCCGTTTATTTTTAAAACTATGTTTATTCTTTTAAATAAATTGTTTTGTTTCATTATTGAAATAATCGAAAACATTTAAAAAAAATTAAAATTTATGTCCACTTATACGAGAGGCTACCAAACTAGACCAAATAATACATTAATATTATTAAAGAGGGCTTGTCTATATGATACCCTCCAATTTCTACAATCGAACTCGGTGAAAACAGTGAAATCTGGAAAGAATTTTTTATTGATCCATGGACAGATTTGAGCTCCATTCATAAAGTATGTTTTTTGGTGAAATATAAAATTTTCTCCCAAATTTGAAGATAATCGATTAAAATATGAAGTTTCTAGAGCGAAAAAAGTAAAATCGACAGCTACATTTGTATAAGTGCTATAAATAAATCTGAACCGCTTTACTTTAAATCAAATAGCATCCATCCTTTGTCCGCAAACTTTACTTGTTCCCATATTTGATAGGATCGACAATAAATGCCAATTGTAATTTGATTACAAGAATAGATGGAGAGAGACACGGACATGGCATAATCGATTCAAAAGGATTTTCTAAGTCGATTGGTTAAAAAAAACGTTGGGCCTCTATCGTTTCTATTGTAAGCACAAACATACATATAATACCCTAGTGGAGCGTATAAAAAATGATATGTAGGGTGGGCCATTTAAAATTTTAGATTTGAAGTACCGTTTACTTTGACTTTGAAAGGTAAAATACATTATCTCATGTACATGGTGCAAAATAAACTAACTTCATGATTCAACCAAGTAAAAAACTACGAATTTGGAAAAATCTTTTTATTTTGCGCGTCTATGCAGTCAGACGAATATATACACCGAATTTCATGATTGTACCTGCGGCCATTTGGTTGGTACCATTTTTATCCCCTTTTCCCAATGTTACCCCCTTACGACTTTCTAAAATCACTTTATTTTACGTTTTTACGCAATTAGAGGGATGTACACACCGAATTACATCATTCAAGCTGTAGTCGTTTAGTTGGTACTATTTTTATTCCTCTGTACCCATTGCATCCCTTGGCAGTACGCATTTGTGAAAAAACCTTTTATTTTTCGTGTCTACGCAGTCAGAGGAATGTATATTCCGAATTTCATGACTCTAGCTGCGGTCATTTGGTTGGTACTATTTTTATCCCTTTTTTCCATTTTAACCCCAAATAGTACGAATTTCGAAAAATCCATTTTTTTTACGTGTCTACGCAATCAGAGGAAAAGTAAGCACCGAATTTCATTATTCTAGGTGCAGTCGTTTGGCTTGTACCATTTTTATCCCTCTATTCCCATTTTCCCCCTTAAAAGTACGAATTTGGAAAAAATAATTTTATATTATGTATCTTCTCAATTAGAGGAATATACACACCGAATTTCGTGTTTCTAGCTGTTGTCGTTTGATAGGTACCATTTGTAACCCTTTTGCCCCATTTTACCCCCTACGAATAAAAATCACTTTATGGTGCACGTTTTTGTTATAGGGCGAATGCACATTCCCAATATCAAGTAAGTACAAGCAGACATATTGAAAACATGTGCTTAAACACTCTAAAATATTAGGGAATATTATGGGTGTTTTTAGTCATTGTGAGGGAAAAATTTTTCCCTTTGGGCCGATTATCTCTTCGATTTATTTTGAGAATAATTATTATTTATTCCGTAAAATTGAGGTTTCAACAGATTTTAAACACTATTTTCTCAAACACCTATAAAATTATAGGCTATTTTGAAATTGAGGGAACTATATATATTATATATATATATATATAAATATTTAATTAATTTTGAGATTAGGCCCACAATTAAGAGGGGCTACCAAAGTAGTCAAATAAATCTTTAAAAGTATTAAAAAAAGGGTATTTGATTCCATATTTGTATATTCTGATAGGCAAGATTCCGATCATTTAAGCGCCATGGCCACACATCAAACTCACTCTTCAAACTGTCATTTTTTTGATTGTGTTAGTAAAAAAAAAACTCACACGGATAGGTTTGTGTGAGTTTGAAGAAAATCAAAACCATTTAGATATTTGCTTCGTCGCAGCAGAGATATGAAGCCTGTTTGAAGTCAGTTTGAGTGTGTGCACGAAAAAACGTCAATTGTCTTTATTTTTTAATTTTCGAAGCGATAAGTGTTTTGTTTTGGTGACGCGAGTTTTATAGAAATGGAAGAAAAAAAATTTATTTTGACAACTTTGAAATGAAGTTTGTTGCTATGAGTTTGATGTGTGGCTGTGATAAGGAAAACAAAATATTACCTATACATACAAGAGTTTGAACGAACAGTTTGACGTGTGGCCAGGGCGCTTTATAATTATCTAAATATTTAATTAATAGCACTGTCCAACAAATTAAGACTTTTTGAAGAATAAGCTTATAGTCCAACTGGTCTGAGTTTCTTGTTATAGGTGATCGAAGTTTTAATTTTTTTGGTCGAAGGGAGCTTTACACTAAGCGAAAAAACTGTTGTAAGTTAATGTCTGAGAAAATTCTTATTGTCAGAACTATATTGTGGAATTTTATGAGGATCATTTTTGTGGGAGATCTTAACCCTCTAGCACCGCTCTTTATGGGTTAATTTTACCCTTTTTCAAAAAAGCTGCAATTATTGCAAAAATACAAATTAACAAAAATTAATTAACAACAATTGTAAATATGTGGAGAGAGTTTGTAGAATCGGCTAAAATTATGTAAGAAAAATTATAAGTTGGATCTAAAAAATCGAACTTTTTGTACCCTTGTGGGTGAAAGTTAAAATGGGAAACACTTCAATCTTTCTAAATATGAATTTTTGGCCAAAATTTATAATTTTTTTTAAATAGTGTTTTTTTAAATATTTATCACAAACAAACTATATTTGTCACAAACATAGAGTGCAAAAACTTTTAAAATATATCAGAAACAATTCGACAATTTCGAAAAAATATTTTTATTTTCAAATTACAAAATCTAAAAAAGATAAAAATCTGTAATAAGAAAAAATATTTTTTACAGATATAAATATCAACGAATGATTACACTGCGTGTATTTCTTTATGGGCCCCATGATTTGGTGTCTTTTTTGCAAAAAGTGATTATTTTCTCAGGATTGCATCTTGCAAATCGTTTGGAATTTTGATCAACTCTCTGAGGCAATGTTGTAGCTCTTGTCTTGTGAACATATAAAATCAAAAAAAAAACTTCATCTTCAACGTCAAAATCGCAAATGTCGTCGCACAAATCTTGTAGGCTGTAGTGCGTATGTAGCGTATACGTGCTGTTGATTAAGGATAATATTACTCATACGCAGTGTAGTCGGGTAGACCATTAACAGGGACAAATTCAAAAGCGAGAATGTTACGATCGAAACACGCCTTTATTTTTGTAAAAAGGGCATAAATTTGAACAAAAATTATCCAAATTCTAATGAGATCATTTCAGCCCTGCAAGATATATTTATATTTAAACAGTGTTAAGAATCATTCCTGGGAAGTTCATATGTTCTAGAAAGTTGTTTATTGAGATCTTATATACATTTTTGTTGTTTCCTTGAATTTTGAAAAAAAAAAAATAATTTTTTAAAATCTAGTTTTTTGCGATTTATTCATTAGATTGGCGTCTATACAGTCAGATGAATGTACACTCCAAATTTCAAGTTTCTAGCAGTTTTCATTTGATATTTTTTTGTATTTCCACTGTATTTTTGTATGTTGCACTTTTGTCAATTTTTTCTGAATTAAAACATATCCATATCAAACAAATTCCTCTTGATTATGGAAATGTTCGTTGGGTTGCCACAAACAATTGAAAAAGAGTTTATCACTGAGCCGACAGTTTTAGCGTTTCACCAGAAATGAAAGATAAAATCAACAAATCGTCGCTATCCACCAATCCCGCAAATCTTCAGTGGCAATAATAAAGAAGTTCAGAAAAATAACAAATGACATAGAAAGAGCTTTATTTCAGGTCTCATAAAAAGGGGACAAAACACACTGACATGTTTCTTTAATCCCCTCCGACAATTTCATTGGAATGCGGTAATTATTAATTTCCTGCGGTACTTACCGATCGGTACCATTGCAAAAATTCCCACTGAACTGATGGCTGCCCATCAGGGTGTTATCCTGTGAATCGCGACCCACTGAACGATTCCACGTGCCGCCGAGTAGCGGCTGATCGTTGTCTTTCAGGCGTCCGCGTGACTTTCGTCGCTGCTGTTGTTTGTTGCTGTGTAACAAATCCATATCGGAGGCAGTGCTTGTATTGGCCACATGTAAATTGGAAGCTCTTGATGCACATGGTGTGGCGAGGCTATCGTGTGATGTGAAGAAACCTTGCTGTGAAACGCTTTGGCCAAATTTTGGCTGTGACATGCCAAATTTGGAGCCTAAATCTGGAAAAAGAAAACAAATGATAAATAAAGTAAAGGGATTTTATATATATTCAGTAATTAATGTATTACTAAACTACGTATTATATATTGTTAGTGTATATGCTCCAAAAACTAATCCATATTTTGTGGTCGTAAAGTTGTTTTAATATTTTGCATCATTATCGCTTATTTCGTTTATCGGCGTAATAAACAAGGGGTCTATCTCGTAATATTTTGGTTACTACAAACAAATGCACAAGGACATAATATCCTAGCAGATGGTATTTAGGTTGGGTTAGCACGCCGCGCCCCGTCAATACGTCAATCAATTGAAATGTTTGAAGTGAAAGAAGGTAGCTTGACAAACAATCTTCGCCCTTCTGCCCATATGATGTTCTTTGGGACCTTTGCCTTCGGCCTGAGCTGTAGCTGAGCTGTTTTACACCTTTTCAAAATATGCTACAGCTAAATCGAACAGGCGATGGGAAATCTTTTAAAAAATGTATCTGTTTTTCCGGGGGTTAATAAAATCCACCGGAAATTTATTTGAATTTTGTAATAATTTCGTAATTTTAAGATAGAAGAAATAATTTAGTAATTTTAAGAAGAAGAAGAAGATGTTATAGAATGATGAAATAACTATAACTTTTTAGGCCCAACCCTACGGTAGGCGTGGGCAGTTCAGCTTATAAGAAAAATCAGTCTGACAGAATGATGTGATGACAATAATATGAAATGACCAAAATGATTCAAATTTTGATAATATATTTCAATCAGCCACAGATTTATTATTTATTATAAGAACTTAATTTTCTATCATGTAGGTGAACCGAAAATCACAAAAAACAAATGGAATATCAATATCTACATATCAAAGTCCTATTGTGCCAATATGTAAAAATGCGAATTTATAACGAAGTGAAGTTAGAATGGAATATTTGATTCCACGCAGTAAATTCATTTTCCGTCGGAACATTTTCTTCAAATGGGTGAGACAAAAACACCTCTAAAAAATCTCAACCTAATGTCGACATGGGGTGTACCTATAGAAGCAAGTTCCGGTGTAGAGTCGATCCTAATCTGACAAGCTTTACAGTTCCCAGTGATATTCCTTTACCCTTGCATCTAAAAAAGGTGAATATCTGCTGACCATCTCCTGATTGTCTTGACTGTAGCTTCCATATCGATAGCGACGTATTGTCGTTCTTTATCTGGCAAGATCATTACATTTAAAAAACTCAAACATAAATTATATTAATTCATAGAAATTAATAGCCTAAGATACACAAAACTGAGATAAGAAAATATTTATGATCCTACCTAACATTTAAAAATATTTGCTTATAATATTCAAGAGTTTAGTAATAGTTATTCCATTTAACTAAACGGATCTTTATTAATATTTTTAGAGATTATATTTATTTACTCTACTTTTTGTAATTTTGAATCGAAAAGTTACGTTCAACATTCACTGAGGAATGGGGATTGATAAAATTTCAGAAAATAATCGATATATATCGCCAAATACGTGCACGTGTGCCCAATTAATTTTATCATAGCTCACATCTGCCACAAGTTATAATTTTCGTGATCATCTTAATGATAGGACATTACTCCCAGCTGAGAATAAATATTTTAAAAATTGTGCTGATTATTCCTAAATAATTTAATTAGAAGATTTTCCTGATAGATTTGGTATCATATGGCTACTGCAGATCATTAATATTAGTAAAATCAATTATTACTAAAATTATTTGAAAATAGTAATGAGGTGATTTTCGTTTAAATCCGCAGTAGAAGCTGCATTGTTATCTAATGAACACAAATTTTTCTAGATAGTAAAATATGACTGCATATTCATTAAAAATATACATAAATAATTAAAAATATAATAAAATGTACTACATTTTATTTTTTTTTGAAGTAAACACGATTTTAAAATTTGTTAATATTTTTAAAATTCTTCAGGATAAAATAAAACTCGAATGGCTCCCTTATTCCAATATACTAAATATTACTTAAATTATAGCGATTCGAGGGGTGAAACATATCGTAGTATCACATGAACTTCTGCATCAAAATATGGAATTTAATAAGTTCGAGTTGTCTACTTTCTTGGACAAAATACAGCATGCAGAACACGATACTGACCTAATAATATGGTAATAATATCAATATTAAAATACTGGATATATGTAAATCAATTTTAAATTTTCTAATACACTTTTCAATTTTCCCATCACTACTGAAGAGTAAAACTTTCAATATATCGCAAACATATAATATTTTCAGTAATTTCAGCGACTGAAAACAATATTGGTAATATCCCTTACAATTTGAAGAAATATTTCTGATGAATTGAAATTAATTTGAAAAGTACTAATTCAGTGCTACTCATGGAGAAATCGGGGCAGACTAGGTCTGTTCTTGAATTTGGCCTCACCAAGTCCTTAGGTCTGATTACAGCCTGACTATCCCAGTAGATGTTGACTCCAGTGTTCGCCACAACATTTTAGCGCAATCACTCCGCAACTTTTCCAATTTTCCAAATTAACTTTCATACCAATAAGTTAGCAACCGTCTGTGTAAAATTTGAGATAAAGATTTCTATCACAAATTCCGCCCACCCAGTCATTCCTACCTTGGACGTGTATTATTCTCAAATAGAGGCACCGTCTTTGTGTAGTCCACCTTATGTAAAAGCGATGACCTTTGCTGAGAAATCCCCATATAAAATATGTAACTATTGAAATCCTAATTTTAAACTGATAATTAGACCAGTCTTGGTCCTAATATTCAATATAAGTCTGAGCAGACAGATTACGCTCATCTTCAAGTGCAGTCAATCAAAATTGGAAACAACACATTTGCTGTTTTTGTTAGAAATCTAGCGTAATGTCTACGGGCATATGGAGCTGGCTAGTCATCTTTGAAACAGTATATATGTGGGATACTCTGCACAAAGGATCAAAGAAAATATCTCGTTTTTTTTTTTAAATAATTTTTTTGCTGATCATGAAGCTTATGCAGAGCGAAGTAAACGGGGTAGTTTTGGGTGAGCGATAGAGGCTAATGTAACTTATTGTACAGTTAAGAAATTTAGACGGGCGAAGATAAGTGTGAAAGGTATTTTCTTTCAAAAATATTAAATAAATAAAGTAAATGAATTATTTAATTGTTTATGAACCCAATTTAAGAATTTTTGATTAGATCATAATAGCGAACCTACATGTTGAAGCAGAATGAACCTTATAGGGTTTGAATTCTTTATACCTTTTTTAATTATTATTCTTTCTTTGATTTTTTTCCGCATTTTGTGAAGGAAACTTGGGGAATTAATTATGAAACATTACACGATCGAACAACGTACAAAAATAATTGAATTTTATTTTTCAAACCAACAGTCCAATTCGCAATATTCACAATTCGGGAATGAGCGATGTAGTCCATTTCCTATTAAATGGGTATGTCAACAAGCAAAACTGCAGGATTTGGGCTACGGAAATTCCAACAGCAGTTTATCAGCGACAATCACACCCACTTAAGTGTATTGTTTGGTGCGGTGTACCCTCCGATAATTGACCCATATTTTTTTGAAATTTTGCGAAAAGTTATGGAAAATTTGGTAAAAAGGGCACGTATGTGCGAAGCAGAAGATGGACATTATTTATATATATTTTAAAGCTAATTGCAAAAAATTATAATAATCGCATAAATAAAAAAGTTATAAACCATTTAAACCATATAGTTCATTCTGCGCCACCCTGCATAATTCTGAAAGGGCATGTTGAGTTGATAATTTTTTGTTGAATAAACTAATAGCCCAGCTGCTTTGAGTTACAAAAAAATTACTAGGGTTAAAATTCGTCCATGTTTTTTGGAAGATCGATCTTTTTCAACAGAAAATGTGGGTGTTTCTGTAGATCACGGTAAACAAACTAGTAAATAAAAAAAAAAAAATTTTTCAAATCCATGCTTTATGCAAGCAGAATTCTATTGGGCCTAGAAATTCTTTTTTAGTTATCTTTTGTAGAAGGAAAAATTACTGCGTTATCAGGAGCAGAAATAATAGATTTTTAATTTGTGGTTTGTATGGGAGGTACCACGCCCCTTTGTACAATCCCGCCCATATTTGCAGCAGCACTTAAAAAATCCACACCAAACCGACGTACCAAATTTTGTTCAAATACCGTTATCAGGAGCAGAAATAATAGATTTTTAATTTGTGGTTTGTATGGGAGGTACCACGCCCCTTTGTACAATCCCGCCCATATTTGCAGCAGCACTTAAAAAATCCACACCAAACCGACGTACCAAATTTTGTTCAAATACCGTTACCAGGAGCAGAAATAATAGATTTTTAATTTGTGGTTTGTATGGGAGGTACCACGCCCCTTTGTCCAATTGGTCAAATTTTTCCATTTCCTTGTATTGTCATCGAAAATGATTAAGTGTGCAAAATTTGAGCAAAATTGGTTGAGAAAAAAGCTTTCAAAAATTTATTTCAAATTTTGTGGCACACAAACATATATAGAAAGTAACCTTATATAAAGCATGGAAAAATACAAATTGAATATTTTTGCAAAATTTTCATTTTCGCGGCAGATATGGCTAAAATGATTTTCCGCATGACATATTTCTTTTGTAATTTTCTCTCGATCTATCCACCACATCCAGCGGATTTTTTGCATGTGCTTTAAGAACCAATGCCGCTTGTAACATACATGTAGTCAGTCGCGAAGAAATTGACAATTGTTGCAAATTTCCAAAATTCGCGATTGTAATTGCAATTATTTCAACTTTCGATATCTGAAACAATTCGTTCACAAATATTCCCTTTTTAGTCAGCAATCATATGCCAACAAAATATATTAGGTTTCTCTGTATGATAGGAGGTAACGCGGGTTTTTCTAAAGATCTTCTAAAGCCTTCAAGTCTTTTTATGGTGAGAAAACGAAAAACTGTGAACGCCATTTAACTCAACTTTTTCTAAACCTCCAGACGTATAGCATCCGCTACAAATATAATATGGACTGTCGGACGGTATAATTAATTGTTTACCGATAAAAAATTTGTTCGGAACAAATACAAATTTCTTTTGTTAGATGGCAACACATTTAGCCTAACAGCCGAGTAAGAAATATATGTTGAAGAAAATTAATTAATTAAAATTCATAATAAATTGAATTTTATTTAAGGAACAAATATATCGATTTTCATTAAATTTCATCGATTAGAAGAAAATTCATCCTAATTTGAAAATTTTCAAGAATTATTTTAAATACTTAGTTGAACCCTATGATAACCGTATGTATGTCAAATTAAAAAAGAGAATATGTGCTAAAAATAATTAAAATTGCAAGCTTATATCTGCATTGGTTTATCATTAAAAACCATTTAAATTTTCCCTCTTAACAAGTAAAATATGATGTAACTAAATAAACAAATTAATGTTAAGTTATAATGATTGTTAAGTATTTTAACAGATATTCTCCTCTTTAATTTGACACTAATAACATTATCATAGCGTGAGAATATCTATTTAACATAGTTTTTGAAAAATTTTATACTTTGGAAATTTGTAGTCCTGTGAAGGAGCAACATGAAAAATTAATTACGCCAATTAACTCCATTTCATTTCCATTAGTATCAGACATATATCATCCGGTTCAAGTGATATACAACTGAAATCTAAAAATGTATGAGGAAAATTCCTTTATGTGGGCAGATTCGCTCATCTTCAAGACTATTCGATCAAATATGGATAATTTCAAAAACCCTATCTATGTTTGTTAGATATAAGGGCACATATGAAAAACAAAAAATTAAGTAAGAAATTTTAATAAAATTAAGGAAATTGGTGTTTATTAGGCTCTCAGGTTACCTATCTTCAATTTAAGTTTGATTTTAGTATTTTTATCAAATCAAATTTGACAAAAAAACTTGTTTTATTTACTCATTTGAAATATAAGTGTACATAAATTGAGAAAGTTCTTTGGAATCATTTCTAGTATGCTGAAGTATAATTTGTTAAAATTTCTAAATACTTTCTAGTATCTCCGAAAAAATTAAAAAAAATGTATACACGCTCCAGGCTATAGTGGACTGATGCATCATGCCTCGGAGAGGGTTAAATAAAACGTGCGTGGGATTTTTTTTCAGGATACGGCATCACACAAGGATACAACATTTCCTGTTTAGTTAAAAAACAGCTTTTGAATGGGCACCGGATCACGTTTGCATGTGGCCAAAATAAATTTAAACCAATCGAAAGAAAAGCAAAGAGAAAATAAATACTCCCAAATGTGGGTCAAAATAAACGAACAAAAAAAACATCGTTACAAGGGAAAGGAAGACAGGAAAGCAGACAAAGAATGTTTAATCATAAAAAAACACAAAAAAATCACAAGGAAACCCTAGACACAGAGGAAACAAAATCGAAAACAAGAAAAAAATATAATCAACAAATCTTACCCAAGAAACTACGACGATCTATGGAAAAACGACGCAGACTACCCAAATCGATGCACTGTTCATCGCCGTTCATAGTGGGCGTAATGGAAAGTTCAGTGGTATGAAAGTTAACACCTCCAATGCCGCCACCACCACCCGCAACACCACTCAAACCACTGCCACCGATACTGTTGTTATTATCTCGGGCCAGAAAGCTGACATGACTGGACGACGACAAGCCCGCCAAAACATCCGAGTCACCGCCAGCCGTGTTAGCTGATGTTGCCGCCGCCGCAGTCGTCGTTAAGTAGCCGCTACGTGTTACACTGCCGCCATAAAAGCTGCCATCCAATTCGGCCATTTGTTGCTCATTGGCTGTGAGGGGCTGTATGGAACGTGAGCTGTGCTCTCGATACAGCGGACCCGGCGATGGCACCAAATGACGCAAAGTACCATTCAAGGATAGACGAGGATTCATAATTTCCGGATAACTGGCACGTGGTTTTTGCACGTATCGTGGCGGCTGTTGCTGCTGCTGCTGCGACTGTTGCTGATGCGTTGCGGTTGCCGCCGTTGCCGTTGAGGGCACTCTTAATGAGTTGCTATTGCAATTGGTGTTTCGGGCCAAGAATGTTTTGTAATTTTTGTTGTGACTGCCTTCACTCATATTGCTGTAGCTGTAGCTGTTGCCGTTGTTGTTTTTGTTATTGTGTTTGGTGTTGCGTTGCTCTTGGTGTCGTTGTCGTGGTGGCTGCCGTTACCAACGTTGCTGTTGCCGTTGCAAGTGCTGTTGTTCATGTTGTGGTTGTCCGGCACAAGTGTTGTGGCAGCGATTCTTGTTGTTGCTGATTTAAAGGCAAATTCGAGCCTGGCTGTGCGCCGTTGTTGCGGCCTTTAATGGGGGCGAAGGGGCCGTGTGTCGGCAGTGTTGTTTATCTCGGCAATTGATGTTGCTGTTGCTGCTGCTCTTTTTTGCTACAGAGTGTTGCTACATTTGACCACGCTATCATTTCCTCCAACATCCGTTGTGTTTTTTGCCGGTCTATGAAAATGAAATCGGAATTCGTTGTTTGTTGTTGATATCATTGTATGCAAGTGTCTGTGTCTGTGTGTGTGTCAGTGTGTGTTTGTATTTTTGTGGAAATAACAAAATTTGGTGTTTTTTCGGTTTGTTAAAAAAGGAAACTTTTGTTATTTATTTGCGGTGATTACAAAAGTTCATAACAGGTTAGGGAAGGAACTTCATCGAAAGCATATCAAATTTTGAGGACAGGTTGCATTGGATTTTTTTATTACGACTTGATTTTTTTCTCCCTGCTGAAGATGTCGAGGAAAGTATTGAAGTGCACAACTAGAAACTAGACAGAATTGGTGCAGATTATATTATAATTTATTGCTGCAAAGACATATCCAAAGTATACAGAGTGTAAAATTTAAACAGGTGGGCACTGCGATGGACTTTGGTTAAAAATGACAACCCTCAATAATGGTCATGGTTCATTTCAGCATTCTTGAATTATAGAATTCAGAATTTTAAGTCCATAAAATAGATACTAAACTTAGCAAAACTTTTTCATTTTCTGGTCTAGTTCACGTTAAAAAATCTTGACAATTTTGAGGGATATAATTATTCAATAATTTATTGTAATTTTTCTGCTAGTCCTAAAAGCGATATATATAGGTACCAAATGAAAGAAACTCCCCAAGGGCCACCCAAGTAATTTTCGTGATTTTGGAAAGTGGAACAAAAAAGCCAAAAAAGTCTATTGAAACCTTATACATTCATTATCGTTCGAGGCAACTGTAGCAATTTTCTAGTAAAATGTATTTTAAGTGATTAACTGTCCTACTATGGGATGGGTCACGAAAATAAATTTCAGCGGTTACCCCACAGAAATGAAGATTGGGTTGTTTAAGCCATCTGTGAGCTAAAGGCTCTTGAAAACACCCCAAAAAATTATGTTTTTTCCGTGTAATTATACACTCCATGAGAGTATTATGTCTTTGGGCATTTGTTTGTAACACCCAGAAGGAAGCGAGATATACCCATTGTTAAGTATACCGATCGACTTAGAATCACTTTTTGAATCGATTTAGCCATGTCCGTCTGTCTGTCCGTCTCTCTGTCCATCTATTCGTGTAATCACGATACAGGTCGCAATTGTAGCCAGAACCAAACGAAACTTTGCACAACGAAGTTTTTCGGGATAAGGACGAACGCTATTTAATTTGAAGAAAGTCGGTTCAGATTTAGATATAGCTCCCATACGAATTTCACCCCCGATTTGACTTTTTTCACGCTGGATACCACACATTTTAACAGATTTTGGTTCAAATTTGGTAGAACATCTTATTTTCCCAATATAAACGCCTATGATAAAAATGTGTCAGATCGGTTCAGATTTATATATAGCCACCATACCACCAATATCACCTTTTCCGTTCTAGAAACCATATATTTTATCACATTGTTTTCAAATTTGGCAAATCATCTTATATTTAAACTAGGAACACCTGTGGTGAAAGTAGGTCAGATCGGTTCAGATTTATATATAGCTCCCATTCAAATTTCGCTCTCGATTTGACTTATTCTGCTCTAGATACCACATATTTTAACAGATTTTCTTCAAAATTGGCAAAATATCTTATGTTTCCACTAGAAACAACTGTGGAGATCGGTTCAGATTTATATATAATATATATATATCACCTTTTCCGTTCTAGAAACCACATATTTCATCAGATTGTTTTCAAAATTGGCAAAACATCTTATATTTAAACTTGGAACACCTCTGGTGAAAATAGATCAGATCGGTTCAGATTTATATATAGCTCCCATTCAAATTTCGATACCGATTTGACTTTTAGTGCTCCAGATACCACATATGTTAACAGATCTTCTTCAAATTTGCCAAACTATCTAATGTTTCCACTAGAAACACCCATGGTGAAAATGGGTCAGATCGGTTAAGATTTATATATAGCTTTATATTTATATTCACTCTCAGCTTGACTTTTCCCCCCAGAAACCACGTATTTTCAGAGAATTTCTTCATATTGTGCATAAGACGTTATACTTGAGCTGGAAGAACATATTGTGTAAGTGGGTCACATCATTCCATGTTTGGATATAAAGGGTGTTTTTTATTGGGGTATAGAACTTTAAGTTGGCATCACTTTTTTAACTGGCGGTCATTTTGTCAGCTGTCAAGTGATTAATATTTAGTTTGGTTTGCCATTTCATCATGAACAGGTTGACAAAAGAACAACGCTTGCAAATCGTGCGAATTTATTTCGAAAGTAATGGTTCAGTTCGCGAAGTTCACCGCAAGCTCCGTCCATTTTATGGTCGACATAATCGTCCATCAGAGCAATTAATTCGGTTAACCGCATAATTTCGCGGAATGGACCTGTCAATTGGCCACCAAGATCGTGTGATTTGACACCATTGGATTATTTTCTTTGGGATATGTGAAGTCGCTCGTCTACGCCAACAAACCAGAAACGTTAGGGGACTTGGAAGCCAACATGCGTGGCGTTATTGCCAACATACGGCCCCATATGCTGGCTATATTCGAGCCAGCCGCGGCGGCCACATGCCCGAAATCATATTTAAACATTAATGGCATAAAATTATCCTTCCAATAAAGCCAAATTGATGGACATTAAAACGATTTTCTTGTGTTTTATTTCAATTCGAAGTTCTATACCTCAGTAAAAAACACCCTTTAGCTCCGATATAAATATTCTTCTCGATTTGACAAATTGGGTAGCTTATGATTAACATACAAACATTCTTTCCAATTTTTTAATTTTTAATGAATTGAATTGTATTTGGATAGAAAGTGGAGTGTATCACATAGTTGGCCCCACCCGACTTTAGCCTTTCCTTACTTTTGTATTTTTTTCTGAGTTATAGTCCATGGGGAGCAGTTTAAATAATAATTTTTATTCTTGTCTTGGAATAACTCATTGGTCGTTTTTATTGATTTTTTGCGGGTTTTAAAGGTGACAGGTAACAACTCATATTTCTTGGAAACATTTTGTAAGAGATGTAATGAAAAATAAATAGGAGGAACCAATAGCTTTCGAATGATGCCAAAATGATGAATACCGGACGAAAATGGCGTCAGTGACTCCATTTTTTGTTGAATAATTTAATGCAGGCGATGGTTTTCACAGCTAAAAGGTTCAAACACCTACAAAAATGAGCGCTGCGGCGTCATTAGGCATAATTCGAAAGGCATTGACTGCAGCTATTTATTTTTTATGAAATGCTATCACCAAATTCGAAAAAGGTTTCGGTAGTCACTGTGAAAATCCACAAAAAAATTACTATCAACGTTCACTAATTCAACCAATAAGTTACTCTAAGACAAGAATTAAAATTTTTATTTAAAATTCTTTTAAAAAAAAAAATTTGGAAAAAAAGGCCAGACGAAAAAAATTACTCCGGAAAACATGAATTTTAGGGTTATTTTCAGGAGCGTTTAGCTCACAGACGGCTTGATCTAGGAATAAAATATTTTGCTAATCATCATTAAACAATGCAAACTTTCTTTTCGTGGGGTGACTTGAACTTGTTTTTCCATTTGTATGGACGGCGACCCAGCCTACTATACATACCGAAATATTATTTTTCTATGCATATTTTTAGAGATATTTAATATATATATAATGTTGTTTGTTGATAACCAAAAAATCTGCGTTTTTATAAAATTTGAACTACAATGTAAGAATAATATTGACTCTGTATCTTAAAGGATGATGGCGCATATAAAAATTACTGGAAAAATAAATCTAATAAATGTGATTTTTTCCCAAAAATGCGATTTTTTTCCACAAATAACCGACATTCTTTAATTTCGATCAATGATCAGAGGAAAAAATATTTGTAGCGTTAAAACACAAATTAACCAAATTCAAAAGTTCTTTTAATAATTCCTGTCAACGATGTTTAAAGCCAATTGGCGAATAGATTTCAAAAAATAATTTTTAACGCCAATATTAATTTAATTTGTTGAACTTTTCAACAAAAATCGTATTATGCACCTATTAAGTTTTGTTCATTGTTTCCATTATTCGCTATAAATCGGTTTAAAAATAATGTTACCTTTGTGAAATAATCGATTAAAAAAAATCTCTGAAGGATCGTTTTCATCCACTTTGGGTATGAATAACTCCTTAAGGAGGGTTTTATCACTCACCTAAACCTAAAACTAAATTGATGTGTTCTTTAGTCAAAATCGAATTAAGCATATCACGGTGATGTCCTTAGATTTTTCATTTTCTGTGTAAAAAATTAAATTTTAATTTTCGAGAATTATTTATATAAAAATATTATTTTTATGAGAATTGCTTACATTCTAATGGTCTGGCTGAGGGAATGTAGTTATCAATTTTCATCTTCTTTCATATACATTTAGTCCGCAAAATATACTAACATATTACATATATTTTAACGAAGGTAAGTAAGAAGTAAGGGCTATCAAAGACAAAGTAGTTTGAAGAACAAGCAACTACATTTATTGAAATTTTAATGCTAAAATTAATTGTTGGGTTTAAAAATCATATTTCTCAATCGATTTGACACATATCACTTTTTGGTACTACAAACATAGATCACAAAGATCGGTTCAGAAAAAACACCTGTAGGAAACAACGAAAAATTCACAAGCGAAATAATGTCGTCGTTTTGGATATTAAAAAATCAAATTGGCACCCTGTTTGAAGTTTTGCATTTCGCACTAATTTATCAAGAATTTTTTAGGCAATCCAACATTATAAATTGTTTAAAATCTTCGAAAAATGATATACTTTATATGATATTCTGACATGACCAGGGATCAAAAATATTGCAAATCATCTGGATAAAACCTCTCGTCTAAGTAAGTATGTATTTTCCATTCAAAACTTACCACTGTGTAGTTGTACCAAAGTGTTCTTTAACATGTCTGCAAATAGTATCTATAACTAAAAACTGTTGAATTATTCCACAGAAATTATAATATCGTCTGAACCGGTCAAAATAAATATGTTCACTAGAATGGATCCATTTTTATACCCTCCACCTCCAGGATGGGGGTATACTAACTTTGTCATTCCGTTTGTAACACCTTGAAATATCAATCTGAGACCCTATAAAGTATATATGTTCCTGATCATTATAAAATTCTAAGACGATCAAGCCATGTCCGTCCTTCCGTCCGTCCGCCGTCTGTTGAAAGCATGCTAGCATCTAAACGAAACGTCTTATAGTTGTAAATAGGTTGGGATTGAAAGTGGACGATATCGGCCTAGAGGGTACATTTTTTCCCTCACAAGGACTGAAAATATCCCTAATATTTGAACGATTTAAGCATGTTTTTTTTTATTATTTTTGCTTATATTAGCTTGATATTTGGTATGCGTATTCCCTTTATAGCAAAAAACCTGCACTATAAAGTGATTCTTATGTATAGGGGGTGAAATTGGACAAAAATAGATAAAAGTGGTACCTAACGAACGACATTTACAAAATCATATATCGACATATAATCGACATATATCTAAATCTGAACCGATCTGACCTATATTCATCATGGGTGTTTCAAGTGGAAATATAAGATGTTTTACCAAATCTGATGATAATCTGATATTATATGTGGTTTCTAGAGCGGAAAATGAAATGAAATGAATCGGGAGCGAAATTTGAACTAAATCTGAACCGATCTGACACATTTTTACTACAGGTGTTTGTAGTTGAAATATAAGATGTTTTGCCAATTTTAAAGAAAAACTGTTGTAATATGTGGTGAAAAGAGTCAAATCGGGAGTGAAATTCGTATGAGGGCTATATCTAAATCTGAACCGATTTTCTTCAAATTAAATAGCGTTCGTTCTTGTCCCGAAAAACATCATTGTGCAAAGTTTCATTTAGTTATGTCTACAATTGCAAGTAAATCGACTCAAAAAGTGATTCTAAGTCGATCGGCATAATTAACAATGGGTCTATCTCGTTTCCTTTTGGATGTTACAAACAAATGCACAAAGACATAATACTCTCGTGGAGTGTATAATTATTTCTTCCAAATTCGTACTTTTAATATTGGAATAGAGGTATAAAAATGGTACCATGCAAATGGCTGCACCTATAATAATGAAATTCGGTGTATAGATTCCTCTGACTGCATAGATACTAAATAAAGAGTTTTTTCCAAATTCGTACATTTAACGGATACAATGGGAATCGTGGGATAAAAATTGTACTAACTAAAAGGGTACAGCTAGAAGGCTGAAAATTGTTGTGTACATACCTCTAATTTCGTAGACACGCAACATAAAGAGATTTTTGAAAATGGTACTTTAAAGCAGATCAAAATGGTACTAACCAAATGGCCGCAGGAATTCGGTGTATACATTCATTTGACATTTATATTCGTATTTTTTTACCTTTACTTCAAAAATGGGTAGGGTCATGACGTTAGTTTATCTTATACTGTGTACGTGAGAGATAATGGGGTTTCAAAATGTGTACTTTTGGAATTAATATAGGATGGAAATACAACCAATCAAACTTGTGCACCCTCTATCCTAAACTTAAACTTTTTTGAAGATTGCAACAAAAAAATAACATTTTTTTATTTGTACTCGTATTTGTATTCGGCCATGAAAAAATAGAAAAATAATTAACGTCATAACGAAGAAAAGAGTGTATACATGTAAAAGATCTATGTATAAATATAGAAGTTATGGCCGTCTCCAAAGAATTTTTTAAAAGTCGTGATTTTCTAAATTTGTGGTTATATAGTGCGAAAAACAACTGCGTAAATTAAATAACAAATATAGAATCTAAATGAATGAAAAATGATGAAAGTATATAGATAAATGTAGAAGTATGTGTCGTATGACTAAATCAATTTAAAGAAAAACTTTGTAAAAGAAAGTGACACGTTTTCCCTACATCATAGATACTATTTTTTATTTATAGATTTTCTCAAGTAGGCCTCGTTTAGTTCGCTATGGCCTTATCTATAATTTACAAAGGTTGTTTTCATTTTCATCATGATTTTTTAGTTCAAGGTTGTCATAGCTTCTAGATTTATTTATAGATAATTTATGTTTAGGAATTGTTTTCTGTTATAATATTAGCTATTAAAAAATAAAAGAAAATAGTTTTCCATTTTTTTTTTGATTTCTTGACGAAAATCGGAATTTTAGATAAAAATTTAAAAAATAATATTCAAAAATTATTTTTTGTATTGATTTTATGGCTCGCCTCAATACAAACATTTGTAGGTTTCGGATACAATTTTTTATTTTTTTGTTGCATAGCGTAATCAGTATAGGTAAAAACATATTTTTGTTCTGTCGTTAATGCTGCTATTTCCCTCCGACCTTGATGTGTTTCCCAATTATACCTCCAAAAATCTATATATCTCCTATTTGTGGAAACATTCTCATGTCCTTGGTTAAAATGTTGTATACTTTGGATATGTTGACCAGCAATAAATATTTATAAATTTCAGAGTTTCTGCAGCAATTGTCATCCGATTCATGGTACTTTTTAAAAACTTACCTGGACATCTCCTCCCCGTCTGAAATATATTTTCATCTCAAGATTTTACAAGAAAAAATTGACTAAAATTTTACAACACTGGAAAACTTCTTAATCAAGAAGCAGATTTTTAATTTCAATCAAGCCTGAGTTCGTGCAATTTGGAGTTCCTTCCCCAACATTCTGTTTGTGGTGCGGCGAATTTGTAATGGGTGGTTTTCTACTGGTGGCCGGGAAGCGAAATTCAACAGGAAAAAAGCAACAAAAGGTTTACAAGTGGATTCGTTCGTTTTTTTTTAATTTTTTTTCTACATTCACTTTAAACAAAATATACACGTTTTTACTATTTTTAATTGCTTTCAGAGTTGTTAGCAACACATACACACACACACATAGAGACTGAAGCACTAGCGAGCGGACAGCATCTACGAAAACTGCCCGGAGTGAAGCAGGAAGAGTTGATGTAGAGATCGAGTGTTTGTGGCAGGTGGATAGGTGGGTGGCAAGTGGGTGGTTTGGTTTGGTTTCCGGTCTAGTTGCATACAGGTGGATTAACAAAAAGTGTTACTTTGTAGTTGTAGTTGTTGCAGTGGCTGTTTCTTTCTTTTCTTTTTTTGTTTTGTTTGTTTGCTGGTGTTGGCCAGATGTGATGTGGCATTTATACTCATCACAGTGGTTTTGCTCTACAGGACAGGTGGTGTCGGTGCAATGACGGTGATGGTGGCTGTGGTGGTGATGGTGCTGGTGGTGGTGGTTGTTGGGAAATATTCAATGCGGTTGAGGTGGTGTTTAATTTAAAGAAAAATGTTTTTTTTTTTTTGCATGCAAAATTGTATGATTCGTGAGGTGTAAAAAATACGCATTTCAAATTACTTTCTTAAAATGTTGCTTAATTCAGGTATAATTTAAATAAAATGTGTAAAAGTGAAAGAAGAAAAAATAAAGTTGGGTGAGATAGCAGTGAAGTTGGGGTTTTTCTTGGCTATTACTTCTTCATAACGATAAAAGATTGCCTTATTGATGACAATAGGTACTCGGTTACAAAAATGTTTCGATATATTTTTCTGCCTGGTTTACATTGATTTAAATGTATAAATCCGAAGAACGTTTATATATTATACACACAATTTGAAAAGCATTGCTTTATTTACAATCAATCTTGAATTTTAAATAGAATAAAAAAATAGAATAGAATAAAAAAAATTTACATTCTCCACGAATAACGAATAATTATGAATTATGTGTCCAACATATTCTATTAATCGATATTATGCGGGGCTATAAGTTATCGCACATAAAATTCTGAAGTCGACATCTGATTTAAAATAATCCGTTGGCTCCATTTAGTGTAATTCTACCAACAACCCTATACAACAAAAATTTTTTAGAGGGTCTATTATATTTTCTTAACTCGAAAACGTTATTAAAAATATAATGTATTATATTAAAATATAATTAATTTTTTTAAATTTTTAATATAATTTCAATATTTACATTTATATTTTCAATATTTTATTTATATTACACCCTCTTATATGTCGTATTAAAAGTAATTATGTTGGCTTAAAATTTTATGAAAATAACTTTCGCAAAGAAGCATAGGTTTGGGATCTGACTTCAAAAAATTAAAAGAAAAAATTAAAAAACTCCTCAAAAACAGATAATAATCAAAAAAATATGAAAAATATTGCATCTTAACGAAAAAATCAAAATAAATGATTTAAACTGTGATATTCTTCTGGCTCAAGATAATTTTGCATCTATAATTAACTCAAAGAGTACGGGTGTATTGATGAAAAATCGCTACGAAACCATTTTGAAAAATTATTTCATCAGACAGTAATTCATTCCATTTCCCTAAAAGGGAAAATCTTCCCAAAGAAGAATTTGCTTTACCAGAGGGAAATGGATAACATAAAAACTGTTCAACTAGAAACTTTAAAAAGAAATCAATCATTTTTGTATGATGTCATTTAAAAGATATTAACAATTTTTTTTGTTATATTTCTATTTATGGAGATATCTACCATCATAAAGTTCAATTTATTTTGAAATATTTGCTCCCAGTTTCTGTAAAATATTTTCGTCTTTAGAAGAACGAATCTTCTATATTAAAGACTTTCTCAGTCACATGAGTTCATTCATTGTTTCTTTAAACATTTTTAATCTATATTAGTTGTCAGTGACTGATGTCAGTGACTTAAAAATTATGATGCCTTTGACTCTGACGATATGTTCCTCGAGAGTAGAACATTTTAGAAAAAGTATTTTTGAATTGTAATTTGTCAATATTTTAAATAGAGCACACCAGTTACTAAATGAAGGTATTTCAAGCCATGTTCAATGCAAAAAAGAAATTAATTTTTTTCCCGGGAATTCCCGATAATGAAACTTTCCATTGCCGTTTTCTCGGGAAATGAAATAAATCCGGGAAACCCCAAACTCAACTATGTCTTGTTATCTTTGCTAGGTTCATAGCTATTACAAACCAGTTATCTAGTTTGTAAAGCGGTGTTTAGCGCCATTTAATCACAAATTTAAGAAATCTCTATTTTTTTAGCATAACTTCTACGTTTATCCATAGATCTTTCATATACAGACATTGTTTTCTTCGTCATAATAAAAAATAATTTATATTAAAAAAATAAAACAAAATATATATTTTTTTCAATTTTTTCCTATTTATATATTTTTTACTACCAACAAAAAAGATTTGTCTTGAAAAAAATCAATATTTTCTCAGTTTTTTTTGAGAAACTTTTTCTATGTGAAATTGAAATTACCAACATTTTTAGCCTCCACAATTACTTTAAATTGGACATACACGAAAGTATTATTGGGCCTATATTTCGAAAATTAGAGTACAAACATTAGAGGTACCTTAGGCGAAAATCGGAATTTTCGAAGAAAAAAATAACCAAAAAATATTTCTTGTGTTGATTTTATAAGCCCTTTGCTTTAATAGAAACACAAATTATTTTCTTAGGATCTCGAATATTTTTTGTTGCATACATACATTAACTATTAAGGTTTAACCTGCACATAATTGCGTTTTAGGAACAAATTCAAAATTTGACATGGCCAAAGTGGCCATCTCTAGAAGATCGCCCAGTAGATAACCAAAATATAGCAAATAGTCGAGAAAACAACTGTGCTCTATCCAGGTGAAACTTCATTAATATATTTTTATCAATTCAAAAGTTACAGTTACAGTTTTTTTCGAATGAATGAAGTTCGAAAAAATGATTACTCGCACAATATATGCGACCCACTTTGACGAAAAATAATAACTTATTCAAGAAAGTGTAGCCAACAAAGTTACACTTCCACTTATAAATTTGATACTGCACTAACCAGCAAAACCAAAAAAGGAATTATATCAATTGTTCATATATCGAATTATTTTTTATATCGCATAAAATTTGTTTTGGAAAAAATATTTTTCGCTAAATGCCTGCACATTTAGCCCCCTCAGTACTTTGTTTTCAGAAATGCAACAGTGGCCGAAGACTCACTGATTAAGAATCAACTAATATTAAATTTAATTTCATTTTAGTTAGCTGAAAAAAAAAACAAATCCATCGATGCTTAATTAAACTCGATAGAATGGAAGAAAAATCAGCCGAGTTCTAAACCCATTCATCTCAGTTCGACAGTTATGTTGGCTAGGTCACTCTTGTTTTAAGCTAGCCATATTTTTGTCTTCGAAAGGAGATCCCCTTTGGCTTTATCTATCTGCAACATCCTTGAAATTAATACAAAATACACTGTGGCGTATGCTTGCTGAAAAAATCGCATAAATATTAATAATCATACGCACCAGTGACCTCTAACAGAAGTTCCTAATAAGCAGAGCTATTGCTCTTTTGTCTTTCTAATGCAACGATGCGTCGTATTTTTTGAGGATTTTTTTGTACTGAAACACCGGAAAACATTTTCATATCTATAATTATTTTTTATATGGCAATTTTTTTTTCAAAAAAAAAAAAATATATTTTTTCTCTAAATGGCAGCACATTTGGTACCTTTAACAATTAAGTAATTTTCGTTTTCTGAAATATAACAACAGCCTCAGACGCATTGTTAAATATCAACTAATTGAGTTGGATTTCAGTTCGCCGAAATAAGAAAACAAATCTAGCGATGCTTAATTAAATTCCTTAGGATAGAAGAATAATCATTCAAATTTAAAAATCATTTATCTCAGTTCGACAGTAAAGTTGGTTAGGCCACTCTTGCTTTAAGTAAACCATATTGTATTCTTCGAACTGAGATCACCTTCTGCTTTATTGGGTATTTCTATCTGCAACATACTTGAAATTAATTCAAATGACTCTGTAAGATCATACTCGCGTATGATTGCTGAAAAATCACGTTAATTATTAATCATACGCACAAGTGACCTCTAATAAATGTTTCGAATACTCGTATTTTTGGAACAATTTTTGTACTGAAACACAGTGAAATCTTTTCATATCTATAATTATTTTTTGTAACTCATATTTTTTTTAAATATTTTTTCACTAAACCTTAACAATTAAGTAATTTTCGTTTTCTGAAATATAACAGTAGCCTCAGACTCATTGTTGAAAATCAACTAATATCAAATTAAGTTGGATATTTGATCGCCGAAAAAACCTATCGATGCTTAATTAAATTCCATTCATTTATTTATTTATTTCAGTTGGACAGTAATGTTGGTTATGTCACTCTTGCTTTAAGCTAGCCATATTAGCCATCCTAATAACCACATATATTGCTCTTTTGTCTTTCTAAAGCGACGATGCGTCGTATTTTTTTGAGGATTTTTTTATACTGAGACCTCTAAAAAATATGTCCAATTTAGCACAAAATTTAGTATAATTTTGCATATGTGGTAAAACGAACTGATGTTACTAGTGTTACTTTAGGGTTACGGGAATTATAAATGTTTGTAACAATATGAAATAATCGCTATCGTACATACTTTCATACAAATAAGTTACATTAGAAAAGTTTTTTTGTAGCCTTTTAACATTCCGTACCCCATTTGAGATTTGTTTTGGTGACCCGATCTAAAGTATAGTAAAAAGTTCCTTTTCTGATTTCGATAGTGGAAATTCGACTGTTGTTTTGTTTATATTTTCAATACAAATAAATTCAATTGATATTCAGCATTTAGTAGAGCAAGGTCTCATAACATCGTACAACAATTTATAAAAACATTCGTTACACTTCAACCAGATGTTAGACGTCTGAAACTATAGGCAAAATGGAGTTCATTTTTAGTTTTTAATTTCCTCATCCCGTTGTCCCTTCACAGGGCTACAAATTTCAAAAGGATACAAATTTTCAAAAATTATTTTGAAAACTTATACGCACCCTATGATAACGCTGTAGGTGTTCAAGAGGAGAATATCTCTTAAAAAATGCTTCAAATTTCATGCTTCTATCTTTATTAGTTTATCATTAACAATCATTTGAATTCGTTTAATTAGTTTAATTAGTTTATTCAAATTCCACTTTTTAAGAGGGAAACTTTGAAATGGTTATTAATGATAAACTAGTACAGATAGAAGTATGTAATTTAAATTATTTTTAGTCAATAGTCTCCTCTTTAATTTGATACTTATATCGGTATCATAGGGTGAGAATAGGTATTTAAAATAATTTGTGTAAAATTGTATACTTGGGAACTTTGAAATCATTTTAAGGGACAACTAGATGAGAAATCGAAAAACTGAAAACGTCAATAAACTCCATTTCGGCAATAGTTTGAGACGTATATCATCCAGTTCTAGTGTTATATGGAATGTCGGACTGTGTAATGAAACTCATTTATCTCAGTTGGACAGTAATGTTGTTTAGGTCACTCTTGTTTTTAGCTCGCCATTTTGTTGTGTTCGAACCGAGATGTTTCTATCTGCAACATCCTTGAAATTAAAGCAAAGGACACTATGGCGTATGATTTCTGCAAAGTTCATGCAAATATTGATAATCATACGCACCGGTGGTCCCTAATGAAATTTCTTAAAAAACAGCTATTTTGTCTTTAAAAATGGCTGTGTTTAATGTGTGGTATTTTTGAGGCATTTTCCTATCGAGCTAGCAGCTTTATGGTTTGAGATTACTGATAAAACATTTTGGGTCTTAAGGAAAATATGACTCAAATCTGAAATCTCCAAATATTTGTGGTTGCCTCTTTCCTTTTGCAAATTTAAAATCAATAAGTTTGGAAGTAGAATATAATCCACATAGTATAGTATGATTATATTATTTTTAAGCATTACAAATGTATAGTGAACGTGGAAAAGCACTTATGAAACTAGTGTAAAAGGATGCCTATGGATGCAGAAAAGAAATTCTCATAAAATCTTACAGAAAATCTAAACATGATATTTTTATACCCTCCACCTCCAGGATGGGGGTATACTAACTTTGTCATTCCGTTTATAACACCTTGAAATATCGACCTGAGACCCTATAAAGTATATATATTCTTGATCGTCATAAAATTCTAAGACGATCTAGCCATGTCCGTCCGTCCGCCCGTCTGTTGAAAGCACGCTAGCATCTAAACGAAAGGAGCTAGAACGTTGAAATTTTCCATAAATGCGTCTTATAGTCATAGATGGGTTGGGATTGAAATGGGACGAAATCGGCCTAAAGGGAAAAATTTTTAAACGACAACAACAAGAAACACGAAATTCGGTGTGTACATTCCTACACTTGAGTAGATACATAATATAAAAGTATTTTTTCCAAATTCGTACTTTTAAGTGGTAAAATGGGAATAGAGGGATAAAAATGGTACCAACCAAACAGCTGGACCTAGAATAATGAAATTCGGTGTATACATTCCTCTGATTGCATAGATAAGTAAAATACACCGATTTTTTAAAATTCTTACTTTTTGGGGTTAAAATGAAAAAAGGGGATAAAAATAGTACCAATCTAATGACCGCAGCTAGAGTCATGAAATTCGGAGTATACATTCCTCTGAGTGTGTAGACACGAAAAATAAACAGATTTTTCGAAATTCGTACTTTTTGGGGTTAAAATGAAAAAAGGGGATACAAATAGTACCAATCAAATGACCGGAGCTAGAGTCATGAAATTCGGAGTATACATTCCTCTGTGTGTATAGACACGGAAAATAAATGGATTTTTCGAAATTCGTACTTTTTGGAGTTAAAATGAAAAAAGGGTTAAAAATAGTACCAATCAAATGACCGCAGCTAGAGTCATGAAATTCGGAGTATACATTCCTCTGACTGCGTAGACACGGAAAATAGACGAATTTTTCGAAATTAGTACTTTCAAGGAATAAAATGGTACAGAGGGATAAAAATAGTACCAACTAAACGACCACATCTAGAAACATCAAGTGGGTAAAAATGGTACCAACCAAATGGGCGCAGATGGAATCATGGAATTCGGTGTATACATTCCTCTGACTGCTTAGACACGCAAAATAAAAAGTTTTTTTCCAAATTCGTACTTTTTCTTTTACGGCAAAAATTGGTTGAGTCATGAAGTTAGGTTATTTTGCACTATGTACGTCTGATAATGGATTTTCAAAATTTGTACTTTTGGAATTCAAATAGAATGGAAATACAACCAACTGTAGCACCCACTATCTACCAATATTTATGGCTTTGAAAATATTTTTGAAAATATAAATAAAAGAATATTTATTTTTTGAATTGACGTATTGGTAGCATTACCTTATAAGCGTGGTTTGAAAGAATTAAAACATTATATCTATTTATAAAATTAACTTATATATATATATATATAACTCTCTGCTGCTGGAGAGAACTACCGCCCACTCTACTTTTGTAGCCCTAAGCCTCCCCTATAATTCATCTCTGATGATATTTGACCTATCATTCACCTAGACAAATGATACATACGGCATAAAGACATCTCTCCCCCAACTCCCGCCTAGTATGATTTAATATCTTGCCATGTCTCGTACATTGGAGCGCTTTACATTTTAGATTGCGTTGGGGTCTGTTTGGGACTACCTTCTGATAACCACTTGCAGCCCATAACTACCAACTGTTCACTGGCCAGTACATTCAGCCAGTATAGCAATAATTTATACTTATTGGCAATTTCTTTCAGTTAAAACTAATTGTAATTCGTAAAACACCAAATAATTGTATCACGTATTGACTTAAATATCCAAATTGGTCACCTTAACTTCGACCCATATCTCGACGCCATCCCTTTTTGCAAGGCAGTACTGGTGACAGTCTGTATTGAAAACCTTCCAATAGGCTGTCCGTCTGTTGAACCCCATACCCAGCCAATGGCATTCCATTTGGGTGTCTACAGATGAATTTTATTGTTCTGTTAAGATTCCCTTATAGGTATGTACAGTAGGGTGGATGATGATAAGAATATTATTAAATTTCGTCAATAACCAGGGGGCAAACAAAGCGAATAGTTACAATTTTGATGTTTAAAAGAAAAACTGTTTTAAAAGAAAAAAAGTGTTGCATTATTAGAGAAAACTTCAAAGAGAATATAAAAATGTTGAAGCAAATGTATTTGTATCTGATTTCTCTGACATTCACCTCCTTCCATTGCCCACATTTAACTCTTCTCCCTTTGCGTTCCACCCTTATGTCCATATGTTTATATTGGGCTGTTTTTATACGTCGGACACGTGTGGCACAGAACTTAATAAAAGTGTTGGGGAAAAAATATCGATGCAATAAAGTTGGTTAAATAAAAAGGCAAATACTATACATTCATACACTTAATATATTTAATAAAAAACACGAAAAGGCAACTTTTGTGGGGCACCGAGACACACTCACACTTACATTGAACACAAACTAATGCCAATAAGGATGTAGAGTATAGATACGAGTATATAACAGGAAAGGTTTTTTAAATAACTTCGTAGCTATTTGGGATCTTTTGTGGTGCTATTGTTGTTATCACTAATATTCCCGTGTATGGGAATATGGCACATAAATATAGTTATGTTAGCTTCGATATACATACATACATTTATGAGGAATGGTTCGTTTTTTAGAGTTAGTGAAATTGAAAAAAATGAAAACATTGACCCCAAGTTTGAAAAAGAAGTTCAATCATGTTAAGGAAAATAAAAAATTGTTTATAAATAAGAGCTTTTACAATAACTTAAATGGCTGCTATAAATGTGTTCTCAATTTATTTATTAAATTTGCATAGAATCGTAGGTCAATGGTTTTATTAAACTATATAGTCATGAGTTCCTTTCAGGCGAAACCCTTTAGAATTCTTAAAAATTCCAAACAAATGTTCGATTTTTTTGATTCTAAGAGTGAGGGTATTTATAAGTCGGTTTAACCGACTGTTTTCTACGATTATAATCCGCAGAATCCACAGCAATAAAATATAATTGATTTAATCATTTTTTAAGATTGAGACCAACATTAAAAATAATAATAATTTTTGTAACAAGTAAACTGAATGTTCATAAATTATTTAGCAGAATTAAAGAACTTCTGAAGAGCTATCAAACAAGACATACACATAATTAAAATCGGTTGAAGCAACTGCGGAACACAAGAATTTTAATATACATTTGTCATGCAAAAAAAATTCAATAAAAAATTTAAAAAATTCTCCAAAAATATTTTCTAAAGAATAATCTCCGATAAGAAAGGTTAAATCGATTTCGAACTACAAATCTTCGAACACAGACCTCTTTGTACGATTTAAAATTTTTGTGGATATTGCAAAGCCTAAAACGATCTGAGTATATATCGAGGGCCTATATTCATAAGTGGCTATGCACCATTTTGTCGAAAATGAGTTTTTAATGCCAAACTATTCACAGATTTGGATGTCATCTGTCATATAAATTAGGAAAATTTTTTTTCTAAAGTCATTTTTTTTTTAATTTTCTGATTTGGCTATCCCCTCGCATATAAATAATATAGTTCAAAAATGGAGCAGCATACAATGGAAGGTTGTAATTCGCTACAACGATTTGATTTAAAGCATTTTTCTAGATTTAGGGCATATCGTACTATCAAATTCCATCACTATGCGGTTAATAGCATTTTTGTTCCCAAGTTATCAGGCTAAAGTAGGATAAATAGTGGCTGTAAAGTCAAAAATTATGAAAATTGTCTTTACTCACTGGTTTAAACGGCTGACGCACGTTTCGTGTTTTGTTTCACAGTCAAACATCTTCAGTTTGGTCTATAATTTAACCATGAATCGTCTTACAAACGAACAACGCTTGCAAATTATTGAATTTTATTATCAAAATGCGCGCTTCCATTTTATGGTCAGTTTTTATCGACCCACTGAAGCGGCTATTCGGGCTATTGTGACTAAATTTCGCACCAAATTTACATTGTTGGACATTAAACCACCAACACGCTTACGTAGAGTGCGAACTGAAGAAAATATCGCAGCTGTATCGGCCAGTGTTAATGATGACCATCAATTCGATTCGTCGCAGTTCGCAGCAATTGGGCCTCTGTTACTCAACAACGTGGAACATTTTGCTGAAGGATTCAGGTGTGATGCCTTTCAAAATACAGCTGGTGCAAGAATTGAAGCCGAACGACCTACCGCAACGAAAAATTTTTGGTGAATGGGCTCTTGGAAAGTTGGCCGAAGATCCACTTTTTTATCGAAAAATTGTGTTCAGCGACGAAGCTCATTTTTGGCTCAATAGCTACGCAAATAGGCAGAATTGTCGATTTTGGAGTGAATATTAACCAGAAGCATTGCAAGAGCTACCAATGCATCCAGAAAAAGTCACAGTTTGGTGCGGTTTATGGGCTGGTGGCATCATTGGACCGTACTTCTTCACAGATGATGCGAATCGTAACGTAACTGTGAATGGTGAGCGCTACCGTGAGATGATATCCAACTTTTTTTGCCCAAAATGCAAGAGCTTGACTTGCATGACATGTGGTTTCAACAAGACGGTGCCACATGCCACACATCACGCGCAACAATAGACTTATTGAGAGGCGAGTTCGGTGAACATTTTATTTCACGTTCGGGACCGGTCAATTGGCCGCCTAGATCGTGCGATTTAACGACTTTAGACTATTTTTTGTGGGGCTATGTTTAAGCTCATGTCTATACAGACAAGCCCGCTTCAATTGACGCATTGGAAGACAACATTGAAGGATTTATTCGTGAGATACCGGCCGAAATGTTGGAAAGAGTATGCCAAAATTGGACTAAGCGGATGGACCATTTGAAGCGCAGTCAAGGTCAACATTTGCATGAAATAATCTTCAAACGTTAAATTAATTGGACCGTACTATCGATTCAAATAAAGATGCATTTTCTGAATTTTATGTGTTTTTTTGTGAAAAATTTTCTTATAGTTTTGAAAAAATCACGCTTTAAAAACCCGCGTAACTTTTCATATTGAGAATATCAAAATATTTTTATAGCATATGATTGCTGACTTCATTCGGAATATTTATGTCAGAAAGGAGTATTTGTGTCAATTTTAAACGTGCAAAAGTGGATATGAACCATAAAAACGTGAATAATAGGAAATTTCAAAAACGTTTTAATCGTAACAATTAGTAATTCTTTCTAGATTAAACTGTTGAAGAATGATTAATAATTACTCTTAAATGTAAGGAGAATATCGGTTTTTTCGCTCTCCTGAAAATTTGTGTTTTTGTTCATAGCCACTTATGAATATAAGCCCTCGATATACTCGTTATAGAAAAAAAATCAAATTACCAAGGATACTTGCAGTAGTAGGTAATGTTGGCCATGAAAGATTTTTTTCTAAAACGACAAATGCCCCCAAAATCACTAATATTTAGAAATACATCTCTGAATATTTCTGCTTTGTATTTCCTGGTATAAAAGGAAATGAAAGTACACCAGCAGAGATTGGCGCAGCATTACGACAATTTTCGAATTTTATATTTATTTTGTACGGAAAAGGGGGTCGAAAAGGAATAAAAATGCTACCCACAAAGAGGCTGAAGCTGGAATAAGGATGCTTAGCAACGAAAGAAAATTTATATTTCGCTATTCGTACCTTAAACGGGTCGAAGGAGGATAATAATATCACCATATAAACCGATAAAGACATTAAGTGCACTCGTCCCTATGCTAAGACGCGAAAAATAAGGAGATATTCGTACCTTAGCGGAATTTTTATAATTTAGTTCCGCAAACAAACCTTCACAAATAAGTAAAATAATATCAAAATCTCATTGTTTTTAGTTTGATATTTCCCCTTGAAGTTCCAAAGAGGGAACATTCACTTTTCCGTTAAAAATAATATAGATCAGTATTCGAAATTGGAATTTTTAAGATATTTTAAAAAATATATTCCATAAATATTAATAAAATTAATATCGAACCTATACTTAAAAGTATACAGTAATGTACTTATTTTCTCTATAATTATTTGTTTATCTTTAATTGTTATTTAATATTCTGATATTGCAAGTTCGTTAAAACTACGCATTATCTATTAAATCTATATCATTGCTATAATAAGTTTCTCCTTTTCTTGAATTTATAATTAAGATTTTCTTAATAGTTTTCCTTCATGACATTCACATTAATCCACATATACACAGTTTCATTATAAACATGTAAGGAAAGGCTAAAGTCGGGCGGGGCCGACTCTATGATACACTCCACTTTCTATCCGAATACAATTCAATTCGGTGAAAAAGTGAAAACGGGAAGGTTTTTTCTATCCTGTAAATGTATGTGTTTGACAAAAAAATGTTAAATCGGAAAGGACATTTGTATGAGGATATATTGAAACCTGGAACGAAATATATGACATATAAAGTGTAAAGTTTGACCAAAATCGGTTAAACTTTTGGGAGCAACATTTGTATTTGGGCTATATTTAAATCTGAACCGATCTTACCCACTTTCACCATAGGTTTGTTTAGTTGGACTATAAGATGTTGTGCCAATTTTAAAGAAAATGGGGTACAAGATGTGGTTTCCATAGCGCAAAAGTCAAATCGGGAGCGACATTTTTATGGGGGCTACATCTAAATATGAACCGATCTAGCCCGCTTTAGCCACAGGTGTTTCTAGTTAGATTATAAGATGTTGTGCCAAATTTAAAGAAAATCGAGCACAATATGTGGCTTTTAAAGCGGCAAAATTCAAATCGGGAGCGACATTTATATGGGGGTTATATCTAAATCTGAACCGATCTTACCCAATTTCAGCATAGGTGTTTCTAGTTGGATTATAAGATGTTGTGCCAAATTTAAAGAAAATCGAGTATAATATGTGGTTTCTACAGCGGAAAATGTCAAATCGGGAGCGTCATTTGCATGGGGGCTATATCTAAATCTGAACCGATCTTACCCAATTTCTGCATAATTGTTTCTAGTAAGATTATAAGATGTTTTGCCAAATTTAAAGAAAATCGAGTACAAGATGTGGCATTTAAAGCGGAAAAAGTCAAATCGGGAGCGACATTTATATGGGGGCTATATCTAAATCTGAACCGATCTTACCCAATTTCAGCATAGGTGTTTCTAGTTGGATTATAAGATGTTGTGCCAAATTAAAAGAAAATCGAGTACAATATGTGGTTTCTAGAGCGGAAAATGTCAAATCGGGAGCGACATTTGTATGGGGGCTATATCTAAATCTGAACCGATTTGACCTATTTTCACCGTAGATGTTCCCAGTTTAAATATAAGATGTTTTGCCAAATCTGAAGACAATCTGATACAATATGTGGCTTCTAGAGCGGAAAAAGTCAAATCGGGAGTGAAATTTGTATGGGAGCTATATATAAATCTGAACCGATCTGACCTATATTCACCATGTGTGTTTCTAGTGGAAATATAAGATGTTTTACCAAATCTGAAGACAATCTGATACAATATGTGGTTTCTAGAGCGGAAAAAGTCAAATCGAGAGCGAAATTTGTATGGGAGCTATATATAAATCTGAACCGATCTAACACATTTTTACCACAGGTGTTTCTATTTGAACTATATGATGTTTTGCCAATTTTGAAGAAAATCTGTTGAAATATGTGGTAACTAGAGTGAATAGAGTCAAATCGGGAGTGAAATACGTATGATTTTCTAAGGCTGAGTCAAATCTGTGCAATATTTAAGTGTTATTTGCAATGTAAAATGTTTTCTATTGAATAATGAATTAATATTAGTGTTTTGCATAAATATGCATGTTTGATTTAAATTATAGTTATCGTTTGTATTCCAACTCAAATGCTAAAATCTATTAGTAAAAATATAAATTATCGTAGCTTCAGAAATCATAATCTGGTTCTTTGTCCAAAAAATCAGTATCTGCTATTGCTATAGCCATAATTATTATCATATTTTATATTCACCTGGAAATCTCGGGAATTCCCTGGAGTTCCAAACATTTCTCTGAGTACTTAGACGCGAAAAATGAAAGGAATTTTTCTAATTCGTTCATTTAGAGTCACGATAATTTGTAATATTATACAATTATTGCAATTTATTTATTTAATTAACACAGAACTTCTTTACTGACACCTACTCTGCTTCTGAATACTTCTACTTCTGAATAATCTGCATTTCGAATGAAGCAATTATTTATGTTGTTTTTTTTTATAAAACTTCCTGGATACATTACATTGTGAATGCCCTCATATAAAATGTACAGCTACCCTCAGAAAAACAGGGGAAGATTATACATCAATTTGTGTTGCAAACACTGACAACAAGCAAGAAAAAACTACAGGGAAGAAACGTCCTTTTGGGGCGGCTTATCTGCCAGCAAAATGTATCGCCCTCCTGTCGGTTGTTAGTTTCATTTATTTACTCCTTTTTTGCTAATTTTCCTTTTTGTACCCGCACAAAAAAAAACACAGACACACACTCACACAAAACACAACAAGATAAGTGAAAATTTATGTGAAACACTTTTGGCGAAGGGCATTACCACGAGGAGTGACCATTGTGTGGTGCTGTTTTTTTTCGTTCCTACTTTTCTAGGCTGGAAAATAGTTCTAATATAAATTTTGATATGGGCTGACAGGTTCGCATTCGTTATGCCGAGCAAGATAAAGCATACGCTCCTAAAAGTCAACATTTCCCCCTCCAACCTCTGACCCACTATTGCAGCCACTTGAATGGAAGATGAAAAAATAAGGTTATCTTACAGGAATTTCATAGACCAAGGATAATAAGCTTTGCTATTTAAATCCCATCATTGTTGGGCGTTTTCTATTAGTTGCCAAATGTGTGGTTGATTTTCCATGCCTTGATTTCGCAGCAGCACACTTTTGGAATGTGGCCTTTAGCTAAAGGCCAGGGTGCCTCAATTTAGGCTCATATTTTCTTCGCAAACGCAAGCCAAGATGGAGCTTAATCCGCTGGCCGTTTGTAAACACTCCATTCATTTCATTTGTTATTATTCGGCCTTAGAGCTGCTCCTTTTCTAATTATATTTCTGAATAAATTTTCTTTCACTACGTTGCGGAGGATTTCGCCAGGGTGGCTCCCTTAACTAGAGTGAAATTGAAATTTCGACAGTACTTTGCTTGCCTACTTCAAAGTTAATCCCCTCCAGATCTCTGTGTCTCTATCTACAACCTCCTCAAAAAACGACCATAAATCATTTACCTTCAAACAAATGCGGGAACATTTTCAATTTGCCACGGCCCAGCCAGCCATCCAGCCAGCCAATGTCCCGCAATTTGTTTAGTTTTCCATCAGGTTGTGGTCATAAATAAAACATTAGCTCGGGAGCATAGTACGAGAGTGTTTTTTTGTTGTTGTTGTTTGTTTGATACTCCCCGTGTCCAGCCTTATATCTTCATCGTAATCTCTATCTAAGCTTTAAAGGAAATTTGTGTTGTCTGATGTTATGGATGCTCGCTCGCTCTTCTTACTTTGTTTGTTTGCCATCTATCCTACCCTACATCTAGACGGGAGCTTAAGGTTTTTTATTTTGCCCGTGTTACTGAAACTGTAATAAGAAACTATATCATCATTAAATTTGTAACATCGCAAAAGGGTGTTGCCTTGGAGGAATGAGAGATGTTGCGAAATGTTTGGCAGTTGTTCAAGAATTTAATATGAAGAGGGGAGAATATAGAGGATATCAAAGTGAATCTATTGTGAAACTTAACATAATATGTGAGAGTTATTGACGTATAAGAATATTATAAATGAGATAGTTCTAGCTTACAAACATTATGGCTGTTAAACAAATTTATATACTTTGATTTTTTCTAATTCCATATTTCATCGAAGGTATTTTTAATAATTGTATTTTCTTTGTGGAAACATAATTCCAATTATGATCCTATTTTTAGACACAAGATAATTAGTTCACAAATCATGATTTTTTTATTTTTTATTTAAATTGAGTGATAAATGAGGTTTTCACAAATATGTAATAAAATATGTTCTGTTTTATTTTATAATAAAATATGGATGGAAATATCAAACCAGCTGTAACCAACCCATTATCTACCAATATTCATGTTATTTAACCTTTTTTGAAGATTGTCTTATATTTACTTTTTGAATTGACTGGAAGTATTATTTCAATATATATATATAGTATAAACGTAGCCTTATTTTATAAGCATGGTTTAAATTAATAAACATTTTATATTTCTTTATATTTTTTTATATTTTTTCAGTATTTATATATGTGTTGGTTTGTCTATATTAAAAAGTTAAAAATTGACACTGTGTGTAATTTTTTAAGTCAATTTTAATTTTTTAAGAAATATAGCCATATACGGACAGCTCTACGCGATAAACGTGTCTCCCAGTTTTGCCCAAAGTCATGGACTTTTTTTTGGAATTTTTACTCTCTGAGGCAAAGTTGTTGCTCTAGTCATAAAGAACAATAATTGTGAACATATAAAATCAAAAACATCACCTTCATGGTCAAAATCGCAAAAACTTTTTAAATTAAATTTTTTTACCATTTATCCCCTGTTCAGGTCCATAGGTAGCAAACCCTACAAAACTCAAACAAACAATCAACTAAAAAATGTACCTAAGATCTCAATAAACAACTTTTTATTTAGATGGCATCTTACGAAGAAAACAAGGTCTATTTCAAGAAAATCTTTTGATAAATACAGAAGATATGCCCCTTCCTGTAGGACTACTTGATTTTTTTGTAAACAATATCAGTTTTTTTGATACTAACCTTCACAGAGTTAGTAGTTAGTGAATTTCACAACATCTATAGCCATCATAACTATCTTTTTTTGACTATATTAGTGGATATAAAATCAGACTTATATTTCCAAAATGAAAATACAAATATTAAAGACACTTTCAAGAATAGCAATTTTATTACAAAAATTGGGGACATCAAAATAATACTTTTAATATAAGGTTTTCAAACATAAATGTTGTTGAGTTGATTTGAAATCGACAAGATTCACTCGGATTAGTGTCTGTTTTCTGGCTTCAAGTATTTCTGTAGATACGAATAATGGCTTTTGCTGTAAAAATAAATTTCAAAACAATTTCTAGAATTCAAATAGTCTCAAAACTAAGAACATGGGCGTTAATTCACTTTTCACATTAAGACTAGCCGACTCGCTTGAGAATGATAATTTTATGTTTTCTTTTTGAAATTGGGAAAATGTCTAATAACATCGCTGTTCAGAAAAAAATCTAATGCAAATCTACGTTTGGAAAACTAGGAAATAACTCCTCTTTAATAATGTGAATACGAAAAACATTTGAAAACTTTTTAATCCAATATTTAGTTACAATATAATGTTTTACAAATTTTATTGAGCTCCACGCCAATAATGCATTAAAATTAGAAATACGATTAAACTATTTCAAAGCCCTTGCGATTGGTTCAAATACAGAATTTATTATTATTTCTTAAAATCGAGAAGGAACTTTAAAATGTACAAGTTCCAGTAATTCCGAACAATCGACTAAGCCACAAATAATTTTGAAAAGAAATACTTGCGAAAGAAGAGTTCTTCTATTCTCGAGGGTTTTCAAACCAATAAGTCTACATTTATCGACATAGGAAGGTTGAGGATCAGTAAAATGAATAGAACGTAGAGAAAACTTCATGAATTTATTTTGAATACGTTCAATTCTACATATATGATTAGCACAAAACGGATTCCAAACAATACAAGCATATTCCAAATTAGACCGGACTAAAGATGAAAAAATTAACTTCGCAGTATAAGGATCCGAAAATTCTTGACAATTTCTCTTCAAAAAAGCGAGTTAAGAATATGCCTTAGGAATGATGACATTTAAATGATTAATAAACGTAAACTTCGCATCAAAAACAACACCCAAATCAACTATTTCATTTACGGATTTAAGTTGAAGGTTATTGGAGTAAGTTGGCAAGAAAATATACGTATTTTTAAATTATTTATATAAAAAATGTAAATAAAATATACAATATTTTCCAATTGAGGTACTAACACTATGGAACATTTTAATATTAAGAAGGAACACATCTTTTATTCTTTTTTTAAATAGATAAGGCATTACTTTGCCTTATAAGCAAGGGTAAGTAATTATTAGACAATCTCGCTATTCTGACATCCATGGAGAGAAACTCGTATTGAATATATTTGTGTTTAAGTTAAAAGAAATGAATCTGTACACAATTTGGTTGACGGATTTGTACGTTACATTAGTAATTGCTTTTTATATAAACCTCGTACTGGCGAGCTCATGACACAAGATGCAAAGACAATTTATAAAGTTACAAAAATCTTTTTTAATAGAACATAAATCATATCAGCAGCATTAATTTCATGGAGAAGTTTTAAGGTAACCTACAGATTATATTTTATTCATCCACAAAAATATTTCAAATATTTGTTAAACTAATGAAAAAAATTGAACAACGAATATTACGAATAGGTAGTAGCAAATAATCGTTTAGATGATATCAAGCAGAAGTTTAAGTTTTACTTCGAAAAGTGCTTCGTTCGCATCTGATTGTTATTATAAATTGATTTGCCGACCATCTATAATTAACGAAGGATATTTCGACAATTTCAGTCAATTTGTTTGAATAGTTCATGCATCATCTAACCACTTGGTTGGATTTAATATATAAAATGTATACTTGATTTATTAATTATTTCAGCTTTAAAATTATAATCCAAAATTCCATCAACATGGTCAAATAGTGAATGACATGGAGCTTCTATCTTCATATTTCATATGCTTTAAAAACATAAAGTGTGGCGGCCCCCGAAGCGGAACCGTATATCCTGGCTGCAACCGAAACAAATACATTTCATATACTTCTTTAAAAAACTTTGTTTTATATTAAAAAGATCATGAGTAATAAAAACGAACCTGAGGAAACAAATCTATAAAATGTATCTTGTAATAAAATTCATAATCCTTCAGAACATTATACTCCAGGGAAATGTTTTATTTTAGATTTCCTGCTGCATTTTACATCGAAAATTCGAGAAATGACTAAAAAATGTAGCAAAAAAAAAAACAAACAAAAATAATTAACCAATGTCCATTAAAGGTGATGGTATTGGTGAAGCCTATGAAGTTGATTGTTTTTGCTTATCTGCTGGTGTTTCAGATCCATGATGTGAATCATCATTATCAACTGATATGCATTGATTTTTTGAAAGTAATTGCACATTGTTTTTGCCAATTTATTTGCTTCATCTGGCTGTACGCTATTCTTTCCCTCAATTACAGCCTTTAGTGTATCCCAGGCTCGCTTGTGCCAATGTGGATATATTCTCAGGACTCAGAAGTGTATGAGGTTCGACTGTAAAAGTAAAACGAAGTTGAGCAGTGAAAGCTGCAACATATGCTTTTGCCTTTCACTTGCTCTTATTTCCTCCAAAACCGTAATTAATGAAATCGTAGCAAATGGTTTTATCATGACAGGTTGTGTGTTCATTACCGGCTCAGCAAAATGTCAGTTACCTCTTCGTCCATGAAATCAATTCAAAATAGTAATATATCAATTAATGCGGCGTGAAGTCCTCACCACTTTTATCCACTTCATCGAAATATTACGTAGTTAACAAATTTTGAAACTTATGAAGCGTCTGAATGACGAGATAAAAAATATTTTTGTTTAAAACAATAAAAATAGGATTTGATAATTTTCTGTAAAACTATAAGCAACTTGCTGCTCATTAAACCAAAAAATATATAAAGGGTGATTTTTAAGCTATTATCTTTTTGGCAACACTGGTTTAAACAGCTGACGCACGTTTCGTGTTTTGTTTCACTGTCAAACATCTTCAGTTTGGTCTATAATTTAACAATGAATCGTCTTACAAACGAACAATGCTTGCAAATTATTGATTTTTTTTATCAAAATGGTTGCTCTATTAAGAAAGTTCATCGCGCGCTTCTTCTGTTCAGCGACGAAGCTCATTTTTGGCTCAATGGGTACGTAAATAGACAGAATTGTCGATTTTGGAGTGAATATCAGCCAGAAGCATTGCAAGAGCTACTAATGCATCCAGAAAAAGTCACAGTTTGTTGCGGTTTATGGGCTGGTGGCATCATTGGACCGTACTTCTTCAAAGATGATGCGAATCGTAACGTAACTGTGAATGGTGAGCGCTACCGTGAGATGATATCCAACTTTTTTTTTTGCCCAAAATGCAAGAGCTTGACTTGCATGACATGCGGTTTCAACAAGACGGTGTCACACAGCACGCGCAACAATGGACTTATTGAGAGGCGAGTTCGGTGAACATTTTTTTCACGTTCGGGACCGGTCAATTGGCCGGCTAGATCGTGCTATTTAACGCCTTTAGACTATTTTTTGTAGGGCTATGTTAAAGCTCGTGTCTATACAGACAAGCCCTCAATTGACGCATTGGAAGACAACATTGAAGCATTTATTCGTGAGATACCGGCCGAAATGTTGGAAAGAGTATGCCAAAATTAGACTAAGCGGATGGACCATTTGAGGCGCAGTCAAGGTCAACATTTGCATGAAATAATATTCAAATATTAAATTATATGGACCGTACTATCGATTCAAATAAAGATTTCATACATTTTTCTGACTTTTATGTGTTTTTTTTTTTAAACCTTCCCTATAGCTTTTAAAAAATCACCCTTTATTTGTACCTCATACCACATACAAGTTATCATTCGTTTAAATTTACCTAATGACAAAAATACTTTATTTTCGATTCCCCTAGGGTCTACATTTTTTAAATCGGAGATTAATTCGGGTCAGGTAATGTTTATATATTTATGCCATAAACAGTAACACAATTTGAGTACAATTTAGTGGAAACAAAAATTTTCCTGCAAAATAAATTTTTATAATCCATCCATCCACCTATTCTTATTATCGAAGAACAAGTCGCAATTATTATCAAATCCCAACAGAACTTGGTACAATTGATTTTTGCGCACCAATGACGGACGCTATTAAATTTGAAGCAAATCGGTTCAGATTTGGATACAACTTCCATATAAACGTCACTCCCAATTTGACTTTTTTAGGTTTGAGTTTGTCCAGCATTAAACCTAGTAGTAAATTACTTGTAATAGAGTAAAAAGTGTAGGGTATCATATTGCCGGCGTTGCCCGACTTTAGTCTTTCCTTACTTGCTTTTGTTGAGGGATGTTTATAAATGAAAATTTATTGTGCATTTTGGAATCTCATTCTGCTTCTGTCAATGCTTTTTCATTGGAAACATTTTTTTTTTTCACTTAGTAGATAAAGAGTGATTTTTTTGAGGTTAGGATTTTCATGCATTAGTATTTGACAGATCACGTGGGATTTCAGACATGGTGTCAAAGAGAAAGATGCTCAGTATTCTTTGACATTTCATCATGAATCGTCTTACAAACGACAACGCTTGCAAATTATTGAATTTTATTATCAAAATGCGTGCTCTGTTAAGAAAGTTCATTGCGCGCTTCCATTTTATGGTCAGTTTAATCGACCTACTGAAGCGGCTATTCGGGCTATTGTGACTAAATTTCGCACCAAATTTACATTGTTGGACATTAAACCACCAACACGCTTACGTAGAGTGCGAACTGAAGAAAATATCGCAGCTGTATCGGCCAGTGTTAATGATGACCACCAATTTTCGATTCGTCGCCGTTCGCACCAATTGGGTCTCTGTTACTCAAAAACGTGGAAATGCCAAAATTGGACTAAGCGGATGGACCACTTAAGACGCAGCCGCGGTCAACATTTAAATGAAATTATCTTCAAAAAGTAAATGTCATGGACCAATCTAACGTTTCAAATAAAGAACCGATGAGATTTTGCAAATTTTATGCGTTTTTTTTTAAAAAAAAGTTATCAAGCTCTTAAAAAATCACCCTTTATAAGTGTTTAGTAAGTGGAGAAACTTATTTTTCATTACAAAATGCTTAAATATAAAGTTTTGGTCAAATTAAAATTTCAAGTAGTACAATAAAAATGCATGTGTAAACACCCAAAAATATTGACTTTTAGAATTTTTTACCAAAAAACAGCTGGCGGTATGTTACAGAATTTACATATATTTTGAAAATACTTCAAATTGCAATTTTCACAATTTTGAAAATACTTCAAATTTAGACATATTTTCAATAATTTTTTAAAATCTACTTCTGCTTTTTCGTAAAAACGTATTTTTGTAAAATAACTCTAAAATACCTGAACGTGAAGATTCCATAATTAAAGTGTTAATTTATGAAATGGAAAAAATATATTAACCTTTAAAAAATATATTAACCTCTTGACTTTAAGGCAGTGCAACTGGAAAAGTAAACAACACATGCCATTCACATTTTCGGTAGCGATGCAAAATTTTATATTTTTTAATCGCATAATACAAAGTTATCAAAAAGATAAATTTTGACACTGTTTCTATTTATACTAGATTTCTTTTTAATATAATGAATGTATTTCGTACAATATATTCAATAGAAATAAGTCAACGAAGTTATTTAAAAAATTTAAATTAACATTTTTCATGTATATTGTGCGAGTAATACGATCAGATGTTTGACGAATCTATGACTTATCATTTTCATCACCCCTATTGTTGCCACCCTCGTATGATTCTTTTCGCATCCCTTCAGTTTCCCTTTCGCACTTACAATATTAATTTATTAGTTCTCACACCGCGCACACCTTATAATCTACTGAAGAGGATAGAGTATCCGTTCGTCAGTCCAGTTGCAACTACATCAATATTGTGGATTACGGACGAGGATATAGTCAATCAAAAAGTTTTGTTTAAATGAAATTATTTAGACGCATTAGTTAGATATGTAGAGCTAAAATAAAAAAATTGACGGATGTCAATCAGAACTAAAGTTTCAAAAATGTCTCACAGCAAACATTCCGGCCTTAAGTTCAGAAACAATTCAGCTAGCAACTCTAGGTATTTCAAAATTAGATAAATTTCGTTCAAAACGAACCATTCTGCTTTATTTAAAAAAACAATCCCACTGTGCAGTGTAGGATATATTTAATGCTCGACCTGGCCAAACTTTAAGCAGTTTTCTTTGAAAATTTCCTTTTTTAAGTTTGCCACTTCCTTTTTCCAACACTTTCGCTTGGAATCTATCAATTTTTTGGAAGACATTTTACTTGGAAAATCATCATAAATCATTAAAAAGAAAAAGGAAAAATAGCAGCGACAACATCACCACCATAGCTCGCCAAGTTACTGGCAACTGGTAGATTGTAGTAAAAGTTTGATTGCAGTTGAGAGGATACTTTTGCTCCTCGCTCTTTTAATGTCTTCGCTAGATAATTCATTTCTGCGTATCCCCACCCCAGCTGGAAGAGAATTTTTAATCCTTTCTTGGAAGGGTGTTTTCAAGGTTGATTCAATTCAACACAGCTTCGTTGGCAAATGTGCCAACTAAATATTACGCCGAAGGTGCAGTAGTGCTGGTCGTTTATAACGTTGAATTAATTTAAACACAAAGTTTTCCAAGGGTTCTTTTGCTCGGCGGAAAATTTATGGCGAAATAAATTAAGTTGCCCTGCTGGAGGTGTGAGCCAAAAGAGAGTGAATTTTTGACATGATGGAATATGAATAATGAGCTGGTGTGGCCTGCTCGTGGAAAGTTTTTCAGCATACAGGTAGTGCTGCAGTTCAATGGAGCGTATATGTTATAAATAACATACGTTAAGTATACGTAATGTGACCCTGCTGCTGCATAGAGTTTCAAAGGATGAGGCAGAAATCAAGAATTTATGGGGGGAATAGACATCAGTTATGAAGGAATTTGTTGTTGCTTTGGGTGGGGTTTTTCTGGGCCATTAGAATTTCAGAATTTTCACTCATTCACATCCAAAATAGTTTACTTTTAATTGATATTATCAGAATTTTATTAAACTTCAAAATTAAATAATCCTTAGCATATTACGACTTTTCTAATTGAAACTAATTGCTGCCCAGAGATGCAAAAACTGTTCACAAATTAATTAAATTAATCACATTAAGAATTGTTAACACATTCCAGTTCAGGGAAATATTCACAGCAATTTGAACTTATTTCTGCTTCTACTCTTTTTCTCCTCTCAATAATTACTGAGACAACACACAACACATCGTCTTCCTTGCTCTACGTCTTCAACGAACAAAAAAATAAAAAACAACTGAATTTATTTCATCTGACATAACTAAACGAAGATGTAAATCTGTTTGTAACCTTCCCCCACCACCACCATCCATTCCTCAGGCTGCTGCCCAGAAGATGGCGCAACTGGAAAACTGGTTTAAAACAGCAAATAACTGTTATGAAGATTTTTGTTATTTTTAAGAGGATTAATAACTTTGCTGTGCTCAGCACACAAAATCTGTTATCAAATCATTTGCAAGATTAAAAGGAAATTGTACAGCAGCAGCAACAACAACAACAACAGAAAAAAGAAAATGCTAACGTCAGTGATGTGACGAATGGGCGAGGGGAGAGGGAATCGATGGCGCAAATTTCAAAAGGATTAAACAGGACAAACAGAATAAATGAGAACAGCAAATATGACACTCAACGTGATTTGGTATTTATCTATTTATTCAGAATCGAAAGGATAAAGCCAAACGAAGAATTGTAATATGAATAGAGGAGAGCGCGATTAAGTGTCTGCGATGGCTTTCACTTTCCTCAGCGGGCATTTTCTAAGAAAATTAATTATTTAGCGTGTGAAATTACCAATTTATCTAGAAAATTGAATATTGTGATCTATACATTTTTCCGGGAAAGATGTATGATTGAGATATGAATAAAATTTAACTGGGTAATTTCATGTGAAGCGATAACACTTACATTTTGGCTCTTCTCTTCGATTTTGATGAAATTTTCGAAATACGTACTTTTCTATTAGGTGGGTCAGGTAACATTTTAAATTATTATTACTGATTAAATTAAAAAATACTGATTATTTTTTCAAAATTCTGGTTTTATTGGAAAGGTTGAACTTTGTTGTTTACTAATGGAACACAATATCATTCATATGACTACCACGACTAGTATACCTCATCCGATCAACCCAATTTTTCAGTACAGCCCAAAAACCACACCAAACAGTGACTCGTTGTGGATGCATTGGCCACATGTGGGTTCTCCGGACCCCATATGTGGCAATTTTGCTTATTGACATAGCCACCGAGATGAAAAAGAGCTTCATGAAGGCTGAACTGAAGGCCGAAAATAAATGTTTTTCTACCTTTCAAAGTCAAAGTAATCGGTAGGTCAAATTTGAAATTTTAAGTGACCCAACCTATATATATATTTTTATAATTTCAAGCAAATTTTTTCTTATTTCACAGAAAATTGTCAAATCTTAAAAAAAATATTTTTGAACTGGGATATTGTCCTGGCTCAAGACCATTTTGCTTCTATATTTAATAGAATGCAAATTTATTTACAAATGGCATGGTGACATTTATTACTTGGCTGCAGACTACCACGATCATGATTTCGACCATTTATAAGTACCTGTCAGTAAAATACTAAACAATACACAGTATAAATAGGTCTTCATTGATCGATTTTACTCATTCAACAAGTGTCGACGAACGCGATAGTTAAAATGAGCAAACGTTCGCGAGGATTTGAATGCAATACCAATCCAAGTAATTTTTGTTACATGTGCGGAGAATACGTTTCTGAAAAAAAACAAGCGTTGTTTTTCACCTAAATTGAGAGATTCATTTGAAGAGAGCTTCAATTTAAAGGTCTCAAACATAGATGAGCGGCGCTACGTACAGCTAGCTGACTCAAGGTAAGTGTAGATTACGAAATTCAAGAACATATATAACTTATTATTGAAATTCTTTCAGACGACAGCCGAGAATCATCATGCCAATGCTTTGGAGAGCTCCGCTTTGCCATGTAACAGATTGCTACTTCTGTCTTAGCAAAAAAACAGGCGTGGGAAAAAATATACGATGGACTTACGCTGCTGTTTCAACAGTGAATTTTCCAGTGCCATTTTCCGAAGAACCAGTGGACCCGCAACCGTCCGTTTCAAGATGGGCATCTAATAATGAGGCGATACATCCAACATCAGATCCGGAGACAGTAGAAACCACATCAGAATGCGAGTCAACATATACATTGCATGGAGGTCAACGCTTATGTTCCCAAGCAGAACTGAACGATTGGGTTAGAGAATTGAAACTCTCCAAGGAAGATGCAGAGTTGCATGCATCGCGCATGCAACAGTTCGGTTTCTTGGCTCCTGGTGTGGTGACAACAATCTACAGGAAGCGTCATGAACCATACGCAAGGTACTACACAAAAAAAGACAACATCTGTTTTTGTAAGGACATTCCCGGATTATTTGGTGAACTCGGGTACTCTTACGATCCAGGAGAGTGGCGTCTTTTCATCGACAGCAACATGCCGTTGACACCAAGGAAACATACGAAGTCATGGACAATCTACTAAAGTGCCTTAACTATGAGAGGCACGATTGGAAAGTTTGTGCCGACCTTAAGGTTATCGGTATCCTTTGTGGATTACAAGGTGGATTCACAAAGTACTGTTGTTTTCTCTGCCTTTGGGACAGCCGCGATCGTCAACATCATTACACCAGGAGGAGTTGGACAGAAAGAGTTAACTTCATCCCCGGCAGCGACAACGTGAAATATACACCACTCATAAAAAAGGAAAATGTTTTTCTCCCACCTCTTCACATAAAGCTCGGACTCATAAAAAACTTCGTGAAAGCTATCAACAAAGATGGCGAAGCGTTCGCCTATTTAAAAACCATTTTTCCTCACCTTTCATCGGCAAAGATTAAGGAAGGCGTTTTCGACGGTCCGCAAATTAAAAAGTTGTTGCAAGACCAACAGTTTGAGCACATTTTATCACCAAATGAAGCTACAGCTTGGAACTCATTTCGGCAAATTGTTTCCGGATTTCTTGGAAACAACAAAAGCTCAAATTACAGAGAGATCGTCGAACAACTACTCCAAAATTATAAAAAAATTAGAGCAAATATGTCGCTTAAGATACATTTTCTACACTCGCACTTGCACTTCTTTCCGGACAACCTGGGCGATGTGAGTGACGAGCATGGCGCACATGTAACAAAAATTACTTGGATTGGTATTGCATTCAAATCCTCGCGAACGTTTGCTCATTTTAACTATCGCGTTCGTCGACACTTGTTGAATGAGTAAAATCGATCAATGAAGACCTATTTATACTGTGTATTGTTTAGTATTTTACTGACAGGTACTTATAAATGGGTGTATATTTTTTTACGGTGGCTACATACCTGTTTCACCATGTGTGAGTCTTAAATTTTCCGAATAATGACCACCCTTAAATGTGGGTTGCATTTCTGTAAAAAAATCATACAGGTAGCCAACGGAAAACCCAAATAATTAAAAAAGTCCCCTTTCCTTTTTTCCTTTTAATTGTTCACGCACATTTATTAGCGTTTATTACTTTGCTTACGCAATCATAAAAATTAAATAACCCTTTGTTTATTCCGTTTTGTTAATTCTGAGAATCAAAAAAAAAAGAAAAAACCTTACCATAGACAAAGTTGTGCATATGTCGAGCAAATTTTTGAAATTCATACCTTTACTCAATTGCGAATAAAAGCGAAACGCGTGCATCGATTTTCATGATCTTTGTCTCATTTTGCTCATAGGTTATGTGACTTTACGTAAAAGTAATAAGATTTGACATTTTTTTTCATTTTGGATTTTTTATGGATTTTTTAAAAAAAAAAATTTTAAATCTTTAGGCAAAAAATAAGTTTTTTCCTTTATATATTCATTTTTAACTTGGAAACTGTTGCTTGTATAGGAAAACAATATATGAACAGATTAAGGGAATTGTAATTTTAAATTTTTTAAAATTTAATTCATTAAATCGGGCTAGTGGTTCCCGAGTTATGCCGGACGAAACAAATTACCCAAAAAAAAAATTTTAAAATTTAAAAAAAAAAAAAATAAAACAAAAACCAAACGAAAAAAAATTTTTTATTGCGTTTTTCGAGCTCATGTCAAGGTTATCTACACAGAAAAAATTATCGCATCCGGAGTACATGAAATTTTTTTCATTTTGTTGAGTAGTGTTATTTTTAATACTTATTCGCACCCTGTGACATTTGTATAAATGCCGTATAAAAGAAGAGAATATGTGCAAAAAATACTTTAAATTTCAAGCTTGTGTCACTATACGTTTAGTATAAACAACCATTTAAAATATTGTGTCTTAAACACATGTTATGAATAAACTAGAAAAACTAAGAGGTAAATTTGAAATAGATGTTAATGCTGAACTAATACAGATAGATGCATGATATTTAAAGTAGTATTTATAGATATTCTCCCCTTTAATTTAATATAACAATTGGGCACGAATAGACGGATAAATGATATGTTGGAAGAAGCCACCAATTGAACCAAAAATTCATTTTAGTCGGGAACATCCACAACTTTTTTGAACCCAGCTTAAAGTAAGTTTTTTTAATTACTCAATATTTTTAGTTTCGATTTCAATTACGTTTATAATTGTAAGTCCGGCATAAAACTTATGGAGCGTCTACTGGCATTATTAGCTATTAATCAACTTTAGTTGACAAAAATCTAAGGTATATTTTTTGTTTATCAAATAAATAAGAAAATCTATTATTTTTTTATAAGATTAGAAAATTTTCTGTAGAATTGGAGGAAATTTGCTTGACATAAGAAAAAAATATGTATATGTATCTCATGGCACAAACAAGTTAAAAACCACTTAAATTGCCTTATGACAAAATAATTTACCTTCGATCCACCCTAGTGCGTACAATTTCTAATTTTTTGAAAATAGGGAAAAGTTGATATTTGGAAAATGTCATCAAAATCGGTGAGAAGAGACAAAGTTTGTGTGATTGCTTCACATGAAATTACTCTTAAGAAATAAGTAAATTCTGAAACCTACTTCAAAGTGTAAGATAGAAGTATTTGGTATCATTACAAAGGATTCTATCTGAAATTTACAAACTAATAGGCCCCTGAAAGTACTTTAAATACAAAAGTTCACTTTAGTTTTAGAATAATCTATTAGTCGAATTATACTATGCAAATTATATGTCCGAGACCTAAAATATATAAAAAAATAAATATATTTCCTTCGAAAGAAAAAATACTTGATCGAATAGCTGAAATTGAAATGAATTACATTCAAAACTCACAGAAAATTAATCAATCGGTCACTAATCAAACAACACAAAAGCTAATGTATTATGTTTTAGTTTTAGATGGAATTTAAGAAAATAATGTATACACCATTTCCAAGTGTAATTCAGAAAAGATCAATTGTAATTCAGAATTTCCATTTGAAATTCAATTGATATTTAGAAATTCCATTTGAAATTCAGAAGTCGTTAATTGATATTCAGAAATTCCATTTGAAATTCAATTGATATTCAGAAATTCCATTTGAAATTCAATTGATATTCAGAAATTCCATTTGAAATTCAGAAGTCGTCAATTGATATTCAGAAATTCCATTTGAAATTCAGAACTCGTCGATTGATATTCAGAAATTCCATTTGAAATTCAGAACTCGTCACTTGATATTCAGAAATTCCATTTGAAATTCAGATTTCATCAATTGGCAATCAGAACTTGTTATTTGAAATTCAGAACTCATCAAATGTATTTCAGAATATTTCATATGAAATTCAGAACTTTTCAATTGAAATTCAGAAGTTATCAATTCAGAAATTATATTCTACGCATCAAAAACTTTTTAAAAGATTTTTACATACAATTATTTACGGTTGTATATATTCTTAGCTTTATAGCCGGAATAAAATCATATAAATCTCTTAATACAAAGAGTAGAATGGTAAAACACAAAGATCGTAAAACTACAGGAGGAGAAATTTCGCTATTTGTATGTTAAAGTTCAGAAATGTGAGATTACCATTTGCTTCTGCAAAGCACAATTGTTTGTTGTTTTTTTTTTACTGTTTTATTAGGTTTTGCTACGAAAACAAAATATTTTACAACATCTAACAATAAAAGATATGTATTCATTTCGTTTTCGTGTATATTTTTGAATGTACTCATTTTCATATTTTGATTTAACATGTAAACATGGCTGCAAAATTAGTATTCGCTGTCATCTCTCAACGTTGCGTCGGTAATAACAGGAAAGAGCGATATTACTTGTCTTGAATATAGAAAGTCTTTGGTAACACTCCACTTATCTTGTAATGTTGGTTAACTCGGCCAAGTTAAAGTTTGAAATAAAAATTAATTACCTATTACAGAAAAATGCTCTTTTTGTTGTTTTTAATTTCACGTCTATTGACGCTCAAAAAGTGATTCGCTATTTATTGCCTGTTAAATATTATTAAAGCTTGCTTGTGTTCTCCCATTTCCAATCTAACAATCTATTTCTTGATTTCATTGCATATTGATAATGCAAATGATAAACATCATATTAAAATATTTAATTGTGTTCTTTAATGAATTTTATCAATTTAAATATATTTATATATGATATATGAATTTGGAGTATATCGAGTTATTTCTCCATAAATGTTTTCCGAATTTTATTTAATAACTTCTGAATTTCATATCAAATGTTCTGAAATTCATTTGATGAGTTCTGAATTTCAAATAACAAGTTCTGATCTTCAATTGATGAGTTCTGAATTTCAAATGGAATTTCTGAATATCAAGTGATGAGTTCTGAATTTCAAATGGAATTTCTGAATATCAACTGATGAGTTCTGAATTTCAAATGGAATATCTGAATATCAATTGATGAGTTCTGAATTTGAAATGGAATTTCTGAATATCAACTGATGAGTTCTGAATTTCAAATGGAATTTCTGAATATCAAGTGACGAGTTCTGAATTTCAAATGGAATTTCTGGATTTTAATTGAAATCTGAATTACACTTGGAAATGGTGTAATTGTAAAAGATCTGTGGACAAATATATAAGTTGTGGCCCTCTTTATAGACGCAAAATAATTTTAAAAAATCATCTTTGGGAATTAAATAAATAGCTGGTATCTTAACGAAGAAGACAAGGAATCTTTGAAAAAAAAAACATGAATAAATGTAGATGTAGTGATCCTTATTGTATTTCGTATCCTGTTGGGGATAATTCATCAGTGGAAGTCATGCATGAAGTGGTTGTGTTACCATGTTGTCATATTTACTATTTTCCAATTGAAAAATTCAATTCCAAAATTAATAAAATTATTTGGCTTAAAAATGTGTATGTCTGCTGACATATGTGTGTAATTGTGCTTTGTTAAGTGTCTATCAACATATCTTTCATGTAATTGGACATTTTAGGCTATAAACAAATTAATGACGAATGTTAAACATTTTCTAAGAACCGAAGTTTCCAACTATGGTTCCTCACAGCGGCCATCAACGTTCGAAAGCACTTCTGCTATACAATTTTATTGAAATCGGACTAACTTTTGAGACAAAATTCAAAAATTTGTCCTAACCATTTCCGAATCCCCCCACCATAAGATTTAAAGGATATTCTGTACATGAGCGTCAGCATTAAAATCAAAATTTCTCCATAACTTGAACTAAATAATTTTAAATAATTGTTTTTGGCACTCAAAGTAAAAAATAAATATTTTAAATTATGATGATTTTCCACTTTGTGTATGTATGCATTTATAAATATATAGGAATGTGTTTGTGTGCTTGTGAATTGGAATGTATGTGTGTGTGCGTTATGTTGTGACAATCAATTACCATAACAAATGACAAATTCAATTGTACTCATATCTGCGTATATAGGCAAGTGCAAGCAGACATACAAATATATTTGTTTACTTCACAAGGACTTGGATGTTCAGAGAATACAAATACACAGAAATGCACACATACATTAGTGCTTGTGTGAGTTCTCTTTTCTGTGGAAATTGCTGTAGTAATGATAGCCAGTAAATGACATCCATAAGTATATTAGGCCATAATGAATCCGTAATTGTATTTATAATATAATATAAGATCAGCAGGGTCGTGTCAAACACAGGCTTCACCACCAATAGAGCAGAGAAGATATTATGGCAAACTGACTATTCAATATTCAAATGCATACCCACAGTATTAATTTGCTGGTATTCATTTATTTTAAAAGTTGAAATCTAACTAAATATTTTTGGGATAGATTTCTGTTTGTTGTTTACGTTCATGACTCAAACTGAGTGTAGCACACGGTGTAATATCAAGTTAGTAGCGATAAGTTGTAGAATTTAAAAATGTACAAGTCTTATTGTTTTCGTTTTTATGTGTTTTAAGTTTATGTTTTAAGTTGATTCTTCTATTGCCAAACGACACCATTAATTTGGTTGTTCTTAAGCAAAGTAGTTTAACAATGATACGACCTGTTGTACACGAGACTTAATTCATATGTCGAAGTTTTACAAACAAATAATAAGTCAAATGCAAATCATTAAATGTCATATAAGTTTCCAAACAATGGAGAAGTCATACGAGGCCAATGATGTCAACGATAAACGAGGGTGGATTATTAAGCATTGGCGCCTTTTTCTATTATATTTCTAATTTACTTTCGCAGTATGTCTGACTACGTCAAAAAAGACAATTTTTATTTTCATTGATTTTTATACACTCCACGAGAGTATTATGTCTTTGTGCATTTGTTTGTAACACCCAAAAGGAAGCGAGATAGACCGATCGACTTAGAATCGCTTTTTTGATCGATTTAGCAATGACCGTCTGTCTGTCTGTTTGCCTGTCTGTCCGTCCATCTATTCTTGTAATCAAATTAGAGGTCGCAATTGTAGCCAGAACCAAATGAAACTTAGCACAACAAGGTTTTTCGGAATAGGGACGAACGCTATTTAATTTGAAGAAAATCGGTTCAGATTTAGATACATGCACCGCACCGAATTTCTCTCCCGATTTGACTCTTTTCACTCTAGAAACCACATATTTTAAACGATCTTCTTCAAATTTGCCAAAATATCTTATATTTGAACTAGAAACACCTGTGGTAAAAATGTTTTAGATCGGTTCTGATTTATATATAGCTCCCATGCAAATTTCGCTCCCAATTCGACTTTTTCAGCTCTATAAACCACATATTTTATCAGATTGTCTTTAAATTTGGAAAAACATCTTATATTTCCACTAGAAATATGCATGATGTTTCTAGTGGATGATCGGGTTCAGATTTATACATAGATCCCAAAGAAATTTCGCTCCCGGCTTGACTTTTTCCGCCCCAGAAATCACGTATTCTCAACGAATTTCTTGACCTGACTTTTTCCGCCCCAGAAATCACGTATTTTCAACGAATTTCTTCAAATTGAGCATAACACGTTATACTTGAACTGGAAGCATCTATTTTGAGTCACTTCATTCCATGTTTGGATATAGCCCAGATACAAATATTCTTCTCGATTTGACAAATTGGGTCAGGTCATATTAGCCTCTGATTAGGAAACATATAAAAATCCAACGGTTGAACAGTTGAAAAAAAAAAAAACATTAGATGGCGGACCATATATAAGTATTTTGTTAAATTTCCTATTGTTAGTGCCACCAAACAAAATGGTTTGCTTAAAGAATTCACCATTCACAACAGAGGATAGCTGAGATGGTTAGAGTGCCGTAGTAACAACCAGAAAGTCTGTTCTACCCCCGGTAGAGGCGGATTTTTAAAAACAGAAATTGAAACAAGTGAAAAACTAGATAACTGAAGTCTTTCAAAATAAAGGGCATCCCTCCTATGACAACTACATGTTAAATTCATTGGGAAAATCCCAATGTTCACTACATCCGAATTTATACCCTCACTCTGCAGAGTAGGAGGGTTTATAACATTTGGGACAGAAAAAAAGTGTAACGCATTGAAGGAGTGACTTAAGACCCTAAGTATGTTTGCACCAAATCCGTTTCACGACTTTTCAAGATTTTAGAGCCATGTCCGTCCGTCCGTCTGTCTGGCTGGCTGGTGTACACGATAACTCTCGCAAGGAGCTAAGGAATCAATTCAAATTTTGCATATGGTAATATTTTTCCCAAACTTAGTTTAAGTTCGAAGATGGGAGAAATTGTCACGCCCCTTCTGGCACCTCCCACACAAATGGTGCATATTTCTATGTTAAACTAAAACCAATGTAACTTCCACACAGATATTCGGAATCAACTATATTTTGGTATTTAATAAAAATTTTATTATCACTTTAAGTGTGCTAAATATGATGGGTTTTGCCACGCCCCTTCCAGTACCTCCCACACAAATCACTCTAAACTACGGATCGGAATACTGTGAAATTTAATATTTGGCAGTACTTTAATAGAAGTCGCATGTAATATGGGCGATATTGTCACACCCCTTCTGATACCTCCCACACAAATGGTGCATATTTCTATGTTAAACTGAAACCAATGTAACTTCCACACAGATATTCGGGATCAACTATATTTTGGTATTAGATAAAGTTATTATAATTAGCTTAAGTGTGCAGAATATGGCGGGGTTTGACACACCACTTCCAGTACCTCCCACATAAATCACCCTAAACTACGTTAAATTAAAGCTATTATAACATATATACGGATGATCTGTGAAATTTGATATTTGACAATGCTTTAACAGAAGTTGCATTCGCATGGAATTTGGGCGATATTGTCACACCCCTTCTGCTACCTCCCATACAAAGTGACATAATCCTTGGTTACAATAAAACCGATATAATATCTATACGGGTAGTGAAAATCATTTGAAATTTGATATTTGAAAATGTTTTTATAATCACTTTAAACATAAAAAATATTTACGCTTTAGTCACGCCCCTTCTTGAACCTCGCACACAATTGCATCTATCCTAGGTAATATTAAATCCTTCATACTTATATACTGGGACATGGAATCCACTGTGACTTGATACTTGATCATGTTTGTACAATTGTTTTATAAATGTATTATCCTGCCCTTATAACTTCCGTATATATGTTCTCTGAGAGTGAGGGTATATATAAGTCGGTTTAGCCGACTGAAGCTTTCATACTTGTTTTGATGAGTCTTTGTTTCCTTAGTTTGTTTAGTGTAGTGTAGGTAGGTATCAATCACTAGTACCTATTACTTAAAAGTTCAATTTATGACGCCTTTAATTCTGAGGAATCTAGAGACAAAATATGTTACCAAAACATTTATGCAAAATGCCAGTACTTAAAATAAAGCACATGAATTGCTAATTGTAATAATGAATCATGACCACCATGTGCACCCCAGGGGAAATACAATTTCTTTTCGCGTTTTTACGATGTCAGCTCAAAAATAAAGTACTAATAAAACGAAGGACCCAAATGCTATGAACTCACTTTTAACACAGATTTTCCTGATAAAGTTTTACTTGATTTGAGCAGGTATATTGCCCTAACTCAAGACCATTTTGGCTGCATTCTACCATTTATTACTTGGCTGCATTCTACCACTATCATTACTTCTGGCCTGTTGAAACCTTCGACAGGTGGCTTCGCAGCAACTTTTCAACAACATACTCTTATAGTAAATGATTCGAACAAACGAATGAAAAGCACAACACACAATCCGAATATCCGAAGTAATAAAGCACACATGCCACATTACAAGCATCTCGTTGAGATACATATGTAAGTATGTGTATCAGCCAACGCTCATTTGTTAACAACAAAAAAACACAAAAAAGAGCGCCCCGGTAGTCGAGTTGGTAGCGTGCTCGGCTATCTGCGTGGGGGTTGTGGGCTCGATTCCCACCAGAGGCTCTGGTCTGTCGCTGCAATAACTAGCTAAAGGGTGATTTTTTAGCTATTATCTTTTTGGCAACACTGGTTTAAACAGCTGACGCACGTTTCGTGTTTTGTTTCACTGTCAAACATCTTCAGTTTGGTCTATAATTTAACCATGAATCGTCTTACAAACGAACAACGCTTGCAAATTATTGAATTTTATTATCAAAATGCGTGCTCTGTTAAGAAAGTTCATCGCGTGCTTCCATTTTATGGTCAGTTTAATCGACCCACTGAAGCGGCTATAGTGGAAATGCCAATTGTACCATTTGAGGCGCTGTCAAGATCAACATTTGCATGAAATAATCTTCAAACATTAAATTATATGGACCGTGCTATCGATTCAAATAAAGATTTCATGCATTTTTCGGAATTTTATGTGTTTTTTAACTTTCCTATAGCTTTTAAAAATTACCCTTTACAATGGTCTTAGTCAACCCGGCTCAATCCCTGGACCCAAAATTAGAATATAAATTTACTTTGTATTATAATTCATAATAAATAAAAAAAAAATATAAATAAAAAAAAAAACAAAAAACATTTACTTTGAGCAAATTTCCAACTATTAAATATATTAAATTACATATCGTCACCTCATCTCTTCCCAAATTAAAATACCACCATTATTTATTTTGCTGTTGTGGTAATGTATTCAAACTCTTCCGAAGTTATTACAAGTGCATCCTGAGACCATACAGATTGGCTTTGATTCTATGCTATCGTATATAAACATATATAAATGCATGTATATGGAAATTAATAATCTCATATACATGAACATGTGACAAACTCAGAGAAATTATGCTCCTTAATATAGGGTCCGCCAAATAACTTTTTTTTGAAAATGCTATAAAAAGACTACTGAACATTTTCTGAAATTTACTTTTTTATTTGAAAGTACAATCCTTTCGGTTAATAATGGAAAATAATTTCATTCAAATGGCTGCTGAGGGCACCCCACAAATAATAGTCCAACGTACCCTATATAATAATAAACAACAACCAAATAATAACAAAACAATAAATTAATTAAAATTTCCATTAACTAATACATTTTCACGTATCACAGATTTATTTATTTATTTTAAAAATGTATATATCTGGATTAGATAAATCGTTTTCTGATGGAATTACTCACGTCTAAACAACACTCTTTACAACTATTGTGCTTTGTTATATATAATATTAAGTACTATTGCAAATTAAAGAACTTATCTCATAGCCATGTCTTAATTACATTTTACAAATCCCTGCCAAGTCATCAAATTATTTATCCAGTTAATTTTTCTCTGAGTGTAAGCCGGTTTATGAATCATATTCTACTGCTACCGACCTGCTATTGACAACTTATGAAAGTGGTGTTGAAATTTATATTCACCAGTCTGGTCACAGACCACACATTTCTCTCTCGGGTAGAATGTCTGCATGAATTATAAGCTAAGATCCGGAAATTGTTAAGGTGTTCAGATGGGCATTTTGCTTGAACAGCAAGCGAGTATGGCCAAAATGCAGTTGCAAATGCAAATATACACAGTGCGATGTGTGGTATAATTTAGAAACAATTATGACATAAATTAATTAATTTCAATAACAAGTGCCAGCTAGAACACATGTATGCCCATACATGAGTATGTGTGTCACGCAGAAGAGTGCAGTGGGATTGATATGGTAGTTTGAGGACATGCAGGATGAGATATACAACGAAATGTGAAAGGACGACATATTTGGGAATTTCAATTAAATCGCAATCAATGGTAATCGCCTCAAGTTTAACAAATAATACGTATGAGAGTCTTGATTGGAAAATTCGATGTGATTTTGGTTGAAGAATTAGATGCTTTAAAGCCAATGGAGCCAATTTATATAGGCTATATAAGAACTATTGGATATATAATGATAAGACAACTACAATAAGAAGTAAAATCGAGAGTGGTATTTTGATCAGGTGAAGACCTATCAAAATATATACCGATGTGGACCACATTTACTGCGGAGAAAGTATATCCAAGGACGAAAGAAATGTATTGTGTATATTTGTCCCAAATCGGTTGGCTTCTTGAGCTGTGAAATCTATATTCAGTGCAATGACATTCGATTGGTGCCACATATGTCCAAACGTATAAAGCTTCAATCAACCTTCACTGAGCAGTAGTTTTGGACATTTAATCACAAGGTTTTGACACCCCCCCCCCTTGTGCTTCACAACAACTCCGTTCTTGCAACAAGCTTTTTGTAAGATTTCCCCTCGCTAAAGTCTACATTTAAAAACAACAGCAACGTCAACACTCATTTACCAAAGAAGGTCATTGCTTTGATTTTATTTGGTCGCTTTTCCACCCCAACAGTAGAAATTGAAAATACTTAACGAACAGTAGTAGCAAGTAGAGCTTCTCATTCTCATTTTCTATTCAATGACATTTGATAAGGGTCTTTTTTCGTTAAAATTTTGTGTAATTCTTCTTTTTCTTTTGACAGTATTCATTCGAAAACCCCCTAATGTATGTCTGAGTGTGTGCGTGTGTGTGTGTGTTTACTGCTATGATTATTTTCTTTGACATTCGCTGTCATTCTAATTGAAAAGCATGAGATGAGAAATGTAATTAGGGTGTGCCAAGAAAAAAATTGAAAATGCCAAGATTGATTGGAATAAAATAAATAAAGGTCGAAAATAGATTTTTTAAATACTTCGGATAGTGCGGAGAGAAATAAACTAAAAAATTAGATATTTTCAGTCCTTGAGACCAGATTATTTAGGGGTTCCCTGTGGCAATGTTGAGCGAAAGACGGCCGAATGCGAACCGATGCTCTGGAATTTCAAACCGGCTTTTCCCACTTAAATGGAATTCCATATTGACCTATTCCATTCTTTATCATATTGGAGAAAAATGTGTTTAAATATTCCCGTTTTCATGTTGAGGTGAATCAATGTTAACAATAATTATTTCGAAAACTAGTTGAGATAGGAAAATTGCAATTACATATTTCGAAATACTGTGGAAAATTGCTAACTCAAAAAATCCCAAAGTGGCGAATTAAGTCGTATGCATGTGTCTTTCATGTTATGTCGTGTTAACACTAGAGATGGGCGTGACTCACGTGAGTGTGTGTGAACGTTAGTAACGAAAAAATTTGCGTGAAAGATTCAATTTTTTCCTTCGTGAGCGTGCGTGAACGTGAGCCAATAATCACTCACGCGCACATCTAGTTAACACTGCGGGGATGCAAATCTTATTATAATTATTTTTGCTACACTTCTGCATTTCGTACTTATTGGCACGTAAAAATGAACAAATTATTATAAAGTATATTTTTAAAAAAGAAAAATTCATATTGAATAACACTGTGCAACATTTTTGAAGCCATTTCAAAATAACCATATACGGACACCGCTACATGATAAAAGACCAAAAAACACGGGTCTTTTTTTTTCCCCCAAAGTCATGCACTTTTTTTTATGGGCCCCCAGAGATTTGAGGCCTCGGTGTAATTTTTGGAAAAAAGTGATCATATTCTCAGGCTCATATCTTGCAAACCGTTCGGAATTTTGATTTACTCTCTGAGGCAAAGTTCTAGCTCTTGTCATAAAGAACAAAAATTGTGAACATATAAAATCAAAAAAACTTCATCTTCAAGGTCAAAATCGCAAAAAACTTAAAAAAAAAATCGATTTTTTTAACCTTTTTTCCCCTGTTCAGGTCCATAGGTAGCAAACCGTTGAAAATTCAGGGAAACAATCAACTACAATTTTTGTTCTTTATGACAAGAGCTAGAACTTTGCCTCAGAGAGTAAATCAAAATTCCGAACGGTTTGCAAGATATGAGCCTGAGAATATGATCACTTTTTTCCAAAAATTACACCGAGGCCTCAAATCTCTGGGGGCCCATAAAAAAAAGTGCATGACTTTGGGGAAAAAAACACGGGTCTTTTTTTTTGGTCTTTTATCATGTAGCGGTGTCCGTATATGGTTATTTTGAAATGACTTCAAAAATGTTGCACAGTGAAATTTTTGGGAAATTTTTCAATTTTGCGGCTACCTAAGCGCTACCTAAACGGTGTTAAGAATAATTCCTAGGAAGTTCATATGTTCTAGAAAGTTGTTTATTGAGATCTTAGGTACATTTTTGTAGTTGATTGTTTCCCTGAATTTTCAGCGGTTTGCTACCTATGGACCTGAACAGGGGATTTTGACCTTGAAGATGAAGTTTTTTTGATTTTATATGTTCACAATTTTTGTTCTTTATGACAAGAGCTAGAACTTTGCCTCAGAGAGTAAATCAAAATTCCGAACGGTTTGCAAGATATGAGCCTGAGAATATGATCACTTTTTTCCAAAAATTACACCGAGGCCTCAAATCTCTGGGGGCCCATAGAAAAAAAAGTGCATGACTTTGGGGAAAAAAAAAACACGGGTCTTTTTTTTTGGTCTTTTATCATGTAGCGGTGTCCGTATATGGTTATTTTTTTTCGTGTTGCACTGTGTAATGCATAAAATCTACAAAAATTGAGATATTATAACGGAATTTTGGAATTTTGTAGAAAAAATGTTTCTGAAAATAATGGATTATAGGTTTTTGTACGTTCTCCCCATTTTTTCCCAAAAATTAAAAAAAAAAACGCATTAAAAATATGCTATGGGGCGGCAAATCTTATTATAATTATGAAGCAGAAAACTTCACTCTTTATAATAAAATAATACCAATTTGTAAAGGACCGGACAAAGGCTTTAATAATATATAACAAGCAAATCAAGTGTTGCGTCTCATTACACGCAAAATAAAAATTTCAAAAAGGAATGTTTTTGAAAAAATAACCAACATTGCGCAAAATCTACAAAATTTGAGATATCATAACGACATTTTGGAGTTATATATAAAAAAATGTCTCAGAAATTACCCAATTTTGTGGCAAAATTTGGTATTTTTACTGAAATGTGCGCCATTTCTTTGGTTACGGCAGGGATCTAGTAAGAGTAAGAACTCAACGTAATACACCAAACATTCTCTAATCGGGACTTTGCGAAGATGAATATTCGAAACACTCCAAATAACTTTCCATAATAATTTAGTTTAATCTATTAGAAAACAAGTAAAAACGGCGTTAAGTTGGGCCGGGCCGCACTTTATATACCCTCCACCATGGATTGCATTCCACAGAGGTTGTCGGTTTTTGTAGAAGTGCAGTAATATTACAGGAAAATATATATTTTTTAATATAGCCAAACCAAAATAATTTTATAAATAAATATAATATTTAAATTATTTGAAACCACGCTTATACGACAATGCTACCAATACGTTAATTCAAAAAAATAAATATTTTTATACTTATATTTTCAAAAAGCTTAAATACCATAAATATTGGTAGATAGTGGGTGCTACAGTTGGTTGTATTTCCATTCTATGTTAATTCCAAAAGTACAAATTTTGAAAATCCATTATCAGACGTACATAGTGCAATATAGCCTAACTTCATAATTCAACCAAATTTTGCCGTAAAAGAAAAAGTACGAATTTGGAAAAAAACTTTTTATTTTGCGTGTCTATGCAGTCAGAGGAATGTATACACCGGTTAGTACCATTTTTACCCTCTTGACGTTTCTACGCAATTCGAATTCAACCATTCTAGCTGTAGTCGTTTAGTTGGTACTATTTGTATCCCCCCGGTACCATTGTATCGAATTTCGAAAAATTCGTTTATTTTCCGTGTCTACGCAGTCAGAGGAATGTATGCTCCGAATTTCATGCTGTAGTCGTTTAGATGTTACTATTTTTATCCCCCTGTACCATTGTATCGAATTTCGAAAAATTCGTTTATTTTCCGTGTCTACGCAGTCAGAGGAATGTATACTCCGAATTTCATGACTCTAGCTGCGGTAATTTGATTGGTACTATTTTTATCCCCTTTTTTCATTTTAACCCCAAAAAGTACGAATTTCGAAAAATCTGTTTATTTTAAGTGTCTACGCAATCAGAGGAATGTATACACCGAATTTCATGACTCTAGCTGCGTTCATTTGATTGGTACTATTTGTATCCCCTTTTTCCATTTTAACCCCAAAAAGTACGAATATTGAAAAATCCGTGTATTTTACGTGTCTATGCAATCAAAGGAATGTATATACCGACTTTCCTTATTCTAGGTACAGCCGTTTGGTTGGTACCATTTTTGGAAAAAATATTTTTATATTATGTATCTACTCAATTAGAGAAATCTACACACCGAATTTCGCGTTTCTAGCTGTTGCCGTTTAATATGTACCATTTTAATCCCTTTTTGCCCCATTTTGACCCCCTACAAATAAGAATCACTTTATGGTGCACGTTTTTTGCTATAAGGGGAATGCGTATACCAAATATCAAGCAAATATAAACAGACATATTCAAAAAACATGCTTAAATGCTAAAATATTAGGGATTATTATGGGTAATTTTAGTCCTTGTGAGGGGAAAATTTTTCACTTTAGGCCGATTTCGCCCCGTTTCAATCCCAACCGATCTACTACTATAAGACGCATTTATGGAAAATTTGAACGTTCTAGCTCCTTGCGTTTAGATGCTAGCGTGCTTTCAACAGACGGACGGACATGGCAAGATCGTCTTAGAATTTTATGACGATCAAGAATATAGGGTCTCAGGTCGATATTTTAAGGTGTTACATCCTGGAGGTCGAGGGTATAAAATCTTCTCCGATTCTTTTTTATTTTATTTTTTAAATAAAAGTCTAGATTTACATATTTTACTAGTTAGTCATTTCCACCTGGGAAAGATTTCCTCCGGTGGCAGAGACTTTTCAACAACATACCGGGCATCTTAAGGTAAATGACTCCCATAAACGAATGAAAAGCACAAAAAGAAAAGACAATTTTGTGGAGATTGTTCCTAACCACTGTTTTAATGTGAAAGTGTCTCGCAACATTTGTAGCCATCATAATCATCCTTAATTAAACATATAAACGGATATGATCTGCCTTATATTTCCAAAATACTTATATTAAAGGTACTTTGACAAATATTGCCTCAGTTACAACAATTTGTATTTTTTGTTAAATATGGATTCGCTTTAAAAAAATATTTTTTTAAATTTCTTGCGTTTCCAAAGAAGATCAAATATTTACAAAAAACTGTTTTATACGTTAAATTTTAAACTATTATAAAGTCAAACAGAACGTTTTTTAGATTTTTTTCTCCAAAGCAGAATTAAATTCTATTTTTTTGCGACTGTAATGAAAGTGACTCACTTCGGTTCTTCGATACAGCCTTCATGCATGTACCCATTTGACTACCTTCCGTATTATTCATATTGCAAAAAATAAAGGACTACATTAGTCCTTCGATAATAAAAATTAAAAAATTAAAATTGTAAGAACTGTGTTGTCATTTATTTTGATTTAAGACCAAAGGTTGTGCTGAAGTCTTCAGTAGAACCCAAAATTAGCAAAAAGGCAAAGTGAGAGCTTTATTCTTCCAGCTAAAAGTTAACTGCGCAGTTTCGATGGGCGCTACCCTATCTCGTCAGAACTTTCGCAACGAATGTATGTCTTTGACTTAAATCAGGGTTCATATTAGTACCAGCGGTCACATACGACAAATGAGAAGCGCTGATAAACAAAATATTCCACCGAACTAAGTCGACACACTAAAAATCTCACTTTGCTAATTTGCTAATTTTGGGTTCTGCTGAAGACTTCAGCACAACTTTTGGTCTTAAACCAAAATAAATGACAACACATACAACATAACAGACCAACAATGCATACAAACAACAATTGTAAGAACTTTAAAAAATCTAACGCAATTCTCCAATATTTTAAAAGCAGTTAAATTACCTTCAAAACAAGGTATATCACATTATCGGTCAAGTATTTCATGAGTTACAGGCGATTGAATGAAGTAGTATTTTGTTCACTGTTATATTGGTCATAAATAGTGAACAAAATTCTAATTTTTTCCCAAAAATACGTATTTCAAAACAATCGAGGTCAAAAATCGTACCGCTTGACATCGAATAACTCATATATTTTTTCCTACAGGCTAGGCATCGAGACAAATGGGTTTTTCAGCATGTATTGGGACGAGGAAATCAAAACAACAAAATGAAACATTTTTGAGTCACTTATGTTGGAACCCATGAGAGCGTACAAGACCGAGGTATAACATTGACCTCTTTTTGTCAATAACAGTCAACCAGACCTAACCTGACCTAATGATGTCTAACAAGTTCACTCCATTCCACATAAATCAGACATGTTTTGAATACCACAACAAATTTCATTCATATCTGAATGATTTTTTTGTAATTTTAGGTATAGCTTTAAAAACTTTTATTTTCAACATTTAAAACATTTGAGTCGAAAAGTACATTTTCAAAAGCTTCCACTTATATTTCACTATAGCAAGTTAATAAATAAAAAATCTTTTTGCAGCGAAGTTGGCAGATACCATCTTGGTGCAGTAATTTAATAGCTTCCAAAACCAGTTCGAGGAAAATATTTCAATCGGCTTCAATAATTGGGATAATTACCTTGAAGGACGCATCCGAAGAGAAATCGTTGAAATAATTCAAATGAAGGCTATTCCCATCATATCATCCGTGGAGAGGGGGTTGGTTATAACAATAATTCTCAACTACCCCAACTAGAATATTCATCCGCAAATGCATACATAGTGTGACATTAAGGGAAACGATGGATGATTATCCCCTAAAATATCAAGTAATTTTTTCAATTTAAAATTCTTGTTAAAAATTCATTGTCAGGGCTTTGTATACATATCACCAACACCACCCCTCCCCCTAACCAGCCACGAAAACTGTTCCTGCGAAGCTGTCTTAAAAGGGAAACTATGAATTGAATGCGGCCGGCATACCAAACAGTTAACGGTGATGATGTGAAACAATGCTTATGACAAGCCAAAATGACAAAAATGCGGCAGCTACCGTTTCGACCTAACCCAAAGTAATGACGAGTCATTTTCATTAGCCACAAAAACAAAGCTGGCCCCAAAAATACCTTAAAGTCATGGCGACCCAAGATTGTGACTACACTACAGCGATATACATTCACACGCACCTTCTCATACTTCATTAGGGCTCACATGGATGTGGACATGTGTATGTATAGCATAACAAGTTAAAGCACAGTGTTTGCAAACCACAAACATACATGTGGTTGGGGCGGGGCAAATTTTTATTTTTTTTTAATATTTAATATTATTTTGGAAAAAATACCTATTCCTATTTTGAATGGTCCAGGGGCTCAAAACTAATTTTTGAGTTATAGTTGACCCATATATATTAGGCTGGGTCGCGGTCCACACAAATGGAAAAACAATTTCCCGTCACCCCACGAAAATAAAGATTGGATTGTTTAATGATGATTTGCAAAATATTTCGCTCCTAGATCAAGCCGTCTATGAGCTAAACGCTCTTGAAAATACCCCTAAAAATCATGTTTTTCCCGTGTATTTTTTTTTTGTGCTGCATTTCTGTCAACAAAAGTTTTTCTTAAATTAAAAATCCTTAAAAGCTTTTTAAATATAAATTTTGTTTCTCGTTTTTGAGTAACTTATTTGTCGAATTGGACCTTGAGAGTATTTTTTGTGGTTTTTCATAGTGACAACTGAACATTTTTTTCTATTTGGTGACAAACAATACCTTTCGCATGATGCCTAAACGACGAAAATCGGAAGTAAATTGACGCCGCAGTGTTAATTTTTGTAAAGAGAGTTTGAAATTTTTGGCTCTGAAAATCCAACTCCTGTAGTAAATTATTCTACAAACATGGAATCAGTGACGTCATTTTTCGTCTGATATTCATCATTTAGGCATCATGTGAAAGGTATTAATTCCTTCTATTTATTTTTCATAACACCTCTTACAAAATATTTCCAAGAAATTTAAGTTTATAGCTGCCACCATGAAAACCCACAAAAAAATCAATATAAAAGTCCAATAACACGACCAATGAGTTATTCTAAGACAATAATAAAATTTTTCGTTTAAAGTGCTTCCAAGGATCTATGAATTCAGAAAAAAATTTTGGACAAATATGCAATATAAAAAAACAAGTAAAAACGGCGATAAGATCGCCCGCGCCGAACTTTATATACCCTCCACCATTGATTGCATTCCACAGAGGATGTCGATTTTCGTAGAAGTGCAGTCATATTACAGGAAAATATAATTTTTTATATAGCCAAATCAAATACAAATATTAAAAAAAGAATTTTATAAATAAATCTAATATTTTAATTATTTCAAACCACGCTTATAAGGCATGGCTACCAATACGTCAATTCAAAAAATAAATATTCTTCTAAAGGGTGATTTTTTAAGAGCTTGATAACTTTTTTTTTTAAAAAAAACGCATAAAATTTGCAAAATCTCATCGGTTCTTTATTTGAAACGTTAGATTGGTCCATGACATTTACTTTTTGAAGATAATTTCATTTAAATGTTGACCGCGGCTGCGTCTTAGGTGGTCCATCCGCTTAGTCCAATTTTGGCATTTCCACGTTTTTGAGTAACAGAGACCCAATTGGTGCGAACGGCGACGAATCGAAAATTGGTGGTCATCATTAACACTGGCCGATACAGCTGCGATATTTTCTTCAGTTCGCACTCTACGTAAGCGTGTTGGTGGTTTAATGTCCAACAATGTAAATTTGGTGCGAAATTTAGTCACAATAGCCCGAATAGCCGCTTCAGTGGGTCGATTAAACTGACCATAAAATGGAAGCGCGCAATGAACTTTCTTAACAGAGCACGCATTTTGATAATAAAATTCAATAATTTGCAAGCGTTGTTCGTTTGTAAGACGATTCATGATGAAATGTCAAAGCATACTGAGCATCTTTCTCTTTGACACCATGTCTGAAATCCCACGTGATCTGTCAAATACTAATGCATGAAAATCCTAACCTCAAAAAAATCACTCTTTATTTATATTTTCAAAAAGCTTAAATACCATGACTCTAGCTGCGGTCAATTGCTTGGTACTATTTGTAACCCCTTTTTTCATTTTGACCCCAAAAAGTACGAATTTCAAAAAATCCGTTTATTTGCCATGTCTACGTAGTCAAAGGAATGTATACTCCGAGTTTCATGACTCTAGCTGTGGTCATTTGGTTTGTACCTTTTTTCATTCTGACCCCAAAAAGTACGAATTTCGAAAAATCCGTGTTTTATGCAATCAGAGGAATGTATACACCGAATTTCATTATTCTAGGGGCAGCCGTTTGTTTGGTACCATTTTTATCCCTCTATTCCCATTTTATCTCTTAAAAGTACTGATTTGGAAAAAATACTTTATATTATGTATCTACTCAATCAGAGGAATGTACACACCGAATTTCGTGTTTCTAGCTGTTGTGGTTTAATATGTACCATTTTTATCCCTTTTTGCCCCATTTCACCCCCTACAAATATCACTTTATGGTGCACGTTTTTGTTATCGAGGGAATGGGCAGCACACCCAATATCAAGTAAGGACAAGCAGACATGTTGAAAAAATATACTTAAATTCTCTAAAATACTAGGGATTATTATGGGTATTTTTAGTCCTTGTGAGGGAAAAATTTTTCCCTTTGGGCCGATTTCGCCCCGTTTCAATCCCAACCGATCTACGACTATGAAACGCATTTATGGAAAATTTGAACATTCTAGCTTTCAACAGACGGACGGACATGGCTACATCGTCTTAGAATTTTATGACGATCAAGAATATATATACTTTATAGTGTCTCAGGTCGATATTTCAAAGTGTTACAAACGGAATGACAAAGTTAGTATGCCCCCATCCTGGTGGTGGAGGGTATAAGTACACGGGAAAAACATGATTTTTAGAGGCGTTTTCAGGAGCGTTTAGCTGACAGATGGCTTGACCCAGTAACGAAATATTTTGCAGATCATCATTAAACAATCCAATCCTCATTTCTGTGGAGTGACTGCTGCAATTTATTTGAATTTTATATTTACATTGAACAAGAATTGCGATGGGACTCTTCTCCAAAAAAAATGTCCCGACCTAATGTATGTATATTTGACAATTTTTCAATAGTAAATTTTCAAATTTGACCACATAATTTTTTCGCTGTAGTTGAACACATTTGACCAATTTTTTTAGAAAATTTCTGAATTTCAAAAGATTCAGATTTAATTATTTTAACTGTTTTTTCGCTGGTTGGAGCCACTGTGTGCCCTGTGTGTCGGGAAATTGGGTGTAACCTTTCTCTACAATGGTTTTCCATTAGAGGGGTACTTTGTCATTGGTGTGTTGTAGTTAATATTATCATCTTTCTGTCGTTGTTGCTGTTGTTGTTGGTGTGCTCTTAATTATATCAAACAAGTGCGGAGGTATGAACATGTATTAGAACACGTGTATTATATACAAATACATGTATACATATACATACATACATATACATGTAACAGGCATCAATTTGACCATAAAAAAGTTAATTTTGTGCAAACATCGAATCAAAATGTAAGTGAACAACATGTATTTAGGCTCCTAAAAACAACGTATATTACAGGCTCACACGCACACACACACACATAAACATACTATCGTATTTAGTGGCAACACGAAAAGAGACGCACGTGCCTATATATGATATGAATAAACAGACATACCTACAGACTTAAACAGAACATGATTACACATATGTATGTACTCAGATACAAATACCAAAGTAAGTGCTATTGTGTTGTGTGTGTGTCAGTAAAGATGTCTGTAGTATATATATATATACAGTGTACACTACTGACAATGGGTTCGAATGGAACGTAATCCTGGTTCTGAGCAAACATTAACCGAAAATTTAATACAAATAATGTTTAGTTAACAACAAAAACAACAACAAGAGTAGCACAAGAAGCCGTGGCTATAAAAACAAAGACCGCGATAATACGAAGGCATCTCCAGTAAATGTGCACATATTTGCCTCTAATGAGTTCAATATATGATGCATTTCAAGCGATATTTGCCTCCTGAAAAAATCGGTATGGAAACACAATGGGAAGAGCAGAGACAGATGGACAGAAAAAATGAAAAAGCCAGAGGGACGAAAAGAGCGACGGGCCTTTTTCATAAAGCATTTAAATGTAAAAATTGTCATAGATTTTCTGTAGCAGTTCTTGAACCTTTTGTCATATTATTATTATTTTTTATTTATACAATTTTGGATAAAAAATTATTATTTTCATTACTTTTACAATTAAACTTAATTACTTATATGAACAAGTATTAAAGATATTACAAATATATGCTGTTTCCAGAAGATTCAATAAAAATATATTTTTTGTTGCGGGAAAACGCTTCGGCTATCCCGTCGATTAAATGAGAATTACTACTTTTAAAATACTAATTGAAAAACACAGTAGACGCTCTAAAGCTCAATTTATCATAAAGTAAAGAAAGTAAAAAATCCAAAAAAATTGAGATATGCCAATTTTTCTTTTTAGTTTGATCAGATCTCTAATTTCTGTCATTTATAAAAAATGTACCCTTACAATGACATTTCTCATTTAATGCACACCAAAATTGTATTTGGTGTTAGTTTGAAAGTGGTATAAGTCACACTATTAGTGGATACTATTGATGTTTGGTTATGTAAACAAACATTTTTTATTTATAATGTCCATTTTAGGTGATTCAGATAATTTGAATAACATATAAAATGAAATTATTTAAAAACTAATTTCAATATAAATTTTTTAGACGAACTACCTGTAAATATTTACATATATTTTTTATTTTCTTTTTTTGTTGTTGTTTGTATGTATTGTTGGTCTGTTATGTTGTATGTGTTGTCATTTATTTTGGTTTTAGACCAAAGGTTGTGCTGAAGTCTTCAGCAGAACCCAAAATTAGCAAAAATGCAAAGTGAGACCTTTATTGTTGCAGCTAAAAGTTGACTGCGCAGTTTCGATGGGCGCTACCCCATCTCTGAAAGTTCTGAGATCAGACCATCTTCAAATTTGGCAAAATATTTTATGTTTCCACTAGAAACATCAATGTTAAAAATAGGTCACATTTATATATAGCTCCCATAGAAATTTCGCTCCCCGCTTGACTTTTTCCGACCCAGAAACCACGTATTTTCAGAGAATTTCTTCAAATTGAGCATAACACGTTATACTTGAATTGGAAGAACCTATTGTCTAAGTGTGTAACATCATTTCATGTTTGGATATAGCCCCGATACAAATATTCTTCTCGGCTTGGCAAATTAGGTCGGGTCATATTAGCCTATGATTAAGAAGCATGCAAATATCCTTCCCGTTTTCAATTTTTTACCGAATTGAATTGTATTCGGATAGAAAGTGGAGTGTATCATATAGTCGGCCCCGCCCGAGTTTAGCCTTTCCTTACTTGTTTTTTATTGCCTAAGTTTCCCAGATTGCTCCATATGTCCACACACGAGATTAGTAAACGCTATGTTCGTCTATACTGGTCTAATATTAATCATAGATTTACTTTAAGTATTCAACAACAGCTCTCACATCCAACACAGAGTGTGTGTAAAGTAATCCAAACAAAAGTATGTATGCCACAGACATTATCGACAAATGTATGTACATGTGATATATCTTTTATATGTACATATATACATACATAATAACAAAACACCTAATGTTGTAATTCTGTACTAGAAATAGGCATTAAATGTAGAGAAATAAGATATTGCCGCAAGATAACTAAATCGAAATTAAATGAGAAATTGTTGTGTCTAAAATCATTAATTTATGTTGCCTACCATACGGGCGGCGCAACATTACAAGATAACAATATGAGGCAAATTTGAAGGAGGCACTCCAAAGCTGATAAGTGTGGCATTTTTAGACCCAATAATAGTAAATTGTCTGGGATGAGGTAATTTTGTTTTTTTATACCAAAATTACTATATGCTTGTAAAAGATAAAAAATTAAAAAAAAATCGCACATGAGCGGCTGGCTGGTTGGCTGAGAAAACAGAGAGTGGCTCGAAGTATATATTTTTTAATTAAGTCTGTAATTATTGCACGGAAAAATATATCTAACATCTATCGAGCACAGGTACTTTCTGGATAATGTGCAAAATCAGATTGCAAAAATATTTTGCTCGTTAATACCTAAAAATGTACTTAAATAAGTTTGAATCTCAATTATTTTAATTATTTTATATATATATATATATATATATATATATATATATATATATATAATGGAATGGAAAGTATAAATTTTGAAAATACCTTATCTCTCACGTACGCGGTATAAGACAACTTCATGACTCTACCATTTTTTGTCGTAAAAGCAACAAAATAAAGTACGAATTTGGAAAAAAATATATTTTACGTGGCTATGCAGTCAGATGAATGTATACACCGAATTCCATGATTCTATCAGCGGCCATTTTGTTGGTACCATTTTTATCCCCTTTTTCCAATTTTGCCCCCTCAAGAGTACGACTATCTAAAATCTCTTTATTTTACGTATCTACACAATTAAAGGGATGTACACACCGAATTTCATCATTCTAGCTGTATTCGTTTAGTTGGTACTATTTTTATACCCTGTAGCCATTGTATCCCTTGAAAGTACGAATTTGGAAAAAACGTTTTATTTTTCGTGTCTACGCAGTCAGAGGAATGTATATCAGTTGGTAGGTACTATTTTTATCCCCTTTTTCCATTTGAATCCCAAAAAGTACGAATTTTGGAAAGTTCTTTTATTTTATGTGTCTACGCAAACAGAGGAATTTACACATCGAATTTCATTATTCTAGGTGCAGCCGTTAGGTTGGTACTATTTTTATCCCTCTATCCCCATTTAACCCCTTAAAAGTACTAATTTAGAAAAAATACTTTTATATTATGTATCTACTCTATTAGAGGAATGTACACGCCAAATTTCGTGTTTCTATCTGTTGTCGTTTGATAGGTACCATTTTTATCCCTTTTTGTCCCATTTCGCCCCCTACAAATAAAAACACTCTATGGTGCCCTTTTGTGCTCTAAAGGAAGTGCGCATTGCAAATATCAAGTAAATACAAGCTAATATGTTCAAAATACATGCTGAAATACTCTAAATATTAGGGGTATTTTCAGTCCTTGTGAGGGAAAAATTTTTCCCTCTGGGCCGATTTCGTCCACTTTCAATCACAACCGATCTACAACCATAAGACACATTTAGGCAAAATTTGAACCTCCTAGCTCATTTCCTTCGGCCGCTATCGTGCTTTCAACAGACAGACGGTCATGGCTATATCGTCTTAGAATTTAACCACGACCCAGAATATATATACTTTATGGGGTCTCCGATGAATATTTCAAGGTGTTACAAACGGAATGACCAGGATGGGGGTGGAGGGTATAAAAATGTATTGTGTCGATTTTTTTGTCTAAGCCTCGATAACCATAAACTTTACTTGGAAATTTATTTTCATATACATATTGATATAGCTGTTGGTGGAAATATTAAAAAAGAATGTTTTATTTTGAGTAAAATTTTAACTTTTTATGTAGGTTTTTGTTATCCAGTATTTTCTTGAAACAAAAAAATACAAAATCATGTTAATCATATTTTAGAAAGACATTCTTTCTACATAATTCCAAAATTTTATTGTATTATCTAAATTCTTGTATATTTTATGTATTGTTGAATATGCTTTTTTAAACCTCTACCTCCAGGAACACCTTGAAATATCGACCTGAGACCCTATAAAATATATATATTCTTGATCATCATAAAATTCTAAGACGATCTAGCCATGTCCGTCCATCAGTCCGTTTGTTGAAAGCACGCTAGCATCTAAACGAAACGAAGGATGTCCAAATTTTCCATAAATAAGTCTTATAGTCGTAGATCAGTTCGGATTGAAACTGGGCGAAATCGGCCCAAAGGGAAACATTTTTCCCTCACAAGGACTAAAAATACCCATAATATTCCATAATATTTTAGAGTATTTAAGCACATTTTTTCAATATGTCTGTTTGTACTTACTTGATATTGGGGGGTGAAATGTGACAAAAAGGGATAAAAATGGTACCTATCAAACGACAACAGCTAGAAACACGAAATTCGGTGTGAATTTGTCTCTAATTGAGCAGATACATAATATGAAATTATTGTTTCCAATTTCGTACTTTTAAGGGATAAAATGGGAATAGAGGGATAGAAATAGTGCAAACCAAACGACTGCACCTAGAATAATGAAATTCGGTGTGTACATTCCTCTGATTGCGTAGACACGTAAAATTAATGGATTTTTCGAAATTAGTACTTTTTGGGGTTAAAATGGAAAAAAGGGATAGCAATAGTACCAACCAAATGACCGCAGCTAGAGTCATGAAACTCGGAATATATATTCCTCTGCCTGCGTAGACATATGCGTACTTCAAAGGGATGCAAGGGGTACAGAGGGATAAAAATGGTGTTAGTTGGTGCTATTTTTATCTCTCTTTCTTTTCTCTGACTCCGACTTACTAGAATGATGAAATTCGGTGTGTACATGCTTCTTATTGCGCAGATACTTACATAAAGAGATTTTAGAAAGTCGCACTCTTAAGGGGTAAATGGGAAAAAGGGGATAAAAATGGTACAAACCAAATGACCGCAGCTAGAAACATCGAATTCGGTGTATGTATTCCTCTGACTGCATAGACACGCAAAACAAAAAGATTTCGAAATCTTTTTGTACTTTTTACTTTTACGGCCAAAAATTGGATCATGAAGTTAGGTTATTGTACACTATGTACGTGAGATAATAGATTTTCAAAATGTTTACTTTAGGAATTAAAATAGAATGGAAATACACCCAACTGTAGCAACCACTATCTACCAATATTTATGATATTAAACCGTTTTTGAAGGCATAAATATAAAAATATTTATTTTTTGATATGTTAACGTATTGGTAACCTTGCCTTGTAAGCGTTGTTTGAAATAATAAAAATATTATATTTATTTCTAAATTTATTTTTTAATATTTGTTTTGCGTCGGCTATATTAAAAAAATATATTTTCCTGTAATAAAGGGTGATTTATTAAAAGCTATAGGAAAGTTTTTCAAAAAAAAAAAAACACTTAAAATGCAGAAAAATGCATGAAATCATTATTTGAATCGATAGTACGGTCCATATAATTTAATGTTTGAAGATTATTTCATGCAAATGTTGACCTTGACTGCGCCTCAAATGGTCCATCCGCTTAGTCCAATTTTGGCATTTCCACGTTTTTGAGTAACAGAGGTCCAATTGCTGCGAACGGCGACGAATCGATAACACAGTGCAACAGTGGTTCTGCAATTCAAGCACCACTATGACGGTTCGTTAGTGTATCCAAAATGATGACGATTGCCTAAAGGATTTTTTTCCTGAGGTACCCGTTTTCGCGGGACACCCTGGCGCGCTCCCCCACCCACTTTTGTTATCTTATGGTCTTTTGTTTGTCATAACTCGAGAACGGCTGTCCCGATTTAGGTGAAATAAATGTTGAAAAATTAAGAATTATAATTCCTTTAATCTATTCCTATGCTCTTTCTCGATATTTTAAACAGTTTCGCAGATATAAATAAATTTATGAAAAAAAAATTCCCTAAAAAATTTAAATTTTTTGTTTTTAAAAATCATAAAAAATTCACAACGGAAAAATATGTCAAGGCTTATTACCATATAGAAAAGGAATGCACGCAAACTCTTGTTTTATTTCGAAATGTATTTACACATAAGTATGGAAAAGTAGTGACTAACGTTAAAATAAAATGTTCTAGCTATTTAACCTATATTAATTATGTTTTAATGAGTTGAGCAATTATTTGATGATTAACTCTTCAGGCGTTTATTCGATTAATTGGAAATTCTTAGCTTTCGAATAAACAATTAATCGAATATCTTAGAAGTCGGAATAATTGGATACCCTAGTTATGATACTCTTTCTAGAGACAGAAAAATAATGTAGCGTGTGTAGGTAACGTATACTTACTGTTTATTGAGGGTAATATCACTCATACGCAATGTAGTCAGACTGAACATTACCAGAAACAGTCCCGCAATTTTTTTTCATAAATTTATTTATATCTGCGAAACTGTTTAAAATAAATAAATAAATCGGGACAGCCGTTCTCGAGTTATGACAAACAAAAGACCATAAGATAACAAAAGTGGATGGGGGAAGCGCGCCAGGGCGTCACGCGAAAGCGGTTACCTCAGGAAAAAAATCCTTTAGGCAATCGTCATCATTTTGGATACACTAACGAACCGTCATAGTGGTGCTTGAATTGCAGAGATTAAAGTGCAATTTGTCGCACTGTGTAATTGATGGTCATCATTAACACTGGCCGATACAGCTGCGATATTTTCTTCAGTTCGCACTCTACGTAAACGTGTTGGTGGTTTAATGTCCAACAATGTAAATTTATTGCGAAATTTAGTCACAATAGCCCGAATAGCCGCTTCAGTGGGTCGAATAAACTGACCTCAAAATGGAAGCGCGCGATGAACTTTCTTAACAGAGCACGCATTTTCATAATAAAATTCAATAATTTGCAAGCGTTGTTCGTTTGTAAGACGATTCACGGTTAAATTATAGACCAAACTGAAGATGTTTGACAGTGAAACAAAACACGAAACGTGCGTCAGCTGTTTAAACCAGTGTTGCCAAAAAGATAATAGCTAAAAAACACCCTTTATATAAGCTCAACATTGGCTAAAAATCAGTTAAATAATGTATAACTCCACGTATCCACATAATAGCAATATGTGTCGTCAATCATTGCAAATAATCTGTAGTATTTTTTAAAGTATAGTTTTAAGAGTAACTTTTTTTTCCCAATTTTAACTCGAATGTAGTAGAAACTCGCATCCTTAATGTATGCTATAAATGAATTTCCAAGTGACAGTTAACAATTTGGGTTGTTTTTTACACTGAAGTTTTTACAATTTTTGTAATTTATTCGAAGCTTGCCGCCATAAGCCGAATTTTCTTCTTACATTAATTAACTTAGACCCCAGTGCATCAATATTTGTAAAGATCAAGACATCGTTCCGCCTTGCGATTATAGTTTCACACTGGAGAAAATTAAGCAAACGAATACTTCAAGAGCACTTATATTTCAAGATCTAAATGAAATCCCAATACAATACATGGTTCCAAGGTGTATGTCACTAAACAATCCCCAAAATTATGTATTTTTCAACTATTTTAACAAATTATGAACTTTAAATTCATACAAAGCAACATTTTGGCATGATATCGCCAAAAACTTTTGAACATGCTTAATTGGAATATTCTACTCTAACCATACAAATCGAAATAGGGGCGCCTACAATTTTGGAGTTTTTGCACATTATCTAATGAATAACTTCTTGCTCAAGTCGCCAGGGCATCCCCACTGTCTTTTTGTCATACTGGAAGACCTTGTTAACATTGTGCACCCCTTTCAAATGTTATCAAATTATGAGAAAAGTGCATTTCACCACGAGTAAAAAAAATCCTCTAATTCCCCTTTTATGTCATACTATTCACCAAAGTTCGTAAATTTATTTTGCATCATCACAATTCCAACCCCAATTTCCATTTGCACTTACAAAGTTACGAAGTAACTATTTTTCGTTTCATTACTTTTTCACTGCTCAACATTTGTGCGTTTGCGTTTCTTTTCAGAGCATTTCCCTCGACTCGATTTAGAGTACTTTTGCTATTTGCATTGCTCCTCATCCAACACCCCCAGTAATTACTGCATCATTTTGACCAAATTGTCGGCAATCATCGCCGACGAGTGCGTATCGCAATCCAGTGGACATTATGGTAATTTTCGTTACAACCGATATTTTACTCATCACAACGCAACATAATGAGGTTTTTTCGCCGTTTTTTTTGTTTGTGAACAAATTTGCAATTTAGCATTTCTGATGCGCTGGCTGGCGTATTTATTGCTCCAACTCCTTGTTAGCTTGCTCTCCTACTACTACTGCTACTAATGGCCAAAAACTAAGTACAAATTCCCGGTAATGATGTATAAGCACGGCTGACAAACATGGCAAATGAATAGCCCATTATGGGAATCATACATGAGCAGTGCATCGGAGGAAATCTGAAATCTGTACTATGAGAATTGTGAATTGCGAATAGAGCTGCGGTGTGGTTTGCTGATGTGAGCTAAGGTGCGGCGTGGTGGCATTATGATAATGAACCTTTGATGTTGTAATATTTGTGATTTGTGCGAATTACTGGTGGCTGCCCCAGGCGTAATATTCGTTCGAATGGTGATTTGGGATGAATTACTGCACTTTCAAATAAACAGGGTTCATTCAAAAAAAGTTGCTTTCAATAATAATAACTCAGGGGGGAATTTCAAATATGGAATAGGGTATTTGAATATTTCTTTTAATTGACAAGTTAAAAAAGCGAAATAGTTCGAATTTCCACAAAAATCGTAAACAGATAAATGGACGTAGAGACTTACGGGCAGGAGGATGGACAGATAAATATGTATACAATTAAGTAGTCTTCAGTAATATCTATCAAATGTTTGTTTGAAGTATATTTCCAATAGAGTAATTTAATATGAAGAGAAATTAAGGCGAGTAAAGCTGTATTTCGCTATATTCAAAAATAGGAAATTGTAGATACTAGGGAGTATCGAAAATAATGAATTTTTGCATAAGGTAATTTAAGAATTATAGTTCTACTTTCAAGAAAATTAAAAAATATAAAAAAACGAAATAGAGCATAATGTTGGCTATAAAGGCAATAATTGTGAAAAGTGGTAGATAGTGGGTGCTATAGTTGGTTGTATTTCCATTCTATTTTAATTCCAAAAGTACAAATTTTGAAAATCCATTATCAGACGTACATAGTGCAAAATAACCTAACTTCATGATTCAACCAATTTTTGTCGTAAAAGAAAAAGTACGAATTTGGAAAAAAAACTTTTTATTTTGCGTGTCAATGCAGTCAGAGGAATGTATACACCGAATACCATGATTCCAGCTGCGGCAATTTGGTTGGTACCATTTTTACCCCCTTAAGAGTACGACTATCTAAGATCTCTTTATTTGACGTTTCTACTAAATTAGAATTTCATAATTCTAGCTGTAGTCGTTCAGTTAGTACTATTTTTATCCCTCTGTACTATTTGTATCCCTTGAAAGTACGAATTTCGAATTTATTTTTTCAATTTTGACCCCAATAAGTACGAATTTCGAAAAATCCGTGTATTTTCCGTGTCTACGCAGTCAGAGGAATTTATATACCGAATTTCATTATTCTAGGTGTAGCCGTTTGGTTGTTACCATTTTTATCCCTTTGTACCCATTGTATCCCTTGAAAGTACGAAATTGGAAAAAAACCTTTTATTTTCCATGTCTACGTAGTCAAAGGAATCTATACTCCGAATTTCATGACTCTAGCTGCTGTCATTTGCTTGGAACTATTTTTATCCCCTTCTCCATTTTGACCCCAAAAACTACGAATTTCGAAAAATCAGTTTATTTTCCGTGTCTCCACAATCAGAGGAATGTATACTCCAAACTTCATGACTCTAGCTGCGGTCATTTTAATGGTACTATTTTTATCCCTTTTTTCTCATTTTAACCCCAAAAAGTACGAATTTTGAAAAATCCGTGTATTTTACTTGTCTATGGAATGTATACACCGAATTTCATTATTCTAGGTACAGCCGTTTGGTTGGTACCATTTTTATCCCTCTATTCCCATTTTACCCCTTAAAAGTACGATTTTGGAAAAAATACTTTTATATTATGTATCTACTCAATTAGAGGAATCTACACACCGAATTGCGTGTTTCTAGCTGTTACCGTTTAATATGTACCATTTTTATCCCTTTTTGCCCCATTTCACCCCATATAAAAAAGAATTACTTTATGGTGCACGTTTTTTGCTGTAAGGGGAATGTGCATACCAAATATTGAAAAAACATGCTTAAATACGCTAAAATATTAAGTATTATTATGCGTATTTTTAGTCCTTGTGAGGGAAAATTTTTTCCCTTTGGGCCGATTTCGCCCCGATCTACGACTATAAGACGCATTTATGGAAAATTTGAACGTTTTAGCTTCTTTCGTTTAGATGCTAGCGTGCTTTCAACAGACGGACAGACGGACGGACATGGCTAGATCGTCTTAGAATTTTATGACGATCAAGAATATATATACTTTATAGGGTCTCAGGTCGATATTTCAAAGTGTTACAAACGGAATGGCAAAGGTGGAGGGTATAAAAACGTTATTGCAGAAGAAATTAAAAATATTTAAAGTACTGGGATATTGTCCTGGCTCAAGAACATTTTGCATCTATATTTAATAGAATGAAAATTTATTTGCAAATGGCATGGTGACTTAGCTGCGGTAAAGGTCAAAGGTTTCGCTCAGGTGGCTTCGCAGCGACTTTTCAACAACATACCCTGCGAGCAACTTAATAATTATTTAAAATAAATAATTCAAATAACTTATTTTAATCTAGCTTCAAAACAATTATGGATGTTCCCGACTAAAATTAATCTGTGTTGAATGTCCGTGTCCCAAATATTTTGTGTTCAAGCCGGAAAAAAATATTTGTTTCAGTCATGCTGATTCATAAATCAACACACACAAAATTATGGATAATTTAAAAAAATACAAAAAGTATAGGTACATATAATATTTGTACTCTCATTTTGAATATATTGCACCCCCTTAAAGGTATTTACGATGTCTAGAAATGTTGCGCATTACACGTTCGCATAGAGACTGTGGTTTAGGAAAAGCCTCCGAAAAATTTGGAAAAAAATATTTATTTTCGAAAAAATAATAATGGAAAAAAATCATAAAAAATAGAAAACATGTAAGGAAAGGCTAAAGTGAGGCCGAGAAGAAAATATTTGTTAAGTATTTTGTGAAATTATTGAATAGCTGACATTCGCAAAAAAATGTGTACATGTAAAAAAATCTATATATGTAGAAGTTATGATATTAAACAAAAAAAAAAAACATTTTTTTAATTTTTGTTTAAATAACTCGAAAGTTACCATTACAAATTATATAAAAGAACATATTGCTACAGTTAGTAATAGCTGACGAAGAAAACAAGACAATTATGTAGAATTGAGGGATTTTTTGTTTAAATTAATTTAGTCATACGTGAAGATGGCTTGTACTTCTACAAGAAGGCCCATAACTTCTACATTTTTTTAACTAAGCTTTGTTTACAAACTAACTTAAAATAGTCTGCTATGTCTTATTTAAAAGGATTTTAGCGCTATTTGTACAAAAATTAAAAAATATGATTTTCTCTTTTGCATTTGTTCAGCTTGAGGCCATAGAAAAACTGGTGTTGTTTGTTTTATTTTATTTTATTTTTCCCAATATTTCGGTTGCCTTCGTCAACCATCATCAGGGGTAAAAACACTAAACAAAAACATATTTAAATTATAACAAATGTAAACTATAAAAATCACGAAACAATTTTACAAATAATTACATTAAAAATAATTAGCGTCGTCCTGTTCGTCTGCACAAGTTATTGTCAACTAAAAGTCATGTTTTGTTTTCGTCTATATTTTTGTACAATATGACGATAAGCTTTCGCACAGTTTTCTGTGTCCGTTTTGTAATTTATTCTCTTATCCGTGGGAACGTCAATAATATGTAATACTTCGAGAGTAAATCTTCGTTTATAGTTTCTCTCTTCTGCAAGTATTTTTACGTCTTTAAAATTCGGCGTGTGCCCTGTCAGAGTACAGTGGGCCGCAAGAGCAGTTTTTTGCTCTATTGGCCTGTCAGTAGCTTTTTGGTCAGATTTATGTGAGGAAAGTCTAGTTTTAAGTTTGGTCTTGGTAGAGCAAAAAACTGCTCTTGCGGCCCACTGTACTCTGACAGGGCACACGCCGAATTTTAAAGACGTAAAAATACTTGCAGAAGAGAGAAACTATAAACGAAGATTTACTCTCGAAGTATTACATATTATTGACGTTCCCACGGATAAGAGAATAAATTACAAAACGGACACAGAAAACTGTGCGAAAGCTTATCGTCATATTGTACAAAAATACAGACGAAAACAAAACATGACTTTTAGTTGACAATAACTTGTGCAGACGAACAGGACGACGCTAATTATTTTTAATGTAATTATTTGTAAAATTGTTTCGTGATTTTTATAGTTTACATTTGTTATAATTTAAATATGTTTTTGTTTAGTGTTTTTACCCCTGATGATGGTTGACGAAGGCAACCGAAATATTGGGAAAAATAAAATAAAATAAAACAAACAACACCAGTTTTTCTATGGCCTCAAGCTGAACAAATGCAAAAGAGAATTAATAAAACAAAAGGTCAACAATACACAACATCAAAATATGATTTTCAAAAAATATTTTGCGTCTACAAGGAGTATCATAACTTCAACATTTAGATAGATTTCTTACATTTTTGTGTAAGTCTGTTAGCTATTAAATAATAAAACAAAATATTTAAAAAATATTTTTTGATTTTTTTAAAAATAAAAAAAAAATAATATTTTTCCCCAAATTTCCGGAGACTGTCCCCAGACCACTGTTTCTATTTAAAAGTGTGCTCACAATATTTGTTTCCTTCTTGAGTAGGTTTAACTCGACATAAGGCCACAACATAATTAGAGTGGAAATATTTAAGGTACCTGCGCAGGTAAAAAATACCATAAAAAAATTTTAATATCGTTTTCGAAAAAATGTTTAAATTCGTTTCAGAAAAAAATTGAGTGTTATTTATATAGGGTAAGTTATTCAAAATTTTAAATTTGAACTACTTCGACTTTGAAAGGTAGAATAACATTAATTAATATTTTTATTTTCAGGTTTATGTGTGACATTTGCAAAATGGGACGCTATACGCTCGAACAAAATTGGGAAATATAGGGTCTGCCATCTAACGTTTTTTCAACTATTCAACCGTTGGACTATTATTTGTGGGGTGCCCTCAGCAGCCATTTGAATGAAATTATTTTCCATTATTAACCGGAAGGATTATACTTTCAAATAAAAAAAAATTGAGAAAATATTCAAATTAAAAAAAAAGTTATTTGGCGGGCCATATATTAAAAACTTACTTTCAAAGCAGTGAGTCTTTAACGCAAACTGTAATAATTTTATGTGGAAATTTTCGAGAAGAGAAGGACGCTTCAGTTCAGCCTTCATGAAGCTCATTTTCATCGCGGTGACTATGCCAATAAACAAAATTGTCGCATATGGGATTCGAGAACTCGCACATGACTATTGAGAACCCAATGCATCCACAAGCAGTCATTGTTTGGTTGGCTTTTGGGCTTTACTGAAAAATTGGGTTGATCGGATGTGGTACTGCCGAGCCAGTTATGAATGATATTGTGTTCCATTATTAAATGACAAAGTTCAATCTTTCAAATAAAACCAGAAATTTGAAAAAAATAATCAGTACTTTTTATAGCCAATTCTAATTTAAAATTCGAAATGACCCACCCTATATTAAATATATTAATTTCGACTGCAATCACGTTCGTAACTGTTTTAGAGTAAGAACCAGGGGGGTCATCGTGAAACTTATGGAACGTCCTTCTGACACTATTACCAATTAATAAAAATAATTTTACAAAATTCGAAGGTATATTTGGTCTATAAAATATAAAAGAAAAAAAAATAAAAAAATATATTTTTTTTCAAGATTTGACAATTTTCTGTAAAACTAGAAGAAATTTGTTTTAGTTTGGAAAAAATATAATTGTATTTCACACTACAAAAAAAAATAAAAAAATATATTAAATTACCTTATGACAAAAATACTTTCTTTTCGATGATTTTTTAAAAGCCTTGACTGCGCCTCAAATGGTCCATCCGCTTAGTCCAATTTTGGCATACTCTTTCCAACATTTCGGCCGGTATCTCACGAATAAATGCTTCAATGTTGTCTTCCAATGCGTCAACTGAAGCGGGCTTGTCTGTATAGACATTAGCTTTAACATAGCCCCACAAAAAATAGTCTAAAGGCCTTAAATCGCACGATCTAGGCGGCCAATTGACCGGTCCCGAACGTGAAATAAAATGTTTACCGAACTCGCATCTCCATAAGTCCATTGTTGCGCGTGCTGTGTGGCATGTGGCACCGTCTTGTTGAAACCACATGTCATGCAAGTCAAGCTCTTGCATTTTGGGCAAAAAAAGTTGGATATCATCTCACGGTAGCGCTCACCATTCACAGTTACGTTACGATTCGCATCATCTTTGAAGAAGTACGGTCCAATGATGCCACCAGCCCATAAACCGCACCAAGCTGTGACTTTTTCTGGATGCATTGGTAGCTCTTGCAATGCTTCTGGTTGATATTCACTCCAAAATCGACAATTCTGCCTATTTACGTACCCATTGAGCCAAATATGAGCTTCGTCGCTGAACACAATTTTTCGGTATAAAAGTTGATCTTCGGCCAACTTTCCAAGAGCCCATTCACCAAAAATTTTACGTTGAGGTAGGTCGTTCGGCTTCAATTCTTGAACCAGCTGTATTTTGAAAGGCATCAAAGCTAAATCCTTCCGCAAAATTTTCCACGTTGTTGAGTAACAGAGGCCCAATTGCTGTGAACGGCAACGAATAGATAATTGATGGTCATCATTAACACTGGCCGATACAGCTGCGATATTTTCTTCAGTTCGCACTTACGTAAGCGTGTTGATGGCTTAATGTCCAACAATGTAAATTTGGTGCGAAATTTAGTGATAATAGCCCGAATAACCGCTACAGTGGGTCGATTAAACTGACAATAAAATGGAAGCGCGCGATGAACTTTCTTAACAGAGCACGCATTTTGATAATAAAATTCAATAATTTGCAAGCGTTGTTGGTTTGTAAGACGATTCATGGTTAAATTATAGATCAAACTGAAGATGTTTGACAGTGAAACAAAACACGAAACGTGCGTCAGCTGTTTAGAGCAGTGTTGCCAAAAAGATAATAGCTAAAAAATCACCCTTTAATATCTGCAATTTCTTATTTTGGAAAATCGGAAAATGCAGCTTTATTCGCGTTATAGAAAAATACATATTTGAAAATTTCATCAAAATCAAAGAAAAGAGGCGAAATTTGTGTGATCGGTTCAACTGAAAGTACTCAATAATTAAAATTAAATAACGAATGAAAGCTAAACACGTGATAAAAATAGTTGATCTGTAACGAATAAATAGAAATATATGCTCCAGCTAAGTTGGTCTGGAGTTTCGGGAAAACCAAAATTCCTATGGGCTCAATGTTGTTATCCTTACAATCATATTCCACAAATTCGAATAAGGTGCCGCCAACAAGGTACTACAGCAATCTAAAGTCCTTAATTTTTGTTATTTCAATGGAATACTTTTGGATATACATACATAGTTCTAACCCTTTTATTGTCAATATAATACAGCACTTCATCCTTTGTACATAGCTAACATTTTCCCAACTTTGTTTTATATTTATTGTGCTCATAAAATCCTTTAATGTTGCACCATCATTGCACCAAAGACAATGCAGCTTGCATTGTATCCGAGTTCCCTCGCTCGCTCTCTACTACTTCTTCTTCGAAATCATAAATAAAATGGCACATAAATATTTATATTTGATAGTAGCACGGATGCATTGATTGCATATCCGAGTAGGAAAGAAAATGCATCCATTAACATTGTTTTGACTATGGAATCGCTGTATGACGACGCAGAGTTATGATTGCGTTTTGTCAACAGTTTCCGTTGTGCAGCCGAAGCAGCATGAGCAGATCTGTTTGTTTGTATAAGCAATCATAACATAAACCCTGCTATAAAGAGCAAAAGGGATTTTTATTTTTTTGTTTTTCTGATTTTTTTTTTGTTTGGAAGGAAGAATAATGAAATGTGCATACAAACAGCTCTCATCCGTTAATGTTTAATATGTGCAGAAAACCATTCCAGCTCTGACAAATGACATGAAGTGATGATAGAACGCAAGCCATCACCAAGTAGTCATGAAAAATAAATGGATTAGTGTTGTGTGAAATTTCCCCAAAAGAAGAGTAAAACTTTTTGTGAATTTAACAGCAACTGTATTATCGTCATCTTTTTCTATTTCGAAATTTCCATCACGTCAATTAGTATCCTTTTCGGAGAGTGATGTGACTGCTCTAGGTGACATTGTTATCCAATTTGTCATAAATTTATATCTCAACATAAACATCAGCATACGTTGTTCGCAGGAGGTAAATAAGTGTTCTTATATTTGTATACAGGCGGATATTAGAGTCAACACAGAGTGAGTATGCATATGAGTAATTCCGTGGTAAAAGTGGGGAAAGTTTGAAGTTGGTGCTTCAAATGAAGGCAATGTCTATACGAAAAAAGTAAAAACGGCGTTAAGTTCGCCCGGGCCTTCACCCTCCACCATGAATTGCATTCCACAGAGGTTGTCGGTTTTCGTAGATGTGCAGTAATATTACAGGAAATATAAATTTTTTAATATAGCCAAACCAAAACTACTACAAATATTGGAAAAATATTTTTATAAATAAATATAATATTTTAATTATTTGAAACCACGTTTATAAGGCAAGGCTACCAATACGTCAATTCAAAAAATAAATGTTCTTATATTTATATTTTCAAAAAGTTTAAATACCATAAATATTGGTAGATAGTGGGTGCTACAGTTGGTAGTATTTCAATTCCATTTTAATTCCAAAAGTACAAATTTTTAAAATCCATTATCTGACGTACATAGTGCAATATGACCTAACTTCATGATTCAACCAATTTTTGCCGCAAAAGAAAATGTACGAATTTGGAAAAAAAAAGTTTATTTATTTTCCGTGTCTACACAGAATGTATACTCCGAATTTCATGATTCTAGTTGCGGTCATTTGATTGGTACCATTTTTATCCCATTTTTTCCTTTTAATCCCAAAAAGTACGAATTTCGAAAAATCTGTTTATATTAAGTGTCTACGCAATCAGAGGAATGTATACACCGAATTTCATTATTCTAGGTACAGCCGTTTGGTTGGTACCATTTTTATCCCTCCGTACCCATTGTATCCCTTGAAAGTACGAATATGGAAAAAAAACTTTTATATTGCATGTCTACGTAGTCAAAGGAATGTATACTCCGAATTGCATGACTCTAGATGCGGTAATTTGGTTGGTACTATTTGTATCCCCTTTTTCTATTTTGACCCCAAAAAGTACGAATTTCGAAAAATCAGTTTATTTTCCGTGTTTACGCAGTCAGAGTAATGTATACTCCGAATTTCAGGACTCTAGCTGCGGTCATTCGATTGGTACTATTTTTATCCCTTTTTTTCATTTTAACCCCAAAAAGTACGAATTTTGAAAAATCCGTGAATTTTACTTATCTATGCAATCAGAGGAATGTATACACCGAATTTCATTATTCTAGGTACAGCCGTTTGGTTGGTTCCATTTTTATCCCTCTATTCCCATTTTACCCTTAAAAGTACGAATTTGGAAAAAAATATTTTTATATTATGTATCTACTCAATTAGAGGAATGTACACACCGAATTTCGTGTTTCTAGCTGTTGTCGTTTAATATGTACCATTTTTATCCCTGTTTTGCCCCTACAAATAAGAATCACTTTATGGTGCACGTTTTTGCTATAAGAGGAACGCGCGTACCAAATATCAAGTAATTACAAACGGAAATATTTAAAAACATGCTAAAATACGCTAAAATATTAGGGATTATTATGGGTATTTTTAGTCCTTGTGTGGGAAAATTTTCAAATTTCAAATTTTTTCAGTTTCAATCTCAACCGAAATACGACTATAAGACGCATTTTTGAAAAATTTTAACGTTCTAGCTCCTTTCGTTTAGATGCTAGCATGCTTTCAACAGACGGACGGACATGGCTAGATCGTCTTAGAATTTTATGGTCTAGGGTCTCAGGTCGGTGTTACAAACGGAATGACAAAGTTAGTATACCCCCATTCTGGAGGTGGAGGGTATAAAAATGATAGTGAAAATGTGCTGATACAAAAATATTAATTGTGTAACTTATGGGTCGGTAAAAATCAAATCGGAAGGGACATAGTATCCATGCCATCAACCATCTACAGATAACCATAGATGAAATATAATGGAATGTTGCAGCTTTGATCAAATATTTTGTGAAAATCGGGATATGCGGTTTTATTTCTTTTATTCAAAAGGTATATTTGCAAAGTTTCATTGAAATCGGATAAAATAAGGAAAATTTAAAATTTAACAAATAAACAATAAATCAAACTACAAACTAGACCTGATATGAAGCAAATTCATAAAAAGACAACATGTAAAGCTCTTCAAGAATGTCAGAAACTGGCATTATGTCATAATGAGAGATTTTTAAAATTAACAATCTAATGTAATTAAGTTAGCTTCCCTATGTTTATCTAGGCTATATTGGGTGTGATCGGATAGGGAAACTAGGGTGATTTTTTATCTATTATCTTTTTGGCAACACTGGTTTAAACAGCTGACGCACGTTTCGTGTTTTGTTTCACTGTCAAACATCTTCAGTTTGGACTATAATTTAACCATGAATGGTCTTACAAACGAACAACGCTTGCAAATTATTGAATTTTATTATCAAAATGCGTGCTCTGCTAAGAAAGTTCAAGAAAGCCGAAGATCCATTTTTACCGAAAAATTGTGTTCAGCGACGAAGCTCATTTTTGGCTCAACGGGTACGTAAATAGGAAGAACTGTCGATTTTGGAGTGAATATCAGCCAGAAGCATTACAAGAGCCACCAATGTATTCAGAACATTTTATTTCACGTTCGGGACCGGTCAATTGGCCGCCTAGATCGTGCGATTTAACGCCTTTAGACTCTTTTTTGTGGCGCTATGTTAAAGCTCATGTTTATACAGACAAGCCCGCTTCAATTGACGCATTGTAAGACAACATTGAATCATTTATTCGTGAGATACCGGCCGAAATGTTGGAAAGAATATGCCAAAATTGGACTAAGCGGATGGACCATTTGAGGCGCAGTCAAGGTCAACATTTGCATGAAATAATCTTCAAATATTATATTATATGGACCGTACTATCGATTCAAATAAAAATTTCATGCATTTTTCTGAATTTTCTGTGTTTTTTTTTTTGAAAAACTTTCCTATAGCTTTTAAAAAATCACCCTTTATTTCCGATGAAAATTGAAATTAAAATGACAAACAATATCCTTATCCCTACATCACTTCATGGAATAGGATATTATGAGTTAGTTCAACGATAATAGACCTATAAGAATATTGATCGACTTAGAATCTCCAGCTGAGTCCAGTTATCGATGTCTGTCTAATGCTTGTCGATAAAGTACAGCTCGCAACAGCTGCTGACAATTGCTCTGAAATGTGGGAGGAGTAATTTTTTCCGGCAGCGAGGACGGTATTGAATATTACTTACCTAAAACCCATACCCATTTACATGGGATCCTGCTCAGAATTTGCCGAATATGCCGAATATTCTTGTAGGAATACGTCCTTAAAGGTGGATCCAATACATTTACGTCCTCATTTAGCTCCATACAAATATCAGTACACCTTACGTATTACCATTACTATAATTTGACAATATGTCGCACATTTCGAGCCAGAAGGTCACATCTTTTATTTGGTATTTTTTCAGGAGAAGATTACAAACCACCATATCTAACATGATCTCTATTTTAATTATAAAATAAATGTATTATCTTATTAACAACAGCGATCATGTTAGATATGATGGTTCTTAATCTTTCAATCGCTCTCCTAAATGGATGCCAAATAAAAGATTTTCTTGTGGTAGAGAGTATTGCATGTTCGGCCCCGCCCGTCCTTAGCCACTTCTTAATTGTTTAATTTAAAGTGGAGGCAAAAAATAAATTTATATTTTTCAGTGGCATTAACAATTTTTGCAATATAACTAGTTAAATTTCCAATGAAATGGCCCACAAATGTGCATGTTTGTGTAGGTGTGTCTGTATATACAAACATCCATATATTAGAATAACAACCGAAATGCATGAAAGCAACATTGTTATGTATCGAGGATTCAGAAAATATTTATGTTTCTCCTTTACCAGGAGATCAGGGGAACTGCGAGAGGTGCTGACACACATTCAAGTTATTCACCAAATAAGACATGACTATGTAAGAAGAGTATGACTAGGAAAGTCTTCGTTCGTAAGTTTCAGTTTTTTTTTGACATTTTACTGTAGAATCCATAAAATAGAAGGCAACAAACATGGTTATGAATTTATGAGCCACATTTATTTTAGGATCACTTAGTTCAATATCTGTGCTCTGTGTTGTATTTTTTTGCAGGAATAGTTGAGATATTTAAGATAAGTTTACACACCTATTCCTCAATGCAAGTACTCGTGTTCGAGAACAGTGATATTATTATGAGCATACATACATAAATGTCCGAGAAGAAGAAATTTGAAATAGAAAAATTTAGAAATACAACAAAAAAAGTTCTGGAAACCTTTTCAGCCACAATAAAAGTTATATAACAAGTCACAGCAGTGCTGATGGGCCAGTGACCATTTGGAAACCATGGACTAAGAAAGAAGCTACAGTTTAACAATTAGAAACCTTCTCAGCCATAATAAAAGCCATGGAATACGAAAGAAGCTAAAGCTCAACGGTCACTGCCAAAGCAGCGATAGATACAGAAGAGACAGGACATTGGCGAGATATCGAAAATTGAAATTAGAAATAATGAGATATCGCAATATTTCTGGTTGAATATAATAAAACTTTCCGATTGGTACTTGTCGCTCCCGTGAGCCTCATTTGGTCTGTCCATTCTGCTTGTTTTATAAATATTTGCAAACATATTCGAAATCTATCAAGGATCCGAGTACCTTATTTTTTATGTAGTCTTCATTCCGTTAAAAGTAGTTTGTAAATCAAATGCCCCTTACTCCAGTGCTTTGGAAATAAATCACAACAATTTAAGTAGTCCAATACTTCCTGTACCCAAAATTGCTGTCTCAGGTGTGTGCCCCCCCGAAAAATGTAATTTTAGCCATTCTGTCCAAAATAATTTCCTGCTCCAATGACCGGATAACTGATATGGGTAATCATCTGTTTAAATCTGCACGCAACCCCTACCAAATATGTCGATTTCAATTTATGTCCAATTCTCCCCGCCCCCAAATAAAAACAAAAGAAAAATCCTGAGACATGCTGCAAACGCTTGTCCACTTGTCTACACAAAAAAGGTGTAGTAGTCGACATAGTAAAGGTGTATTTTATTGCACAGCCACACACACTTATCCGTGTACCTAGACATCGGTGTATGTAGTAGTACGTTCGTTTCATTCCGTTTCGTTTTCTCCATAGGATATGTGACACCTATCAAAGATTTAAACCATCACAATATTTGAATGACAATATCGATATGTCACGCAAACACACAGACACTGTCGTAGGCACATACATATATACACAAACAGATATGTATTTACACTGGGGACCAATCAATAAATGTATGTCAAAGTATATGGGAGATTACACCATGAGATTTATTTAGTAATGGACCAATTTCTAAATATTTTTTTCTTGATTTTAGTCATTGGATTATAACAAAAACAACAACAAATCCCTATTAATATTATCCCTATCCCTACTAATATTATAAATCCTTAGTGTAAGTATGTCTGTCTGTCTGTTTGTTTGTTCCGCAACCGATGTTGTTGAAATTTTCAGTACAGATAGATGCAGGTCTGGAAGGAACTATAGGCTCTAGAATTGGTACATATATATTACTGACGAGAATGATAAATATGGTGCCGAAATTTAGATTTTCATTTTGTGGGCGGAGGGGGCGTGGCAATAGTGTTTTTGAGAGCTAGAAGGCTGAAAATTGGTACATATATATAACTGACCACGAGAATGATAAATATGATGCCGAAATTTGGATTTTCGTTTTGTGGGCGGAGTGGGCGTGGCAAATGTTTTTGAGAGCTAGAAGGCTGAAAATTGGGACATATATATATCACTGAATGATAAATATGATGCCGAAATTTGGATTTTCATTTTGAGGGCGGAGTGGGCGTGGCAAAAGTGTTTTTGAGAGCTAGAATGCTGAAAATTGGAATGTATATATTACTGACCACGAGAAAGATCAAGTTAATGCCGAAATTTGTATTTTCGTTTTGTTGGCGGAGTGGGCGTGGCAAAATTGTTTTTGAGAGGTAGTATTCTGAAAATCGGTACATATATATTACTGACCACGATAAAGATCAATTCTAATCCGAAATTTGGATTTTCGTTTTGTGGGCGTGGCAATAGTGTTTGTTTGAGCTAGAAGGCTAAAAATTGGAACGTATATATTACAGACCACGATATAGTTCAATAAGAAACCTAATTTTAATTTTACCATAATTTTCACGAGAGTATCAAGTAGTGCCTTAAGGCACCGTTTTGATTAAAAAAAGTTCAATAACTTAAGAATGAACTGACGAATCCTATACACCCTCCACAATGGCACATAGGTCTGAACACTTTTTTGACAAAAAAATAAAATTAAGTTTCTTATTTTTGTTAAGGTAATGTCGTCTTTAGAGCAAGGTTCTATTTCGTCCATTTGCAATTTCATGAATCCAGCAACAGACGTTTGGTTAATACCAGTTCTTTAGCATTTTTATCCTCAATGTACGAATTTTGAAAAATCATTATATTTTATGCTTTTTGGAAAAAATCATCTTATTTTGCTGCTTACGCAGTGAGGTGAATGATTCCGGCTGTTACCGTTTTACATTTTGCCGTTGGTACATTTTCTATCCTCTTTAGTTCTGTTTAGCCATTAAAGTATATACATATTTCGAAAAATATTCTTTATGTTGATCTTCTACAAATTCAAAGAAATGCACACCGGTACTAATTTTATTCATTTTCGCCATTTTGACTCTGATAGTACCAATATCAAAATATCTACTAGAGTCCATGTAGTCAGAGCGACGTACCCACACAATTTCATTATTCAACTGCAGTCGTTTGATTGGTATCATTTTTATCCCATTTCCCCTAAAAGTACGAATTACAAAAATGTATTTATTGTATTGCTCTACGCAGTCACAGGAATGTAGACAGCAAATTTCATGATTTTAAACTCGTACCAATATTTATCACCCTTTTCCCATTTTATCCCTTAAAAGTACGAATGTCGAAAAAAGTATTTATTTTATAAGTCTGAAAAATTAGAGCAATTTATAAACCGAATTTCAAGTTTCCAGCAGTTGCCGTCTGATGGGTACCATTTTGATCCCTCTTTTCGCGTCGTACCCATTAAGAACTCCAATTTCGAAACAGCCATTTATTTGAGGCATCTACTCAATCTGGAGAATGTAAAAACCAAATTTCATGTTTCTAGCAGTTGTATCATTTTTAACCAAAAAGTTTAAATATCGGAAAATCCATGTTGAACATCTCCACAGTCAGTGGGATGTATACACCGAATTGCGTGATTTTAGCTTGAGTCCTTTGGTGGTACGATTTCTATCCCTTTTTCATATTTAACCCTGGAGAGTATAAAATGTGGGAAATCCTTTTATTCGACCTAAGCAATATGGGAAAGAATATATACTGATTTTCATATTTCCAGCTATTGCCCTATGACTCGTACCCTTTTTATTTACCTTTTTACCCATTTTACGCGTTTAAATCATAAATTTTAAAATATGGGTCATAACGTCTATATTTATACACAGATTTTCTTCAAATAGGACTTGTTTCCTTCGCAAAGATCCCTGCTATTTTAAATTTAAACTTGATTGCCTGTGTTTACAAGAGCATTTTTTCGCTATTTAACCACAAATTTAAAAATCCTTTTTTTGTAAGCTTCTGAGTCTATGAGAGTGCCATAACTTCTACAATAATCCATAAATCTTTCACATGTAGGCATCGTTTTTTTTCATTAGAATGTTGACTATTAAAAATTGAAATATTATCAGAATATTATTGCCAGAAAAAAGATCAAATTTTCACAATTATTTGGACACAGTTTCTGAACCACTGCTTCTATGTGAAAGTGTAATTCACAAGATTTGTAGCCATCATAATTACTTTTATCTTGATATAATTTCCTCGTATCCAATTTTAAACTGATTTTCGCACTATTTAAAAAATCAAGATTTGTAATACACGTGGGACAACTGTCTATTTAAAACCAAACAAAAAAGATATTTTTTCGACTTTTTTGCTTTTTTAATGGTTTTTTTGTTGCAGAAAACAAATTTTCTCGGAAAGAAATTAATTTTTTCTCAATTTTTAATGGACTGTTTCACCACTGATACCACTGTTTCAAGAAGAAAGTAATATTCGCAATATATGTGACCAGCATAATTACCTTCAATTGGGCGTAGTAGAAAGTGTAGTCGAACCTATATTTCTCAAATGATTGTACAAATCTTAAAGGTGCCTTTGACGAAAATTGCAAAATTATTTAAAAATTAAAAAAAATATTATACCTATATATTTTTTTTTCATTCTATGAATCCCCATGCACTCAAAATATATTTTTTTCTAAGTATCGGATACAACATTTTTACTTTCTTTTGTTGTATGGTGATATCACCGTGAGACATTTGAGTAATTTCATGTGAAGCGATCGCACAAATTTTATCTTTTCTCTCCGGTTTTGATTAAATTGTCCAAATATGTACTTTTCTATATGCTGAATGAATCCCCCTACCCGATTTTCCAAAATATGAAATTGTCGACACTAGTGTGGATTGAAAATTAAGTATTTTTGTAGTAATGTAATTTAAAAATAAATAACTTCTTTGTGGTATGGAATAAAAGTAAATATTTTTGTCTACTTTTGAGCAAAGTTGTTCTAGTTGTACAGCAAATTGTCAAATTATAAAAAAATATTTTTTTTTTAATTTTTCTTTTTTTATCTATTTTATAATAAAAAATATACGGTCGATTTTTGTAAAATAATTTTTATAAATTGTAAAATCTTAAAAAAATTATATTTTGAATTTCTCTTCTTAGTTATTTTCTAAACAAAAAGATATGCCTTCGATTTTTTGTAAACTATTTTTTATTATTAGTTAATAGTCTCAGAAGGACGCTCCGTAAGTTTCGTAATGGTGTTCCTGGTACTGACTCTAAACAATTATAAATGTGATAACTGTCAAAATTGAAATAAGTTATTAATAGTGTTATATTAATTATTTACATTAAATATTTTTAATTCGGCAGTAATATCGTTTGTAATTGGATCACCATTGTGTAACTTGTGTCGTCCTACTGACACTATTAACTATTAATATTTTTTACAAAAATCAACGGCATATCTTCTTGTTTATAAAATAAATAAATAAGAAAAAAATGGAAAAATATATTTTTTAAGATTTAACAATTTTCGCTAAAACTAAAAGAAATTTGATTGAAATTAGAAAAAGTATATATTATTTATCTCATATACAATTTTTTTAGAATTACCTCACAACAAAAAATCTTTATTTTCGATCCACCCTAGTGTCTAAATTTTTTTTAGCAAATATTCTTCTCTTTTATTTGATGTTCTTAACGCCTATTAAAATAAATTATTAAAATATTTATATCCTTTTGAAATTAAAAATCATGTAAAGATGAAGTTTTATATTGCTAACATAAATAAAATATATACTTTATAGGGTTCATATCTATATTTCAAAGTATTACAAACGAAGTGTCACTATTAGTAAACCTGTATCCTACGATGGAGCTGTCAATAGGTTAGTTAGATTTGTTAGCACCAAAACTCGAATAATTATTTGTTGCTGATAAACTTTAAAACCCCAGTTGAAAACATAGTAAATTCTGGATATACTGATGTTATATTTTTATTAAAAATCAGAATTAATTTGACATGTGATATTGACAAAAAGTGGAAGATAAATCCAATTAAGTTATTTTTTAATGAATACTTTCGGTGCCTCAGCAATTTTTATGAATAAACCCTTCGATAGAGATTTCAAATATTTATGAAATAATTCCGCAGCTGAAAAGGTGATGTAATTCTTTATTCGTGTTATGATCAAAAAACCAAAATTTTAAATAATTTTTTTCTCTAATCACGCAAACACTCTTATACGATATCTTTAACGATTGGTTATATCACCGGAAATTCTACGAACTAGTTAACTATCCTAAGTAATGACCCATAAGTTTTCGCACACATCCACAAATACATATATGTACACATGTAGTACTTCATGTCTGTAAACTTTTGTTGTCTTTTTGTTTTTGTTCTGCCAAGTTTTTTTTGTTCTCTACAAATGTCAATTAATGTTAAAATAACATTTATACGAACTAAAATGAAAGCAAATCGAATGTGTTTTCCCTCATGTTCTATTAGCTTCACCGACAGACAACCGCAGCCATAAATAGCCAAGCCACCAGACCTTTTTGTGACATCTTTAAAAAGTGATTATCTGCTGGTTGCCATCACAACGGGCCATACGAAAAAAACTGGGATATCCAGTGGACCTCAACCAAACAAATTATGTATCATAATCGTTTAATCCACAGAAATTAAAAAAAAAAATAATGCAAAAAAAGAAGAGTTGTGGTCGGTCTACTTGCGGGTATCAAAGCCAAACATGTCCGACACAAACAAACAGCGGGGTATATGAACACACAAATTCAAATATGTAGACACATATAATTGGAATTTTTTAACAGACCTCGGGGAATTAACCAGCAAAAAAGGGGAAAGTGTTGTCTGATTGTGGGCAGAACATTCCCAAAAAAAGAAACACTATACAGAGACATTAGGGTGTCATGGGTAGAAAAATTAAATTAAACAAAAACTTTGTAAAAAGTGTTTTTTTGAAAATACTTTACTTCTACCATAAGGGTCATGACTCCTGTATTTATTCGTATTCATCACTAAGACACCAGCTATTATAAAATAGAACTAAATTGTCTCTTTTTTTAAATTTTAGAAGTACATGTCGTCTTCATGTCTTACTAAATCACTTTAAACAAAAACTTTGTAAAAAGTGACTTTTTGAAAATATCATAATTCTACAAGGGTCTATTTCTAAGGGTCATAACCTTTTTATTTAATGATAGATTTTAATTCTAGAACTAAGACCTCAACAATTATAAAATAGAGCTAAATAGTCTCTTATTTAGAAGTAATTGTCGTCTTCATGTATGTCTAAATCACTTTAAACAAAAACTTTGTAAAAAGTGACTTTTTGAAAATACCCTACTTCTGTCAAAGGGTCATAACTTCTATATTTATTCATAGATTTTCTTTGTATCACTAAGATCCCAGCTGTTATAAAATAGAACTAAATAGTCTCTTATTTTAAATTTTAGAAGTACATGTAGGCTTCATGTATGACTAAATCACTTTAAACAAAAACTTTGTAAAAAGTGACTTTTTGAAAATGTCTTACATCTACCAATAGGATCACAACTTTCATATTTATTCATTTTTTCTTTGTATCACTATGACCCCAGTTATTATAAAGTAGAACTAAATAGTCTATTATTTTAAGTTTTAGAAGTACATGTCATCTTCATGTATGACTAAATCAATTTAAACAAAAACTTTGTAAAAAGTGACTTTTTGAAAATACCTTCCTCATAAGGGTCATAACTACTATATTTATTCATAGATTTTCTTTTTATCACTAAGACTCCAGGTATTATTAAATAGAACTAAATAGACTCTTATCTTCATTTTTTTAACTACATGTCGTCTTCATGTATGACTAAATCACTTTAAACAAAAACTTTGTAAAAAGTGACTTTTTGAAAATACTTTACTTCTACCATAACTTCTACATTTATTCATAGATTTTCTTTCTGTCACTAAGACCCCAGCTATTATAAAATGGGATTAATAGTCTCTTATTTTAATTTTTTTGAAGTACATGTCGTCTTCATGTATGACTAAATCACTTTAAACAAAAACTTTGTAAAAAGTGACTTTTTGAAAAGACCTTATTTCTAACATAAGAGTCATAACTTCTACATTTATTCATAGATTATCTTTATATCATTAAGATATTCCAGATATCATAAAATGAGACTGAATAATCTTTTATTTTAAATTCTAGAAGTGCATGTCGTCTTCAGGTATGACTAAATCAATTTAAACCAAAACTTTGTAAAAAGTGACTTTTTAAAAATAGGGTCATAACTTCTACATTTATTCATAGATTTTCTTTCTAGCACTTAGACCCCTGTTATTATAGAATAGCAATAAAAAGTATCTTATTTTAAATTGTAGAAGTACATGTCGTCAACACGTATGACTAAATCACTTTAAACAAAAACTTTGTAAAAATGACTTTTTGAAAAGACCTTATTTCTAACATAAGAGTTATGCCTTCATAGATTTTCTTTCTATTTCTTAGACCCAGATATTATAAAATAGAACTAAATAGTGTTATATTTTAAATTTTAGAATTACATGTCGTCTTCATGTATGACTAAATCACTTTAAACAAATACTTTGTAAAAAGTGACTTTTTGAAAAGACTTATTCTACATTTATTTCTAACATAAGAGTCACAACTTCTACATTTATTCATAGATTATCTTTCTATCACTAAGATCCCAGATATCATAAAATGGGACTAAATAGTCTTTCATTTTAAATTTTAGAAGTACATGTCGTCTTCAGGTATGACTAAATCACTTTAAACAAAAACTTTGTAAAAAGTGACTTTTTGAAAAGACCTTATTTCTAACATAAGAGTCATAACTTCTACATTTATTCATAGATTATCTTTCTATCACTAAGATCCCAGATATCATAAAATGGGACTAAATAGTCTTTTATTTTAAATTATAGAAGTACATGTCGTCTTCAGGTATGGCTAAATCAATTTAAACCAAAACTTTGTAAAAAGTGAATTTTTATAAATAGGGTCATAACTTCTGCATTTATTCATAGATTTTCTTTCTAGCTTTTTGACCCCTGTTATTATAGAATATAAATAAAAAGTATCTTATTTTAAATTGTAGAAGTACATGTAGTCAACACGTATGACTAAATCACTTTAAATAAAAACTTTGGAAAAAGTGACTTTTTGAAAAGACCTTATTTCTATTTAGCCTTCTAAATTTATTCATAAATTTTCTTTCTAGCACTTAGACCCAGCTATTATAAAATGGAACAAAATAGTGTTTTATTTTAAATTTTAGAAGTACTTGTCGTCTTCATGTATGTCTAAATCACTTTAAACAAAAACTTTGTAAAAAGTGACTTTTTGAAAATACCCTACTTCTGTCAAAGGGTCATAACTTCTATATTTATTCATAGATTTTCTTTGTATCACTAAGATCCCAGCTGTTATAAAGTAGAACTAAATAGTATATTATTTTAAGTTTTAGAAGTACATGTCACCTTCATGTATGACTAAATCAATTTAAACAAAAACTTTGTAAAAATTGACTTTTTGAAAATACCTTCCTCATAAGGGTCATAACTACTATATTTATTCATAGATTTTCTTTTTATCACTAAGACTCCAGGTATTATTAAATAGAACTAAATAGTCTCTTATTTTAATTTTTTGAACTACATGTCGTCTTCATGTATGACTAAATCGCTTTAAACAAAAACTTTGTAAAAAGTGACTTTTTGAAAATACTTTACTTCTACCATAACTTCTACATTTATTCATAGATTTTCTTTCTGTCATTAAGACCCCAGCTATTATAAAATGGGATTAATAGTCTCTTATTTTAATTTTTTTGAAGTACATGTCGTCTTCATGTATGACTAAATCACTTTAAACAAAAACTTTGTAAAAAGTGACTTTTTGAAAAGACCTTATTTCTAACACAAGAGTCATAACTTCCACATTTTTTCATAGATTATCTTTCTATCACTCAGATATCCCAGATATCATAAAATGGGACTAAATAGTCTTTTATTTTAAATTCTAGAAGTACATGTCGTCTTCAGGTATGACTAAATCAATTTAAACCAAAACTTTGTAAAAAGTGACTTTTTAAAAATAGGGTCATAACTTCTACATTTATTCATAGATTTTCTTTCTAGCACTTAGACCCCTGTTATTATAGAATAGAAATAAAAAGTATCTTATTTTAAATTGTAGAAGTACATGTCGTCAACACGTATGACTAAACCACTTTAAACAAAAACTTTGTAAAAAGAGACTTTTTGAAAAGATCTTATTTCGAACATAAGTCATAACTTCCACATTTAATCACAGATTTTCGTTCTATCACTGGGGCCCCAGCTATTATAAAATGACTCTAAATGGTCTCGTATCTTAAATTTTAGAAGTACATGTCATCTCCATGCATGACTAAATCATTTTAAACAAAAACTTTGTAAAAAGTGACTTTTTAAAAATAGCTTAATTCTACCATAAGGGTCATAACTTCTACATTTATTCATAGACCTTCTTTCCTTTTCTTAGTCCCAGCTATTATAAAATAGAACTAAGTAGTGTTGTATTTTAAATCTTAGAAAAAAATGCCGTCTTCGTGTATGACTAAATCACTTTAAACAAAAACTTTGTAAAAAGTGACTTTTTGAAAATACCTTTTTTCTACCGGGGTCTATTTCTAAGGGCCATAACTTATTCATTTAATCATAGATTTTTTTCAAATATTTAAAATATTATTCAAATATTTCAAACTAGAACTAAATATTTTTTTATTTATTTTTTTAATTTACCCACAAATTAATAAATCGTGATTTTTTTTAATATTTTGAGTCTATGTAGATGGCCATAACTTCTAAATTTATTTATAGATCTTTTACACTAAGACATTGCTTTTTTCCTTGAAATGTGAGTTAATAAAAAAATATAACAAGATATTTTTTTATTTTTTTTTTTCATTTTTTCTGGCAGCAAAAATGATTTTTTTTAAAAATAAAATCAATTTTCGGAAACTGTGCCTGAACCACTGTTTTTTATTGTGAAAGTGAAATGCGCAACATGTGTAGCCATCATAATTACTTTTAATTGGATAGATAAGCTGGTGTGATCGGGCCTATATTTCCAAAGTGAGAGTACAAATATTAAAGTTACTTTCGATGAAAATCGGGAATAATTTGTTTTCGCAATTTTTGGAGACTGTGCCTGAACCACTGTTTCTATGTGAAAGTGAAATTCACAACATTTGTAGGCATCATAAGTACCTTTAATTGGATATATAAACGGATGTGATCGGGCCTATATTTCCAAAGTAAGAGTACAAATATTAAAGGTACATTCGATGAAATTCGGAATTTTAATAAAAAAATAACAATAAAAAAGTTTGGGTTGGGTTTTTAGGTTTCCAACGCAAATCTTTTTTTTTCATTTATTTATTTTAAAATATTTTCCGAGCTATGGCTGTTGTAAACATAACACAAAGAAATTTTAGATGGCCTTCGGAAAGTCATTAGCTATCAATGGGCACTATAACTCTCTCTCTTCTCTTTGAATTCATGATTTGTATCTTCTTTGATTTAAACTTTAAAATTTTGTTCCCCTTTTTGCCCCACCGTAATACTCAAAGTGTATCACAAATCGCTTAAGATTTATTGACGATACCTTTAATTAAATTGAAATACATAGTATTCGCCTCGCTTCGCACGAAAACACTATAATATGTCAAACACTCCTCCTCCTCCTCTAGACGAATAACACTTTATTTAAATAATGTTAACATTTATTTGTTCAGAAACAAATAAAAAACAGCACAACCCGAAGGAAAGGGGAGATAGCCTCCCAGCGGGATAAATTGTCGAAGTCGAACAAAGGTCGGAAAAAATAAACGGATGTCGGTGTTCCGTTAAAGTTTATGAACATCCGTTTCAAGTTTGCCACCATCAAGACACATCACATCAGACAATTGCCATGGGTTGGTGGGGGAAGTAGAAGGATGAGAACAGGAGAAGAAGGCAGCAGCCAGTAAAACATACCACATGCATTCATGTCTGGAGAAAAATCCAGCATAGCTCCATCGGGTTTAGTTTAATGGTTAGACCTAGTCGTCGTCGTACATGAAGATACTGGAGGCAACAAAACCAAAGGAACACAATCGAAAATAGGGATTAAATTTAGCCTAAAGACACAAAAAGCTCAAACACATATGTATGCAACACATACACACACACACACAAGCTTAATGTTACGAAAAACAAATGGGCGAAAGCATAAATGCCAGGGAAGTACCCAGTAAACCCAGGTACCCGGGTTAGAAAATAATGCGAATAAGTCGGCGGAAAAAGCGATTGACCCCGTTTCCTCAAATCTTTTTCTGAACTAAATTTGGTTGCTTTATGGGCTGAGAAATCAGTTAAATATCCTTTTCGTTGTACAGTAATATATTGTTTATTTTTAGTATTTTAAAATATATTTGTTCCCCATCCACAAGTGTTGAAAATCCCCAATATAACCCCATATAAAAAATATTTGCATTAAAAAAATAAATCATTTAAAATGCTTTGTAGATGTGCTTTGCAAAGACAATTTTAATTTAATACGTTTGGTATGGATCTCCGTTACAAGTTGTACATACGATCCTAATCCGCTCCTCCAGACAAACTATTTTTACTTGGGTGAATATTTTTTAAAGGAAAAAAATTTTGAGTGTAGAAAAAATATAAGAAAAAATATAAATAAAATTCGATTTCTATAGGGTCCGCCAAATAACTTTTTTTTTTGAAATGTTATAAAAAAACTACTGAATATTTTCTCAAATTACTTTTTTTATTTGAAAGTACAATCCTTCCGGTTAATAATGGAAAATAATTTCATTCAAATGGCTGCCTCGGGCACCCCACAAATAACAGTTGAAAAAAAAAACGTTAGATAGCGGACCCTATATTTGGAAAAAACTATTTTTTATAACATTAATTTTTTGTTTTTCCATAGGCGGGCATATACATTTTCAAGTCGAGAGGCGCGGATTAGGATTTTATTTCGGTGAATTTTATGTAGTTTTCGTTTTTGCTGTACGATTTAAAAAAATCTACCCGCCATAATGGATACATATATTTGACTTTCATAGTATGTATTCTTAGTTGAAATATAATATAATCTGCAAAATTTGTAAAAGAAACCGATTTAAAATTTGCGTGCATGAGGGGTAAACATTGAAATGGGCCATTTATAAGGGCGCTACATTAAAAAGTGGTTTCATATAGATCACTTTCAAAGTAGGTATTCTTAGTTGAAATATGACATGATATGCAAAATTGTATCGAGATCCAATGCACGATATGGGTTCTAGAGCTGCATTAGAGTGTAATGGGGGAGCAATTTGTATGGGGGTTATACCAAAATATGGACCCATATATTTGACTTTCATAGTATGTATTCTTAGTTGAAATATAATATAATCAGCAACATTTGAAAAACTTCCGATGTGGGTCCTAGAGAGGTAATAAATAAAATGGGGGTCCATTTGTAAGGGCGCTACATTAAAAAGTGGGCGTTTATAGATCACTTTGAAACTAGGTATTCTTAGTATGAAATATGAATATAATATAATCTGCAAAATTTGAAAAACTTCCGATGTAAAATGTGGGTCCTAGAGACGTTATAATTCAAACGAGGCCCACTTGTAAGGGCGCTACATTAAAAAGTGGCCCTTTATAGATCTCTTTCAAACTAGGTATTCTTTATTGAAATATAACATGATCTGAAAAATGTTATCAAGATCCAATGTAAGATGTGGATTCTAGAGCGATAACAGTGTAAAATGGTGGCCCATTTGTATGGGGGCTATACCAAAACATTGACATATACAGATGGCTTTCAAAATAGCTATTTCTAGTATAAATGTAACATCGTGTGGAAAATTTGATCAAGTTCTGATGAAAAATGTGCATTTTAGAGCAGTACTATTGTAAATCGGAGATACATTTGTATGGGGGCTATATCACAACTTGGACCCATGTGGTCCACTTTCCCCTTATCTGTTTCTAGTTCAAATATAACACGATCCATGTAAAATGTGTATTCTAGAGCAGTAATAGTGTAAATTATATGGATATTTATATGGATGCTATATCTAAATCTGAACCGATTTCCTCCAAATTCAATACCGATCGTCCTTATCCAAAAAAGTAACTTCTGCCAAATTTCATGACAATCGGAACACAATTGCGATCTGTAGAGTGCGAACAAGCTTAGATGGACAGCAGGCGAACGGACGGACAGACAGACATCGTTAAATCGACTCAGCTGGTGATTCTAAGCCGATCCCTATACTTAAAGGTGGCTAGCTCAATTATTTCTTGGTGTTACAAACATTTGGCGGAAAACTAACTTATAATACGAAAATACTATTTAGGGTAATTAGTACTAAGAGGCCAAACAATTTAATATTTTTCGTTTTTCTAAAAAAGCCTGTTCGAAAGTCAAGGTTACACATGTGCAAGTGCATAAAACAGTTAAATAAATTAACAATAATTACTCATTATTATTCTTAAGAATTAATTTAAAAATATGGATTACAAAAATTTACACCCACATTCTTAGCCCATGACCCCTCGATACAGTCATGGGCTAAGAAAGTGTTCTAGGAAATTCATACATTTAGGGTGTAAAATGGTACAAAAGGGTAATATAAATGCATTTGCGCATTTTCAAGGGCCGAGCTGGACTAAAAGGGATAAAAATGGTACCAACTAAAGTATTCCAGCAAAAATCGTGAATTTTGGTATGTATGTATATTCCTCTGAAATTTGACTTTTCGAAATTTCGAAACATAAATGGATATTTCAAAATTTGTACTTATAAGGATACTCCTTATAAGAGACAATAAGGGGTAAACGTGGTACCAAATAAAGTAAATGCTTTTATGGGAGAAGCGAGAAAACATGTATAGTAGGATGGGTCACGAAAATAAATTGCAGCGTTCACACCCCAGAAATGAAGATTGGATTGTTTAGTGATGATCTACAAAATATTTCCTCACTGGGTCAAGCCATCTGTGAGCAAAACGCTTCTGAAAACACCTCTAAAAATCATGTTTTTCCCGTGTAATTATTTTTCTTATGTTGCATTTTTGGCAAACAATTTTTCTGAATTAGTAGACCCTTAGAAGCACTTTAAATGGAAACTTATATTCTTGTCTTAGAATAATTTATTGGGCGTTTATATTGATTTTTTGTTGGTTTTCCAGGTGACAGCTAAAAACTCATATTTCTGGGAAACATTTGGTAAGAGGTGTAATGAAAAATAAACAAGAGGTATGATGATGATTTCGAATGATGCCTAAATGATGAATATCGGAAATAATTTGTGTTGCATTTAGCATTACCTAGTAATGACAGCTCGTTACGCCCTGCATTATTTTGAAGAATGAAATAATTACTTCCTTATTTATAATGGTTTGAATAAGTAGATATTGGTAAGTTAAATTTCATAGAACTTCAAATTTTAAAAATTAATTTTCTACATTTTTGTGGTGAGTGAGAAAATAGCAGTGCTGTTGTTATAGCAGCTTAGCTATATTCTATTATTCCTATATTCTGTATTCAGATTGTTAACAAGTCGATACAAAATATATAATTTAATAATACATTATTTGACTTATTTTGTATCTACCTGAGGTCACGCATTTTACAACTCGTTTAGAAGTACTTATTTATTAACTTTTCGTAAGCGTGCGTGGAAGTACTTATTTCTCAACTTTTTGTAAGCGTTCGTGGAAGTACTTATTTTTTTACAATCCCTTTATAAAAATGATTAGAAACGGATCCGAAAAATAAGTAGTGAAGGTTTTTGGTTTTGCCTTATTCCCCACATTACTTGGTAATGTGAGTTTTTGCTGGGTAGTAATCCTTTGTAGATTAAACTGCAGAAGAATGATTAAAAATTCCTCTTAAAATTAAGGAGAAAATCAGTTTTTTTTCGCTCTCTTGTTCATAGCCACTTATAAATATAAGCCCTCGATATATTGACTTTTCAAAATGTTTGCTTATTGGGAAAGAGGTGCAAAAACTTATAAAATATCCGGCTGCTTCTAGAAACATGAAATCGAGGATATAAAAGGCTCTGCGGTTGTAATTTTTTTGTTCATGATGCGTGAGTCTTTCCATGATGACTTGCTAAATGATACTGTACAAAAATGACAAAGCAGTTTCACATGAGCCATCCGTGATCTGTCAAAAAAAACCTATTATAAATCAAACCTCACGATCACGACCTCAGGTACGTTTTACAAATATGGAATTAATTTTAATTTTGATCTCGATTTTTAAAAATATTTCCCCAAAATACACTAATATATGTTTTCTATGCTCTCTGGAAATTTTATGCTGAAGATTCAATATTTTACATTTTGTTCCGCATAACCTTATAAGTAAAATATGTAATAGAAATAATTAAATCAAAATATTTTAATAATACTTAAGAATTTTTAGATATTTTCGACTAAAATTAATCTTCGGTTTATTACATGTGTTGTCCCAATATATTTCGGCTTTATCACCGGCCATTCGTGAGCTACCCAGTCTCAGTTCTGATAGTTCATCCTTTGCAAGGTTTCCTACTAGTTGGTTGAAGTCCTCGCTTACATCTCATGAATATACATGAATGACCATTTCCCATACTCCTACACAACTATAATGCGATTGGTTCATTTGTTTCCGTTAACTGAAAGAGTTCCCGGAAACCAAAGAACAAAGAAACGAAAGGAAACACTCATACACACATACACACAACAGGGATAAATCTCTTGTCTCTCGCTTGCAATGGATGACCAGGAAATGACCAACTAATGCCAAAGACAAATCAAAGGCGTTAAGTGGACCAGATGAAGAACAACGCCAACAACGCCAGATAAACCAACAAGTAAAAGAGAATGTGGACATACATCATTGTGGATCAAAACAAACAACGAAAAAAAAAGAATCGCATTTAAAGAAGACCCAAAAAAGAAGGCATAAAATAAGGTAACATTGTGGCCATGTTTAAGCCGAGAACCAAATCGATGAAACGACGAAAATGACTACAAAAGGATAAGAAAGCTCACACACACACAGATGGCAGTGCAACAAAAATCCTTCGAGCGAACAAACATATGATAGGTGAATACAAATCAGTCAAAAACTGTTTTTTTGTTTTCTTTTTTTCTGTATGGAAATTTAAGGCGAGTATATCTCAAGCGTGGCCAGGACATACTCCTCCCACACATATATACAATTCCTTGCAGACACAATCGGCTCATAGACAATTCTCATGTGGCATCACAAATACGTTTCGACTTAATGAAGATGTCATTTGTTATTTGGCCAGAGACGAAAACAAATCATCAGCTTACTCCTACAAGCATTTACCCAGAAACACACACACACATCCACAAGACGTTAGCTGAAAAGCAAACTGTCATAACACCATGTGTTCTGTGGAATAAACCCAGCACAAATTTGGACACAAAATTTGCCTTCAAAGAGGAAGCATTTTCGTAATTTTGTTTCTTACATCCTTTGGCATTTCATATAAGTACCTACACACTTGCTTGATTGTATGTCCAAGAATTTGATTGTGCAGCCACTGTGTGTTCGGAGAAACAAATGCTCTCTATCAGCCGTTGGCATTGTCAAAGCAAATTGCACATCTCGTTTAATTAAAAGTATGGCATAAAATTAGGAGTTAGGACACTATTTCTGTTGCTAAATTAGCAAATCGCATTATTTATTCTAAAATACATAAACAGGCATTCATTAATTGCCGTAATTGGGAAATTTGTTGTTATATTTTTTTTTTTGGTAAAAAACACAAAGTACGTAAATCCTAGGAAATAATTTAATTATGAAAACGAGTTCACCCTCGCATAGTATATGAAAATTTGCTACATGTATAGGGTGGATCATTTAAAAAATTAAATTAGAATCGGCTATAAAAAAGTACTGATTATTTTCCAAATTTCTGGTTTTAATGGAAAGGTTGAACTTTGTCATTTAATTCATTCGTATGACTACCACGACTGGCTCGGCAGTACATCATCCGATCAATCCATTACCGATTATTCCGGTTCAAATCTCTTCAATGGCAACTTCTATTTCATGTTTCAACGCAATTGTCTCTGGTTCAAATCACAGCTCCGAGGCGGCCAATTGACACCACAATTTCGACTGATCATTCGATTTTCAAAAACACTGCGTAAAATATCGATGGTTGAGTTGGCTGTGTGACATGTGGCACCGTCTTGTTGAAACCAAATGTCGCACAGTGGGACATCTTTTGTGCAATAAGTCTTTTTTTGGACACATAAATTTTAAAAATATAATGATGCAGTTTTGTAGAAAATTGATTCAGTATGAAGAATCCATAAATTGTAACCCAAAAAACGTTTATTTGTCTTTGAATGTCTAATGAAGTAAAGTCACATGTAAATTTTGGTTCAAAATATTGAAAACTGAAACCTTTTCTGTGTATTTTAAAATATATATATAAAGTTCGCTCATATGGTTTAAAAGATATGATAGAATAAAACTATTTGATACACTCCACTTTCTATCCGAATACAATTCGGTAAAAAAATTAAAACGGGAAGAGTTTTTGTATGTTTCTTTATCATAGGCTAATATGACCTGGTCCAATTTACAAATATTCCAGATGAATATTTGTATGTTCACAATAAGTTCTTCCAGTTCAAGTATAACGTGTTATGATGATTTTAAATAAATTTGGTGAAAATAAGTCGTTTCTGGACGGCAAGAGCCAATCCGGGAGCGAAATTTGAATGGGAGCTATATGTAAATCTGAACCGATTTGACCCATTTTCGTCAAGGATGTTTCATGTTGAAATATAAGATATTTTGCAAGATTTGAAAAAGATCTGTTGAAATATGTGGCTTTTAGAGAGCTATATATAAATCTGAACCGATCTGCCCATTTGCACTATGGCTGTTTCTAGTACAACTATAAGATATTTCGCCTATTTAGAAGAAGATCTGTTAAAATTTGTGGTTTCTAGAGCAGAAGAAGTCAAATCGCGAGTGAAATTTGAATGGCAGCTATATATAAATATGAACAGATCTCACCTATTTTCACCATAAGTGTTCCTAGTTTAAATATAAGATGTGTTGCCAAATCTGAAGACAATCTGATATAAAATATGGTTTCTAGAGCAGAATAAGTCAAATCTGGAGCGAAATTTGCACCACAGGTGTTTCTAGTTGAAATATAAGATGTTTTACCGATTTTGAAGAAATAATATTAAGTGGTTTCTAGAGCGGAAAAAGTCAAATCGGGAGCGAAATTTGAATGGGAGTTATATATAAATCTGAACCGATCTGACCTATTTTCACCGAAGGTGTTCCTAGATTAAATATAAAATGTTTTGCCAAATCTGATTGCAAGAATAGATGGATGCTAAATCGATTCAAAAAGTGATTCTAAGTCGACCGGTATAATTAACAATGGGTCTATCTCCCTTCCTTTTGGGTGTTACAAACAAATGCACAAAGACATTATACTCTCGTGGAGGGTATAATGAAAGGGAAGACTCCGTACTATCAATTAAAATTAAAAAAGTTTAAATAATTAATAATCTTTTATAAAATCATAAAAGTTGGCTCCAAATTCATGAAATTTTTAGTTTTAAAAAATTACAAAAAGATATGGGTTAAAATTCGTAAAGAGTGTTTTCATCGACAAAAAGTGGATATTTCGGTAAATAAGAAGGTCAAATTGGATATTTTTGAGAATTTTTCATTTTTGCGGGAGATATGGCCAAAATTATTTTGAGGTTTGCCAAAAAATTAAATTTTTAGTTTCTGATTTTCTCGCGAACTATCCAACAGATCCGGCTGATTTTTTGCATGTGTATTAAGAACCAATGCCGCTTGTATAATATACATTGTCAGTAGTGAAAATCGTTGCGTTTCTGCCAAAAATCTTAAATTCGCGGATAATATTGCATATATATTTACTTTCTCTGTCTGGGCTTTTAAAACTGTTCTGCCACAAATATTCCCCATTAAGTCAGCAATCAAATTGCGGGAAAAATTTTGTTATTCTCTATATGATAAGAAGTTAAATTGGATTTTCTAGTGGCACTTTTCACATTTTTGTCTTTATACCCTAGTACACATAACTTGAGATACAAAAAATCAATGAACGACGTAATGATGGAATTTGATAGCAAGATATATCGTAAATCTAAAAAAATAAAAGTTGAACAAAATCGTCTATTGATTTTTACCAAATGGACCAAAATATTTATGAATTAAAGATGAATAAAAGTCTATATTTAAATGTATGTACTGAAATTTATTTATAAAATAATTAACTTTGCTAAAGAAACAAAAAGTTTTGGGAATAAATATAATATGGGTTGTGTGTGCGGTGAGCGTTAATTGAGGTAATACAAGGTTCTGTGCCAAATTTCAAAAAGTTTGGGCCAAAAATAAATTTTGGTTCTATGGGCGTTGGGTGGTGGGCGTGTCCAATTTTGATGAAACTTTATTTTATTCTTAATTGAAGTAATAAAATGCTCTGTGCTAAATTTCAGAAAGGTTGGGCCAAAAATTAATTTTGGGTTCTATGGGCGGTGGGTATTGGGCGTGACCAATTTTGATGAAACTTTATATTTTTCTTAATTGAGCTAACCAAAGGCTCAGAAAAAAATTTCAACATTCCACGAGCACTCCTTATATTTTTGGCCAAACTTCCCAGCAAAAACTTGGTAATGACACCTCATTATTATTGGCATTACCTAGTAATGAGAGCCCATTACGCCCTGCATTATTTTACTTTGTACTTATTGGTAACAAAACATCCATATCCATACAAAACTGTACTTTTTTGTGTATACGTTCGTTTGCCGTGGTGTCGTTGTTTATCATAAAATATTTGAAATATAATGAAGTTGCAATAACTTGAAGTTGCTGAAATGTTTTTTCTTATTTGTTCAAACCACTAACCACAGCAACGTCAACGAACGTACCTACCAACTTATATATTAACTTTTTGTAAGCGTGCGTGGAAGTACTTATTTCTCAACTTTTTGTAAGCATGCGTGGAAGTACTTACTTTTTTACAATCCCTTTATAAAAATAATTAGAAACGGATCCGAAAAAGTAAGTAGTGAAGGTTTTTGGTTTTGCCTTATTCCCCATATTACTAGGTAATGAGAGTTTTTGCTGGGTTTGTATGAACAAATCCCTCTGTGTGTCGCCTCAGTAATTTTCTTGATTTTTTGCAAACAAAACTTCATTGAGCATGGCACGGTAAAGCTCACAGTTGACGGTAACTTGATAATTTTCTAAGAAAAATCGCCCAATGATGCCGACAGACCAAAATTCACACCAAACAGAGACTCATTAGCTTCTCAATAGTCACATATGGGTTCTCTGAAGCCCATATCTGGCAATTTTGCTTATTGACATAGACACCGAAATGAAAATGAGCTTCATCTAAAAACACGATTTTTCGGTAAAATTCTTTATCTGCTGCTAAACAATCTTCAGCCGATTGGGCGAAGCGAAGTATGCTTCTTCCCTCTATTAGGGAGGTCCGATTTGAAAATGAGCTGGGATTTTATAAACATATATAGGACCGCTGTTTGACCACTGATAACGTTGGGAAATACTCTGAGAGCTCTTGCCCTGTCCATACTGCAGACAACACAGTTTTTGATGACATTTTAATGGTGTGTAATTTGTAGATCATAGCTTTGAGAGATTTCGTATCAAAAGCGGTTTTAAACTCGACAAAAAGAAATAGAAACGCCTCTTTGAAAATTCAAATATTGATGAAAGGTTATAAAATTATAACTATGTCATGGAGATGTTTCCCACGCCCCTTCTTGTAGCTCCCATACAAAGGCCTGCTTGTCTGCTCCTTAACCTGAATGGTGCCAGCGTGACCATATGGTCCCACACACAAAAGACCAAAGTTTCTGGTGTGGACCACTGATAACATGAAAGTTTTATCTCAATTTCTCTCGCAAATTTTGAAGGCTTACAAGAAAAATTTTTGAATACCCGCTGTGAGAAGACTTTTGAGAATAATTAACGAAATATTGGCTAGGCTGGGAATAGACCAAGAGATGTATAGTTGTTTGGAGAAGGTATATTTAAATGACTGGGGTACATACTGAATGGAAAGTTGGCAGGTATCTTTAATAGAAGCCTCCCAATTTCAAATATGTAGGTCAACAAACTGAGACGTATTTTAATTCGTTGTCCATTAAAAAATATGCATGAAGAGTGTAAACATTTTTATTATATAGGATCCGCCATCTAACGTTTTTTCAACTATTCAACCGTTGGACTATTATTTGTGGGGTGCCCGAGGTAGCCATTTGAATGAATTTTTTTCCATTATTAACCGGAAGGATTGTACTTTCAAATAAAAAAAGAAATTTGAGAAAATATTCAGTAGATTTTTTATAGCATTTTCAAAAAAAGTTATTTTGCGGACCCTATAATTGTAATTTCCCGTTTCATCAAACCTTTGATGTTAAATCCTCAAAAAGATCTCAAGACGACTCCTGTCTTCCTGTGTAATTTAGCACCTCAAATGGCTTGTATAAGATGGCCGGTGATGTGACACGACAATATATTATACATACGGATGTGCAAATTCGGCTAAGAGGGAGGTTATCTTTCCCCATATTCCATTAGAAAATTACACTAACCAAATTCTAAAATCAATCAGGAGTAATGTTTGAAAGCTTCACTAGTATGCCAATTTCAACACCTTTGATGCATTGCCATGCGATGCATGTGCTAATGTTCTCTACATCTACATTTTCAATAAGTTCCCCAAGGTTTTCTTAATATTTGTCAAAATATTTAATCTCCCGTCCATCCACGCACCGATGAAACCATTACTTCGACTACAAATTAACAATACAAATTGCCAAAGGAACCACCGAGCGAAGGAACCAAATACTACTTCGACCATCATCTGTATAGAACGGATGCCGTTTTCCGGGGGCGAGGGCTGCTGGTCTGTGATGAGGATGAGCATGAATAGGGAGAGAAGGCGATGATGATGAACGAAATTATAGTTAAGAAAATGAAAAATTGATAGCAATTCTCACAATGAACTATGCTTCAAGTACTCCAAGATGTATAACAGACGTTGAAATACTTACATTTTATAGTGTGTGTGTGCAAGTGCGTATGTGAGTGTTTGTGTGTCTTAAGAAATAAATACACAAAGGATATTCGTACATATTCATGCTTCCACAAACAGGATCCATGAACATCCACTCAATCAGCCGCAAACACATGCCATCATATTTATACTCCTCGGACATACATCCATACATTCGTATGTACATTCGTACAATAACGACACCAATAATATGTAGTAATAATAATGGGAAGGACACGACGAATGGTTGAAAATGTACTACTACGACTACTAGAAATATTTCTTAAAGTTTTTCACCTCCTCCATTCGAATCGTATCGAATGAAATATATACTCAATACACAGAAACGCGCGTCAGAGTACATATACACACATATAAATGTACACTGACGATGTACTTTATAAGAGCATTATAGCCACAAACTGATATGTGTATGTGTGAGTAGTTGTGTGTGTGTGCTTTATGTCCCACACCGTAGTATTTGTAGTGGCTGTTGCTCTGTGACGGTTGCTCTTGATCTTTGTGGAACTGAGTCAAACGGAGACTCAGTAGTCCTACTACAGCACATGAATGTACAGTGGTTTCGAACGCATAAAATATATAAACATTTTTTTGGCTTCAAACCGAAAATATGAATATTTTTGCTGACACGAAAAAAATCAAAAATAGAAAATAGGTAAAAGAAAAAAGTCAGAAAAATGTTTTATTACATTTTTTAATAGCTAACATTCTAACTCAAAAATCATTATTTATATGTAAAACATCTATGTATAAATGTAGAAGTTGTGATACTCTTTGTAGAAGCAAAAGAATTAAAAAATAGATTTTAGAAAAAAAATCTATTTTTGCTGGCCAAAAAAAATTATAAAAAATTGAAAAAAAGCGGAAAAATTATTTTGATTCATGTACATTTGCATATAAATCTATGGATAAATGTAGAAGTACTGACACTCCTTGTACACGCAAAATATTAAAAAAAAATAATATTTTTTAAATTTTGTATAAATAGCGCGAAAAGTCCCATTAAAAACTATATAAAAATATATTGTTTAAATTTGTAATAGCTGGCATCTTAAGGAATAAAACAAGGCATTTTTGAGGAAAATCTATGAATAAATGTAGAACATTTGACCCTTATGTACAAGAAAGGGAAATATTAAAAATACCTTCCACGAAAATTTTAAATAAAATTAAAAATTATAATAACAGTATGCAAGACAAATTTTAGTCCAAGGTCATGAATATTCTGATTTATTTTGGCTTTCGAAAGTCGATATTAACAATTTTTATGGTATTTATTAAATTTTTACTAAAATTAAATTTTTCGCTTATATGTTCAATTAAAGGCATTTATGATGTCTAGAAATGTTGCAAGTTACACTTTCACATAGAAACAGTGGTTTAATAGCAGAATCCAAAAATTGTTAAAAAATATTTTTTTGACAAAATCTATTTTTGTTGACACCAAAAAATAGGAAAAAATGGAAAAGATTATTTTAATAGATTTTTTATAATCTAACTTAAGGCAAAAACAATATTTATATGTAACAAGTAAGGAAAGGCTAAAGTCGGGCCGGGCCGACTCTATGATACACTCCACTTTCTATCCCAATACAATTCAATTCGGTGAAAACGGGAAGGTTTTTTGTATCCTGTAAATATATGTGTTTGACATTTGTATTTGGGCTATATTTAAATCTGAACCGATCTTATCCACTTTCACCACAGATGTTATAGTTAGATTATTAGATATTGTGCCAATTTTAAAGAAAATCGGGTACAATATGTGGTTTCTATAGCGCAAAAGTCGAATCGGGAGCGACATTTGTATGGGGGCTATATCTAAATCTGAACCGATCTAGCCCGCTTTAGCCACAGGTGTTCCTAGTTAGATTATAAGATGTTGTGCCAAATTTAAAGAAAATCGAGCACAATATGTGGAGCGACATTTATATTGGGGCTTTATCTAAATCTGAACCGATCTTACCCAATTTCAGCATAGGTGTTTCTAGTTGGATTATAAGATGTTGTGCCAAATTTAAAGAAAATCGAGTACAATATGTGGTTTCTAGAGCGGAAAATGTCAAATCGGGAGCGACATTTGTATGGGGGCTCTATCTAAATCTGAACCGATCTGACCTATATTCACTATGGGTGTTTCTAGTGGAAATATAAGATGTTTTACCAAATCTGAAGACAATCTGATACAATATGTGGTTTCTAGAGCGGAAAAAGTCAAATCGGAAACGAAATTTGTGTGGGAGCTATATATAAATCTGAACCGATCTAACACATTTTTACCACAGGTGTTTCTTGTTAAAATATATGATGGTTTGCCAATTTTAAAGAAAATCTGTTGTAATATGTGGTATCTAGAGTGAAAAGAGTCAAATCGGGAGTGAAATTCGTATTGGGGCTATATCTAAATCTGAACCGATTTTCTTCAAATTAAATAGCGTTCGTATTTGTCCCGAAAAACTTCATTGTGCAAAGTTTCATTTAGTTATGTCTACAATTGCGACCTGTATCGTGATTACAAGAATAGATGGACAGACGGACGGACGGACGGACATTGCTAAATCGACTCAAAAAGTGATTCTAAGTCGATCGGTATAATTAACAATAGGTCTATCTCCTTTTGGGTGTTACAAACAAATGCATAAAGCATAATACTCTCGTGCAGTGTATAAAAAAGCAATGTAGAACTTATGTTACTCTTTTTAGACGCAAAAGATATTTTTAAAAAATCAAGATTTTTTTAAATTTTGTATAAATAGCGCGGAAATTCCGATTAAAAATTATGTAAAAATTATATCGATCTAGTTTGTAATAGTTGGCATCATAACGAAGAAAACTAGGCATTTTGAAGGAAAATCTATGAATAAGTGAAGAAGTTATGAACCTAATGTAGAAGAGAGGAAATCTGTAATTTTTATGAATTTTAAGATTTTCTTCAACTAGATGTTGTTTTCTTAGTTAAGATGTCAGCTATTACACACTAAAATAAATTATTCTATTAATTATTTTCGTCCCAGCTAATATAAAATTTATTTCGCCAAAAAATAATTTTTCCCAAACTTTTGAAAAGTGTTCAATGTGAATGAAAAATTAGCAATGTTGGTAGCCATTATGACTACCTTTAATTTAACAAAATGAGCGTAAAAATATTTAAGGTTCCTTTGGAATTTTAGTAAAAAAGGAGTATCTTAACTTCAACATTTAGACATAGATTTTTTACAAAAAACATTGTTTTTTGCGTTAGAATGTTACCTATTTAAAAACAAAACAAAATACTTTTTTTCGACTACTTTTCTATTTTTTATGATTTTTTCCCGTGAGAGCAAACATATTTTTTTAGGAAAAAAATCATTTTCCCAATATTTTGCAGACTGTTCCTGCCCCACTATTTCATTGTGAATGCAAAATTCAATATTTGTAATCATCGCACAAATAGTAAAGGTACCTTCGTCAAAATTGGAATTTTAGTAAAAAAAAATATTAAAAAAATTATCATATTTTTTAAAATATAGTTTTCGAGTTTAGAAAGTCAAAATACATCAGAACATTTTATACATGACCATTCGACTAAAATCGTCCGAAAATTTTATATAGCGATTCGGAATATATTTTCTCCAAAGGATATCCGTATTGTCAACATTATCATAAATATCATTATATCCAATATACAAAAAGGTCATTCTGCCATCCACTATTTCTTCAGAACACTGTTCAATACTGGCGACTATAGCATTGGTGTTATTGGTGATGTTAACGTGGTTGTATATGTGGTTGCTTGATTGTGTCTTTAATTCCATCATAATGATTTTGCTGCTGCCTCTTGTTGCTTGCCTTGGCGTCTCCTCACACTCCCCTTCCTCGTCTTCGACTTTCGCATTCTTTTCTTTATATGCATGTATGTGAGTGTGTGTGTCTATCTCTACGAGTATTTCTCCCCCATTTAATTTTATTTTATTTCATTTCATATCAAAGAAATATTTTTGAAATGAAGAAAAGCAGCAAAATAATAATAATACAAATATGTACTGCAAAAAAGAAGAAGAAGAAAAAAAAAACTGCAGAAAAAAACAGATGAATAAATGAAAAGAACAGACGAACGAACGAACTAGCCTAGCCGATGAACCATCTGAATGCCACTGCTACAAGATGGTAAGTTGAATTCTTTGGACAGCAGCGGTAGAGAGAACTGAAATGATTTGAATTGAGAAAAAGCAGAAATTGGAAACGAGCAAAGATATAAAACATATTTAGGTCAAGTTGGTTTTCCAACATTAATGGACCCCCCAACATTGTTCGGAATAAAATAAATACTTTCTTATTAAACGACGAGTGTATATTTCTTTACTACATTCTCTAGTAGACTTCTCATACAGACATTCCCATACACACACAGAGATCTTCGTGTCCTCACACACCCATCGCCAAAACGGATGTTATAAAATTGAAGAAAAATATTTTGTAGGACTATGCGAAAGGACACTTGCCAAACGATGAGTTTGAGGCTATCATTGAAAGTCAATTAAATCGGATGTGTGTACATTAGGGTGAATAAATGTGTGAAACGAGAATTGTTGATGAATTTCACCCTCCCCATTTTCAGACAAATAAGGAAACAAAATATCAATATTTGTATACAGAAAAGATATTCGTGGAATGGAGTCCTTGATGAAAACCATAAACAATGAAGTACTAAATGATTCAATTTAATATTCACACATGTGGTTCAGTAGTTACGATATTCTTTATAATCCGTATAATTCCTTGCACATTTGTCTGCAACATCCTCAGGTAATCTAAATAGATCCAGAGAGAAAAAATGGGATCAAACGACAACAGCCATTATATTTACTTCCAAATTAAAATAGTCGTTTAGGAACAGCCTCCAAAAATTTGTAAAAAAAATTATATATTTTTTTAAAATAAATCTTTTTTCTGGCTTAAATACTATAAATATTGGCTTAAATACTACAATACTAAATATTTGCCGTAAAAGAAGTACGAATTTGGAAAAAAAATTATTTTGCGTGTCTATGCAGTCAGAGGAATGTATACACCGAATTCCATGATTCCAGCTGCGGCCATTTGGTTGCTACCATTTTTACCCCCTTAAGAGTACGACTATCTAAAATCTCGTTATTTGACGTTTCTACCCAATTAGAATTTCATCATTCTAGCTGTAGTCGTTTAGTTAGTACTATGTTTATCCCTCTGTACCATTGTATCCCTTGAAAGTACTAATTTTCCGTGTCTAAGCAGTCAGAGGAATGTATACTCAGAATTTCATGACTCTAGCTGCGGTTATTTGATTGGTAGTATTTTTATCCCCTTTTTCCATTTTGACCCCAAAAAGTACGAATTTCGAAAAATCCGTTTATTTTCCTTGTCTACACAGCCAGAGGAATGTATACTCCAAATTTCATCACTCTACCTGCTGTCATTTGGTTGGTACTATTTTTATCGCCTTTTTTATTTTAACCCCAAAAAGTACAAATTTCGAAAAATCTATTTACTGTACGTGTCTATGCAATCAGACGAATGTATACAACGAAGTTGATTATTCTAGGGGCAGCCGTTTGGTTGGTACCATTTTTTCCCTATATTCCCATTTTACCCCTTAAAAGTACTAATTTGGAAAAAATACTTTTATAATATGTATCTACTCTATTAGAGGAATGTACACACCAAATTTCGCATTTCTAGCTGTTGTCGTTTAATATGTACAATTTTTATCCCCTTTTTGCCCCATTTCACCCCCTACAAATAACAATCACTTTATGGTGCACGTTTTTGTTATAGGAGGAATGTGCATTAGGGCGTACCTCAAAAAAAAAGTTCGCCGTACACCTTCGAATATGAAGTATTATTGAAAGGTAGTTTCAAAAAAAAAATTTTTATTTTTTTATGCCGAACGTAGGGGTCGCGCTTTTACATTTTTCTATATAACTTGTATTTATAAACGGATTTTAAAGTGTGATACATCGATGTTTTTGTCTCGACGAGGCCGATTTTTTTGTCTTTGAAGTCATTGAGCTCAAGCACCCCCTTCTGGTACTTACCCATCATTTCTCAGTTGCTACTACCCTAATGTACCACTCTAATAATCGAAAATTAAAGCTCGCATAAAATCATGAATCATGTTTGAGCTCAATGACTTCAAAGACAAAAAAATCGGACAAAAACATCGATGTATCACACTTTAAAATCCGTTTATAAATGCAGAAGTTATATAGAAAAATGTAAAAGCGCGACCCCTACGTTCGGCATAAAAAAATAAAAAAAATTTTTTTGAAACTACCTTTCAATAATACTTCATATTCGAAGGTGTACGGCGAACTTTTTTTTTTTTACTTGTAACCTGGTACGCTCTAATGTGCATACCCAATATCAAGCAACTACAAGCAGACATATTGAAAAAATATGCTTAAATGCTCTAAAATATTAGGGATTATTATGGGTATTTTTAGTCCTTTCAATCCCAACTGATCTACGACTATAAGACGCATTTATAGAAAATTTGAACGTTTTAGCTCCTTTCGTTTAGATGCTAGCGTGCTTTCAACCGACGGACAGACGGACGGACGGACATGGCTAGATCGTCTTAGAATTTTTTGACGATCAAGAATATATATACTTTATAGGGTCTCAGGTCGATATTTCAAGGAATGACAAAGTATTGTATACCCCCATCCTGGAGGTGGAGGGTATAAAAATAGGAAAAATCGGAAAAAATATTTTATCCCATTTTTAATAGGTAACAATCCATCGCAAAAATAATATTAATATGTAAAATATCTATGGATAAATACTGAAGTTATGTAGACGAAAGAATTGAAAATAGGCTTTGAAAAAATCTACTTTTGCTGACACGAAAAATATCATAAAAAATGGGAAAAAATATTTTGTTTTATTTTTTGGAATCACGAAATTCGTGGTGTAAATTGCTTTAATTTTGTAGACACACAAAAAATATTTTTTTCGAAATTCGTACTTTTAAGGGGTAAAATGGGAACAGAGGGATAAAAATGGTACCAACCAAACGGCCTAAGGTGAAATCATGAAATGAGGTGTATAATCACAGCGGACGCGCAACATAAAGGAACTTTTCGAAATTTGCACTTTTAAGGGGTAAAATGAAGCAAAGGAAAATAGGGATAAAAATAGTACCGATCAAACGACAAAAGCTACAATCACAAAATTCGCAAGCGTAAATCCCTCTATTTGTGTAGGCACGTAAAATAAAAGTTTTTTTTTTCGAAATTCGTACTTTTAAAAGGTTAAATGGGAACAGAGGGATACAAATGGTACCAAGCAAAAGGTGAAATCATGGAATTCTGAAATGCGTGTGTACATTCACTCCGAACTGTATAGACGCACAACATAAAGAAACTTTTCGAAATTCGTACTTCAAAGGGATTCAAATGAGGCAAGGGGATACAAATGGTATCAATCAAAAATATGTAAAATAATAAAACGGTATATACTGTTGCTCTGACTGTGTAGACACTCAAAATAATGAGATCTTTCCATACTCGAACTTTGGCTCAAAATCGGAAAAAAGGGATAAAATTGGTACCGACAAAAATTAGTCTGCACATTTCCATGACTGTGTAGATGCGCAAAATCAAAAGACTTTCGATATTCATACTTTTAGGGTCAATAGGGTTCAAACTGGTACCAAGCAAAGGGCTGCAGCAAGAATAAAGAAATTTCTGTACTCAAACGGGGAAAAGAGACAAATTTGTTATCGACAAATTCTGGCAACAAGAATCATAAAATTCAGTAGAGACACTCCTCTGGTAGCTTAGACGTGCAATTCCTATTTTTGGGGTCAAGGGGGATAAAAATAGTACCAATAAAAAAAACACTAGCTAGAAAAATGAAATATGTCGCTCTGATTGTGTAGACGCTCAAAATAAAGAGATTTCTGGATATTCGTACTTTTGCGCCAAAATTGGGAAAAAGGGATAAAATTGTTACCGACCCAATGGAGGCATCTAGTATAATAAAATTCGGTGTGCACATTTCCCTGGCTGTCTAGATGAGCAAAATAAAGAAATTTACAATATTCCTACCATTACGTTCAAAGGGGATAAAAATGGGATCCACCAAAAACCTGTAGCTAGAATATTGAAATCTGATGTATGAGATGATCTGAGGCGCAAAAAAATGAGATCTTACGATATTCGTACTTTTGGGACCAAATGGGGAAAAGGCATAACATTGGTACCGTCTAAATGGCAGCAGCTAGATTCATAAAATTCTGTTTGTACATTCCTTTGATTGCGTAAATTCGCAGAATAAAAAATTTCGATATCTTTACTTTTAGGACCAAAGGCGTTAAAAATGATACCAATCAAAAACTTGAAGCTAGAAAAATGAAATACGGTATACGCATCGATCTGACTGCGAAAATACTCAAAATAAAGAGATCTTTATTCGTACTTTTAGGCCAAATTGAACAAACGGGGAAATTTGGTTCCTATTTTCGTACTTCCAAGTGAGAGAAAAAAGGGATAAATTTGGTACCGACTAACTGACAGCAGCTAGAATCATAAAATTCATTTAACGCACTTCTATGGCTAAGTAGATGCGAAAAATTAAGTAATTTTCGTTATTCTTACTTTTAGGGCCAACGGGGATAAAATTGGTACCAACAGAAACCCAGTAGCTACAATAATGAGATGTTGTGTATATGTCGCTCTGATTGCGTCTACTCGTCAAATAAAGATATATTTCTATATTCGTAATGTTAGGGCAAATTTAGTAAACAGGGATAAATTTGATGTACCAACCCAATGGTGCCACGTAGAATCATAAAATTATGTCTGAACATTCCTCTGCCTGCGTAGATGAGCAAAATAAGTGATTTTTGATATTTTTACTTTTAGGGTCAAAGGGCATCAAAATGCAACGAAACAAAAACCTCTAGCTAGAAAAATTAAATATTGTTTATACGTTGTTCTGACTGCAAATATACTCAAAATAAAGAGATCTGTCGATATTCACACTTTTTGGTCCAAATGGGTAAAAGAATAAAAGTGGTACCGCCCCAATGGTGGAAGCTCGAATAATAAAATTAGTTTTGCACCATCATCCAGCTGTGTAGAAGCGAAAAATTAAACAATTTTAGTTATTTTTATTTTAGGATTAACGGGGATAAAAATGGTACCAACCAAAACATTTCTATAGAACAAGCCGACGACGGTGGAAGAACTCAGAGACAACATTAACAAAAAAATTTTAGCATTTATGAACTTAAATTAATTAATTCACATCTAAATTTAGCTGCGGTATTTGCAAAATCTTTTAGAATATGCTTATTTGGGAATGTTCTTTGCAAAATTCAATCAGTAAAGTCGAAGTTTGGGCGCAAGAAATTTGGGGTTTTTGCCGCTGGTAATACACTGTGGGACCTGGCAAACACTTCATATAATGATAGTAGCAGTACCCGCTGCTTTGCACGCGAAAAAGCCAGTTATTTGTTATCAATTTTATCCATCTCTGTTTTTTTGGATAGTATTTATTTAATTTTCTTTTGGTGGATATAGATAAATATAAAATAGTAATTTGGAAACATCTCATTAGATATAAGTCATATTCATATAAGTCATATTTTAGCTGAATAAAAAATTACAACTGCAAAGTCTTTTATATACTCGATCTCATGTTTCTAGATGCAGTACACATTTTGAAAAATCACTATAGATAACATGTGTTTTTGCTTCCCCTAAATACATGTACTTAATTTGGTACCACGTTTATCCCTTGTCGTCCCGCATTCGCTTTATAAGTAAAAACTTTTGAAATATCCATTTATGTTCCGAGTTTACGTAATTAAAGGGATGTACACCATTTTATCCCTTTGTCCCCCGCACCCCTTAAATGTGAAAATTTAGAAAAATCCAATTTACAAATTTCACAATTCTACTTTAGTTGGTCCCATTTTTATCCCGCTCACCCATTATAAGTAAAAATTTTGAAAAAAAATTAGATTGTGCGTTGTCAGAGGAACTTATACAACAAATTTTACGACTATAGCTGCAATACTTTAGTTGGTACCATTTTTATCCCTTTTTGTCCCGCTCGCCTTCTAAAAATACAAATTTCGAAAAATCCAATTTTACTTGATTTCTACATGGTCGGAGAAATGTCCACGCCGAATTTCACGATTCTAACTACAATAATTTAGTTGGTACAATTTGTATCCCTTTTTGTCCCACACACCCATAATAAGTAGAAATTTCGAAAAATTTATTTAGATTTGCGTTTCTACGTTGTCAGATGAATTTACATACCAAATTTCACGACTATAGCTGCAATACTTAAATTGGTACAACTTTTATCCCTTTTTGTCCCGCTCGCCCCTTAAAAGTACAAATTTCGAAAAATCCAATTTTTACGCGCTTCTATATGGTCAGAGGAATTTACATAACAAATTTCACGATTCTAGCTACAATACTTTAGTTGGTACCATTTTTATCCCTTTTTGTACCGCTCGACCGCTAAAAATACAAATTTCGAAAAATCCAATTTTACTTCGTTTCTATATGGTCAGAGGAATTTACATAACAAATTTCACGATTCTAGCTACAATACTTTAGTTGGTACCATTTTTATCCCTTTTTGTACCGCTCGACCGCTAAAAATACAAATTTCGAAAAATCCAATTTTACTTCGTTCTATATGGTCAGAGGAATTTAAATACCAAATTTCACGATTCTAGCTGTAATACTCTAGTTATTACCATTTTTATCCCTTTTTGTCCCGCTGGCCCCTTTAAAGTACAAATTTCGAAAAATCCAATTTTACTTCATTTCTATATGGTCAGAGGAATTTACATACCAAATTTCACGATTCTACTTGTAATACATTAGTTGGTACCTTTTTATCGCTTTTTGTCCCGATCGCCCCTTAAAAGTACAAATTTCGAAAAATCCAATTTTTTTTACGAAGGTTCGATGTTTATCCCTTTTTGAGCCATTTTATCCTCTAAAAGTACGAATTTCGTAAAACCCTTTCTTAGTCGACGTCTACGTCATATTTGGGAACTACCCTGAAAATGTCATGACCCTGGCTTCAGCCGTTTGGTCTGGGGGCTGGTCAATGATATGTCAGTCAGTCAGTCAGTAACGCAACTCTTTTACATATATAAATAAAGAAATATGGTATATATACCGCTCAGACTATGTAGATGTTCAAAATTCATATTCATAATTTCGGATCTAAATGGGAAAAAGAGAGATTTCCAATATTTGTACTTTTAAGACCAAAATTGAGAAAAGGTGATGAAAGTGGTACCACCCAATGACACCTGCTAGAATCGTAAAATTTCTTTCGCGCAAAATAAAAGGATTCTTCAAAATTCGCTATTATAGGTTCGATTATGAAATTTTTAAATTCGCACTAATTTAAAGGCTGCATGGGAATCATGATATTCGGTGTCCCCTGACTGTGTGGACGGTTGGGATTATCAATGGGGGAAATCGGTCAAGAGGGTAAAATGTTTCCCTACTAAGGACATGACCTGGGTTAAACGAAAATTGTTGGTATATTTTTTTGGAGAAAATCAGTGACGGTTGTTGGAGAAATTTTTCAGAAAATGTTCAGGAAAAGAAAAATAAAAGAAATTTTTTTTTATTTATTTATTATGAATAATAATACAAAGTAAATTTATATTCTAATTTTGGGTGCAGAGATTGAGCCGGCCGACAGACCACAGCCTCTGGTGGTAATCGAACCCACAACCCCCACGCTTGCAGCCGAGCACGCGCTCAAAATATGTTGTGATTGTTTATTCAGCCTGTGCCTTAATTAACAAAACAATTTATGTTTGAAGAAAATCCACGGATACATAACGAAGTTAAGGTCCCTTAATTAAGAGTACCTCGTAAACTAGAGAGAGTATTAGAGGCTGCCGGAATTTAACTTATCTTTATTTGTTTTGCTGTTTTTTTTTGCTTTCTGTTGCCAAACCTTTGCTCGGTGTACTTTGTGACCTCTTCGGAAATGTTACTTTCCTAAATAAGCTCGGCATAATTATATATTATTTAGTTTTTTTTCTGCCTTTTCAGAGGAAACAAAATCCTCTTCAAGCAGCTTAATTTATTCACAGAAGCGCCGAATTAGATAAGAATTTTGGAAATGGAAAAACGCTCCCTTTTAGTTCATTATAGTTATTTCAGTGCGGTCGCTCGTCGTCTCCGCCGCCGCATTTCGATAATTTTGTGGCTGCTGTAGTTGTTGTTGTTGTGGCAACAACGAACCACAACAACAATTGTTAACTAAGTGCAAAAGGGAAAACGAAAAACACCCCACACATATAAAATCGATTAAATTTCACTTAAAAAAGGGAAAACTTGGGTTAATACATAAAAATATACCACACACACACTGACGATATACAATCAAGATGGCTAGGGCAAATAGTGTAAGCAGGAGGGGGGAGGAGGAGAACGACAGAAAAAGGCTAAAAAGGAAATCAACATCAAAAAAGGGTTGATGTAGATTGGATCGTAGATGGTTGCTTACCAACAACATCCATACACATGAGTACAAACATACATACATTCATATATATTTTAAATCTAGTTCTTTGCCGACTTCAGGATTTGAAAGTTCAACTATTGATGGTTGGACACAAATACCTACAACAACCAAACACACACACATCCCCACAAACACATTTATCAACGCAAATATATTCCAACCATCACAATAAAGCCACCAAACACATGAGTGATTGGGAGGGTACATTAGAGTGGGTTCTTAGCAAAGTTAAACCTTTTCGAAAAATATGAAATTATGTTCATATTCCATTCTCAAATGTGGGGAAAACCTTGACTCTAGGCCGCAGGGCACCCGGAAATACAAACACATAATTTTTGGGTTATGACATATGAGTCATTCCATGTCAAACGGTACAATTTTGGACATCAATAGCGATGAATTTTGAAAGTTTGTGTATGTATTCTTCTCATAAAAATGCCGTAGACGTATTTTTGGGGAAAAAATAAAATTTAAGAATGAAAACAAATAAAAACGGCGTTAAGTTCGGCCGGGCCGAACTTTATATACTCTCCACCATGGATTGCATACCATAGAGGCTGTCGATTTTCGTAGAAGTCCAGTGATATTACAATAGAAAATAGATTTTTTTAATATAGCCAAACCAACACAAATACAAATATTACAAAAAAAAAATTTTATAAAAAAATATAATATTTTTATTATATCAAACCACACTTATAAGGCAAGACTACCAATACGTTTACATATTTTCAAAAAGCTTAAATACCACAAATATTTGTAGATAGTGGGTGCTACGGTTGGTTATATTTCCATTCTATTTTAATTCCGAAAGTACAAATTTTGAAAATTCATTATCTGCAAAATAATCTAGCTTCATGGTTCGACCAATTTTTGCCGAAAAAGTAAAAAGTACGAATTTGAATAATCTTTTTATTTTGCGTGTCTATGCAGTCAGAGGAATGTATACACAGAATTCCATGATTCTAGCTGCGGCCATTTGGTTGATACCATTTTTATCCCCTTCTTCCTATTTATCCTTGGGAGTACGACTTTCTAAAATCTCCTTTTTTAACGTGTCTCCCCAATTATAGGGAAGTGCACACCATATTTCATCATTCTAGCTTTAGTCGTTTAATTGGAAAATACCTTGAAAGTACGAATTTGGAAAATAGCTTTTATTTATCGTGTCTACGCAGTCAGAGGAATGTATACTCCGAATTTCATGACTCTAGCTCCGGTTTTGTAGTTGGTACTATTTTTATCCCCTTTTTCCATTTTAACCCCAAAAAGTATGAATTTCGAAAAATTTATTAATTTTTCGTGTCTACGCAATCAAAGGAATGTATACACCGAATTTCATGACTCTAGCTCCGGTTTTTTAGTTGGTACTATTTTTATCCCCATTTACCATTTTAATCCAAAAAAGTACGAATTTCAAAAATCTATTTATTTTACGTGTCTACGCAATCAGAGGAATGTATACACCGAATTTCATTATTCTAGGTACAGCCGTTTGGTTGGTACCATTTTTATCCCTATATTCCCATTATACCTCTTAAAAGTAGGAATTTGGAAAAAATACTCTTATATTATGTATCTACTCAATTAGAGGTATGTACACACCGAATTTCGTGTTTCTAGCTGTTTTCGTTTAATATGTACCATTTTTATCCCTTTTTGCCCCATTTCACCCCCTACGAATAAAAATCACTTTATGGTGCACGTTTAGTAAGCACGTCAAGTAAGTACAAACAAACATATTGATAAAATATGCTTAAATACTCTAAAATATTAGGGGTTATTGTGAGTATTTTAGGTCCTTGTGAGGGAAAAATTTTCCCCTTTGGGCCGATTTCGCCCAGTTTCAAGCCCAAACTATCTACGACTATAAGACGCATTTATGGCAAATTTGTTTAGTTACTAGCGCTTCGTTTTACTAGCGTACTTTCGTTTAGTTACTAGCGTTCTTTCAACAGACGGACGGACATGGCTAGGTCGTCTTAGAATTTTATGACGATCAAGAATATATATACTTTATAGGGCCTCGGGTCGATATTTCGAGGTGTTACAAACGTAATGACAAAGTTAGTATACCCCCATCCTGGAGGTGGAGGGTATAAAATACAATTTTTTCAAAGAGGTGTGTTCATTCAATTTTAAATTAAAATTTATGCTATTGAATGCTAAAGCTGCGTTATATTTTTTACGTTATTACAACTTTATTTATATTATTTTGATTTTCAAAATGATTACATTAATTAATATTTTTTAAACTTTTAAGTAGTGTTCTTAGATGTCTTATTTAGTGACTGTGTGGGTTTGAAAGAAGTGGAATGATGGCTTCTATTTTGTATTATTTTTTCGTTTTTTTTTTTGCAAAGTTAACTGAATTTCAGTGAAAATCTTCAGAATGATAATGATAGCCTCCTTTAGCTTTTTCTCTGGACCTGAATTTGAATATGAATATACATATGGACCTTTCTTTTTTTCCTTTTTATATGACTTTTAATTCCAAAGCATATATTAATTTTAATAATTTATTTTCATACTTTTACGAGTCAGACAAAGACGATATCGATATCAAATGAAAGAGAAGAATATCCGTTAAAAACAATTTAAATACCATGCTTCTATCCGTATTAGTTTAGCATTAACAACCATTTCAAATTTCCCCACTTAAAAAGTGAGATATTAATAAGTTAAATAGACTAAGAGGGAAATTAAAATGGTTATTATTGCTAAAATAGTACAGATAGAAACATAAAGTTAAAAGCATTATTAACAGATTGTCCACCCTTTTATTTGATAACCACATCACTTTTGTTTGGCTCGCAAAAATGTGGAAATAAATTAATATATTTTTTTCGGCTTCGCAGCGACCTCTTTAAGTAAATGATTCTCACAAACGAATGAGAAATACAACTCAAGTAGTGAATATTCGCTTAAAAAAGTCGCACCAAGTACTAAAGCACACATGCCATCTTAAAAGCATTTCATTGAGTTGCATATGTATGTGTATGTGCATATGCAGCTATAGTTACCCAGCAATACTTCTGCCGTGCCAACGCTCATTAGCAAATTTATTTACATTAGTTTTTTGCTGGTATTTTTATTTTTATAATTTCTATATCGTTTGGATATTAAAAGTCTTGAAAAAATTAAATGAAACCTAGTCGCCTCTCTGACCAGCCCTCCATCTGTCCGTGTTTATCCCATTTGTTTATCGCACTCCCAATCCGTTCAGTACCCCCTCCAATACACCTACACTTGGCATTGAATTTTAAGTCGTATTCACAGAAAAGCGGTCTCACTACTTTTTTTAACACACACACACTCCATTATCCTTTGCCACACACACTCACACGCAAGTCTCTGCCAGTACATTCCCCATCCGCCAAACAGCTGAATGCTGTCCTTTCACACACACACTTGTGCAGCAAGTCTCTGAACATACATAAAAGTCTCCTTTTTAAAAGAATTTCTTTTGTTCTTCGTCTCTTTGGTATCGCCGATCGGTTTTCATTCTCTTGTTACTGTTTCTGTTGTTGTCATTGTTGATGTTGTTGCTGCTGCTGTTTCCATTGCTCCATTGTTGTTCTTGCACAAAGGGCAACATGTTAAGTGTGCGGAGTACAAATATTTGACATACCCTACTCTCACATAACAGGCGTACTACGTACGTATGTAAAAGCACATGCACGTGTATGTGTATTAGTGTGGCCCAAAATTAATTATTCGTGAAATCGAGACGGAAACCAAATTAAAAAATGTTCCGAAAAACTAGGTTGGTAGGATGGGTTAAGTCATTAATTAAGCTTTATTCCATAAATTTATTCAAATAAATGAATGGAAGTATTCGAGAATAATATCCAACAGGCAAATAATTGTCGTTAGAATGGTGGTTTTTTGAAATTCTTATACCATATTTGGATTTAGCAATTAACTTCATCCGTGGTATATTTTGCTCCCTTCACTTAGCGTTTTTACTGATTATTTTTACTGATAATATTATCAAAGGTCATCAATAATTTTCTTCCTATAATTTTGTCCTATATTAATAAAATAATCATTTTGAAAATCGGCTATAATTTCTGCGCGAATTGTCACCTAACTTACAAATTGTGGTATCATTTAAAGAATAAAATGTGCTAAAATTAAAAAAGACTATTAGAGATATGCTTTTCAGTATATTGAGGAATTAAGGATATCTTTAATTTTTGGAGTTCTTGAACTTCAAGGACATATCTACATACTTTGCTTTCAGACGATAATTTAAATCTGAAGTCAGTTACAACATTAACGAAGCTATATCTTCACAAACAGACCCAAGTGTATTAGATTTGTAGAACGCAAACCACCTACTAATTTGAGCTAGTAAATTGTATGTGACTACAATATAAAATTAATCATCGTAGAGGATCAAAATCTTGTGGAATTAGCCTAATATTATTTTTTTTTTCAAAAATTATAAATTTTACTTAATAGTGCCTGACAATCCAATACTTTGTATAGGTTGTGAAATAATTATTGGCCATTTTAAAGGTATATTAATTGTGGTTTAGATTTGGATGAAAAGTGTGGGAGTTGCGACAAGAAATTAAAAATAACCTTGTAAGATTCCCTCTATCACTGCTAATTTTAGTAGATTCGATATATAACCAGCCATATTTATTAAAATTTACATATCATCATTTGCCACAAATATAACATAAAATTGTCATTTTTCCGCAAATTCACTTGAGGTAGACTATTTGGTTAGATCTGACAATGCTATTTGACCAAAAAATCAGTTTTAGAATGTTACTATTCAAGATAAATTTGGAACATTTGAAGTGAAAATTATCCACGAGATATTGTTCAAGCCAATTCTGTAATTTTGAATTAAGACAATAAATATTAATGAAATTTCACACAATTAGAACGGAGATTCAACTGTTTAAAATATATTTTCCACAACGCCAGTTCTGTTCAATATACAAGTGTATGTACCTGAATTTGTTTAAGAGTTATTTGAATTTCAAGAAACCAAAATTTTTATTTATTGGTCATTATTAGCTCGATTTTCAAATTATTTAAATTGTTAGATTGGTGCAGATGTATTACAGCATGAAGTAGATGTACGCTCCTAAAGCAAAGCTTCCAAAAAATTCCCATTTTTATTTGGTTTCCCTAAAAAGGATATTTTAGATGCTTCTCCTTGAATCATTTTGGTCAACGGAACACCACGCAAATTTTTTAATAAATAAAATTTTATTTACAAAACTTATCAAATCTCGTTGTAACAATTAGAAAATTTTAGTGTATTTTGTAATCCCATATGTACACTTCGTACACAAAATGTATTACCACATTTCTGCTTTAAATAAAGGAATGACGACCATTTTTTATTGAATCAATGAGTAGATCAACTAGGTCTGTTTTCAGAAAATGTTAAAAGATAATATTTTTATAAGGAAATATTTAAAGTAGCTTTAAATAAACTAAATAAAGAAAACATCAGAAAAAAGGTAATTCATATTTGACTAATGTGTAAAAATTTAATTTTAGACACATTTTTAAAAAATAAAATAAAAAGAATCGGATAAAGTTGGAGCAGATTTTGTTTTATTCTTTGTTTATGTTTTTTCTTGAACACAATTTTTTTTAATATTCATCTTTAAATTTTAAATAAATAAAAATATTGAAAATAATATTTTTAAGATTAAATTCGTCCACGTTTTCTGGAGGATCGATCTTTTTCGACAAAAAAATAAAAATACAACTTGGCAATGTTTGCAAAATTTTCGTTTTCGTGGGAGATATGACCAAAATGATTTGTATGCATGATATTTTTGTTTGGTATTTTTTTCGCGATGTATCCGACGGACCAGGCTGTTTTTTATATAAAATTGCCAATATCTTTAACTATTTCAAAATAAATTTTTTGAATGATCCGCCACATATTTCAGAATCAGAATTTTGTCTACAACCTTAAAATGTGTAGAAAAATTGATCTAAAAAAATAAAAATGATTTACGACATTCCTCCTTATATTCCTAAATAGTTTAAACAAGAATACCAACCTTTGATAACCTTAACCCTCCTCCATTTCTTAAATAATAAAATAGAATTGCTAATCAACCACAAATAGTTGCGTCTCGCTCACTTTCCCTCTCTTCACGAGGAAATAAACAAATATTTGCAATATTTTGGGACGTTGTATTAATAAATTAGAGCATAAGGGTGTTTAAATAGTAATTTGCTAATAAATCAATGCATAGTTTGAGACAAAAGAATTATCTTAATATAAAAGTATTATCTTAATATTAAGGGCTAAGCACTTAGTTAATGAACATAATCAATCAAGAAAGGGGGTAAAAAATTAAGCGATTGAGTAGAGAATATAGTCAATAGTACGAACTTGTTGAAATCATAAATAGCAAGGTCAAATCATAGACCCACCATTTAGTTTTCTCAGGCCATAACTTCTACATTTATCCATGGATTACTTAAGACTATAATGTATTATCTAAATGAAAAATATCGAAGTTTGTACAGCACCATGCTTTTCCAATAAGTAGTTTGTATATAAATATTATTAAAGTTGTATAGAATATCGTCCTTGCTCCCTGGAGCAAGGTTATGAGGTTAATTTGGGGCAAGCGATCTGTATCCCGATTCACGAGTAGAATTTATATTGCCTAGTATCGTAATGGCTGTGAATGGACAAGACAAATTGTACACGAACTTTCCAAAATTGTACGAAAAAAAATTAAAAATGTTGAATATATGGTACCTACTTTTAGGTTGACCATTTAATATGCAGCCTTTGCATACTTTTAGGGTTTAAACTTAAACAACCACATCAACATATTTCCTTTGTAAACATTCAATTGAACACTCCACCACAGTTTAGTTAAGTTAAGTTCCATGTTGGTTCATGATTTTGCTCGCGCTCCATCCTCTTCCACACAGCTACAGCCGAATAGAGCCTAAACATATACATTGCCCTCAATAGCAAAATTACTTTTTTGTCTAGCCTAAGTTTGTGCACTGCTTAATGTCTTTTGGAGCCAGTTGCCTAACAATAGTTAAGTTCTTTATATGAATATAAAGATCTCTTTTATATTCCCATAATATTATCCATGCCGCCCCCCACCCGCATCCCCAAAAATAGATGGTGCACTTTATATGGCGTCGAATGGGTGGATGGCACACGACGAAATGAAACTTTTAGTGGCCATAAAACTAAAGTCAACTTTAATTACAATTTAAAAGTCGTTGCATAGTTTAAGGCAATTTAGTGCAAAGCGGTGGAGGGCTGGGGCAAAAGTAAAGCATATGTTGCAGAAGTAAGCTGCATAAGAGAATATTGCATACTTTTGGGATAGAAAAAACGAAATGGTTTGGGAAGGAGATAGTGGAACCGAAAAAGCTATTGAAATGTTAAAATAATACAAAAACGTACATATGAGACATTAGAAATAAATATTTATCTTAAATACTCTAAACACTGTGGATGTATATAAGTTTTAGGGAAGTTTAGAACAATATTTATATAAATTGTTTTAAACGTTCGTTTTTTTGCAGCAATTTTGACAACGAATAGACAAACACGTTTTAATGTTTTAACGAAAAATCCAACTTTTAGTCGACAAATCCAAAAAATTCGGCCCAGCCTTTGTGTTATTATAACCTCCACCTCCAGGATGGGGGTATACTAACTTTGTCATTCCGTTTGTAACACCTTGAAATATCGACCTGAGACCCTATAAAGTATATATAGCCTTGCTCGTCATAAAAGTCTAAGACGATCTAGCCATGTCCGTCCGTCTGTTGAAAGCACGCTAGCATCTAAACGAAAGAAGCTAGGACGTCCACATTTCCATAAATGCGTAGCTCGGTTGGGATTGAAACGGTGCGAAATCGGCCCAAAGGGAAAATTTTTTCCCTCACAAGGACTAAAAATACCCATAATAATCCCTAATATTTTAGCGTATTTAAGCATGTTATTTGAATACGTCTGTTTATATTTGCTTGATATTTGGTATGCGCATTTCCCTTATAGCAAAAACGTGCACCATAAAGTGATTCTTATTGATGGGGGGTGAAATGGGGAAAAAAGGGATAAAAATGGTACATGTTAAACGACAACAGCTAGAGACACGAAATTCGGTGTGTACATTCTTCTAAATGAGTATATACATAATGTAAAAGTATTTTTTGAAATTCATACTTTTAAGGGGTAAAAAGGGAATAGAGGGATAAAAATGGTACCAACCAAACGGCTGTACCTAGAATAATGAAATTCGGTGTATGCATCCCTCTGATTGCATAGACAAGTAAAATACACGGATTTTTCGAAATTCGTACTTTTTGAGGTTAAAAATAAAAAAGGGGATAAAAATAGTACCAATCAAATGACCGCAGGTCGAGTCATGAAAATCGGAGTATACATTCCTCTGTCTGTGTATACACGGAAAATAAAATGATTTTTCGAAAATCGTACTTTTTGGGGTCAAAATAGAAAAAGGGGGTAAAAATAGTACCAATAAAATGACCGCAGCTAGTGTCATGAAATTCGGAGTATACATTCCTCAGATTGCGTAGACACGGAAAATAGACCAATTTTTCGAAATTGGTACTTTTTGGGGTTAAAATTCAAAAAGGGGATACAAATAGTATCAACCAAATGACCTCTGATTGCGTAGAAACGGAAAATAAACGGATTTCGTACCTTCAAGGGATACAATGGTACAGAGGGATAAAATTAGTAGTAACTAAACGACTACAGCTAGAATGATGAAATTCGAATTGCGTAGAAACGTCAAGAGGGTAAAAATGGTACCAACCAAATGGGCACCGTTGGAATCACGGAATTCGGTGTATACATTCCTCTGACTGCATAGACACGCAAAATAAAAAGTTGTTTTTTCCAAATTCGTACCTTTTCTATTACGGCAAAAATTGGTTGAATAATGAAGTTAGGTTTTTTTGCACTATGTACGTCTGATAATAGATTTTCAAAATTTGTAGTTTTGGAATTAAAATAGAATGGAAATACAACCAACTGTAGCACCCACTATCTACTAATATTTATGGTATTTAAGCTTTTTGAAAATATAAATATAAGAATATTTATTTTTTGATTTGAAATAAATATTGGTTTGAAATAATTAAAATGTTATAATTTATTTATAAAATTATTCTTTCAATATTTGTATTTGTTTTGGTTTGGCTATATCAAAAAACTTATATTTTCCTGTAATATTACTGCACTTCTACGTGAACCGACAACCTCTGTGGAATGCAATCCATGGTGGAGGGTATATAAAGTTCAGCCCTGCCGAACTTAACGCCGTTTTTACTTGTTTTTATTTATTAAATCGTTCTTCAAAATACTGTCTTTGTGAAAAAAGCTCTTTTTAAATATTCCACAATCCAGAGCTTACATGTATACATTTCCATGATGAACATTACAAAATCTCTGCTACATTTGTCACAATTTCGCCAGTTACTTTCATCACTTTCGTCCCCAAAAACTTCAGAGACTTTTGTCCTCCTCATAAATAACACTTTGCAACAACTTGACATTATAGCCATTAACTCTTTTTGCGAGTTTTTGCTGTTGGTATTGGTGTTGTTCTTAAATAATTAACATATTAAAATTATGTTTTGGTATTTTTTTCTTCAGCAAACAATTCACAAACTTTTTCCATTTCCATATCCAGTTTTTGTCGTACTTTTGTAAAGAAATGAAGAAAATGCCTCTACCAAAGAATTCGTTTTCTGTTTTCCATTTCCATTTTGGGGAGTGGAGGGGACCGCCAGCATAGCAAATACTTTTGTTTGTGAACATTTTCTGGTGGCATAAATAATTGAGTGGAAATTTTTCAATTAGAAGAAGAAGAAGACGAAGACGACGAATAAGTAAAGAGAAATGTTCCCCAAAATCAAACTTTTTTTGTGCTGCTGCGGTGGCAACAAAACAAAGTAACTTCGTCACATCACATTCTACAAACGCAAAAGCCAAACCAGAAAAATGGAATTGGTTGGTTGGGTGGAGGGGAGGGGAAACCCGAAAAACAAGTGAGTTTGGGGAAGATTGAAATAAAACAATGAAAGCGAACTGGAAGGGAGAACAACAAGAAAAAAAAAACAACTTGGCAAAAGTCAGTGAGCTGATGGTAGTTGTTGCTGGCACTTTTAAATTTGGCATCAAGCACATGGACGGACCATCGAAAGCAAAAGAAGAAAAAACAAATTTGTGTTCCATGAGGCATCAACAATAACAGCAGCAGCAACAACAACTACGTCGTCCAGGAAATGAAAAGGGAAATTGAAGTTGTGGTAGTAAAAGAACACACACACATACACATATAGACAGTCAGAGAGACACCGGACTGAATAATAAAGTGGGTCGCAAATAACAAATGAAAGCAAAAACAAACAAAAAGGGATAATAATGGTACCAATCAAAGGAAAGCATCTTTAAACAGGTGTGATATTCCTCTGATTGGGTAGCCTCGTAAAATAAAAGGATTTTTGGCAATTCATTCTTTTAAGGGGTAAAATGGGAAAGGAGGGATAAAAATAAATGAGAGAAACTAAAATCATAAAATTCTTTGTCTAAACACTCTTCTGACTAAATGATTTCGTCAAATTTAGGGATTTTTTAAAACTCGTACTTTTAGGGGGTCAAAAGGTGCAAAAAGGGATAAAAAATGTTACCAACCAAATGACTGAATCTAACAAATTCAACGTGCCTATTTCTATTTCCGCAAAATAAAATGATTTTTCCAACTTTTTGTAGAGCAAATGGGACAAAAGGGGATAAAAATAGTATCAACCAAACAGTCGCAGTTAAAATTATGAAATTAGTCCTCTGACTGCGTAGTGGCGCAAAAAAAAAATAATTTTTCCTAATTCGTACTTTTAGGGCAACATTGACGAAATTTTGATAAAAGCGGTACCAATCGGAAGACAAAAGCTATTTACATGAAATTCGATGCTATAAAGCGTACCCTCGTAAAAATTTTGGAAATTCATTCTTCTAAGGGGTAAAGTGGGAAAAGATGGATAAAAATAGTACCTAATAAATGAGTGAAACTAAAATCATAAAATTCTATGTCTAAACACTCTTCTGACTAAATGATTTCGTAAAATTTAGGGATTTTTTAAAACTCGTACTTTTAAGGGTCAAAAGGTGCAAAAAGGGATCAAAATGTTACCAACCAAATGACTGAATCTAACAAATTCAACGTGTCTATTTCTATTTCCGCAAAATAAAATGATTTTTCCAACTTTTTGTGGAGCAAATGGAACAAAAGGGGATAAAAATAGTACCAACCAAACAGTCGAAGTTAAAATTATGAAACTAGTCCTCTGACTGCGTAGTGGCGCAAAATAAAATAATTTTTCCTAATTCGTACTTTTAGGGTAACATTGACGAAAATGTGATCAAAGCGGTACCAATCGGACGACAAAAGCTATTTACATGAAATTCGGTGCTATAAAGCGTACCCTCGTAAAATTTTTGGAAATTCATACTTTTAAGGGGTAAAATGGAAGAAGAGGGATCAAAATAGTACCTAATAAACGAATGAAACTGAAATCATAAATTTCGTTGTCTAAACTCTTCTGACTAAATTGATTAGTAAAATTAAGGGATTTTTTAAAACTCGTACTTTTAAGGATCGAAAGGGGCAAAAAGGGATAAAAATGGTACCAACAAACGACTGAAAGTAACAAATTCAAAGCGTCTATTTCTTTGACTGCAGTGACTAAAAAAGTTCAGTTAAGTTCAGCCGGGCCGAACTTTATATACCCTCCACCATGGATTGTATTCCACAGAGGATGTCGAATTTCGTAGAAATACAGTAATATTACAGAAAAATATACATTTTTTTAATATAGCCAAACCAAAATAAATACAAATATTAAAAAAAAAATTATAAATAAATATAATATTTTAATTACATCAAACCACGCTTATAAGGCAAGGCTATCAATACGTTAATTCAAAAAATAAATATTCTTATATTTATATTTTCAAAAAGCTTAAATACCATAAATATTGGTTGATAGTGGGTGCTACAGTTTGTTGTAATTCCATTCTATTTTAATTCCAAAAGTATAAAATTTGCAAATCCAACTTCATCCAACTTCATGACTCAACCAATTTTTGCCGTAAAAGAAAAAGTACGATTTTCGAAAAAACTTTTTATTTTGCGTGTCTATGCAGTCAGAGGAATGTATACACCGAAGTCCACGATTCCAGCTGCGGTTGGTACCATTTTTACGCCATTAGGAGTACGACTATCTAAAAGCTATTTGTACCCCCTTTTTCATTCTAACCCCAAAACATCCGTTTATTTTAAGAGTCTACGCTAGCAGAGGAATGTATTCATTTAATGTCAGAGGAATGTAATTTGGTTGGTACTATTTGTATCCCCTTTTTCCATTTTGATCCAAAAAGTACAAATTTCGAAAAAAAACGTTTATTTTCCGTGTCTACACAGTCATGGGAATGTATACTTCGAATTTCATGACTCTAGCTGCGGTCATTTCATTGGTACTATTTTTATCCCTTTTTTTTCATTTTAACCCCAAAAAGTACGAATTTCGAAAAATCCGTGTATTTTACTTGTCTATGCAATCAGAGGAATGTATACACCGAATTTCATTATTCTAGGGGCAGCCGTTTGATTGGTACCATTTTTATCCCTCTATTCCCATCTTACCCCTTAAAACTGCGATTTTGGAAAAAATACTTTTATATTATATCTCTACTCAGTTTGAGGAATGTACACACCTAATTTCGTTTCTCTAGATGTTGTCGTTTAATATGTACCATTTTTATCCCTTTTTGCCCCATTTCACCCGCTACAAATAAGAATCACTTTATGGTGTACGTTTTCGCTAAAAGGGGAATGCGCATGCCAAATATCAAACAAATATAAACAGACATATTCGAAAAACTTAAGTACGCTAAAATATTAGGGATTATTATGGGTATTTTTAGTCCTTGTGAGGAAACAATTTTTCCCTTTGGGTCGATTTCGCCCCGTTTCAATCCCAACCTATCTACGACTATAAGACGCATTTAAGGAAAATTTTTACGCTCTAGCACCTTTCGTTTAAATGCTAGCGTGCTTTCAACAGACGGACATGGCTAGATCGTCTTAGATTTTTATGACGATCCAGAATATATATACTTTATAGGGTCTCAGGTCGATATTTCAAGGAATGACAAAGTTAGTATACCCCCATCCTGGAGGTGGAGGGTATAAAAATGGTACGAACATGCAACTGACTGAATGGACAAAGCGATTTTGCGAAATTCGTACTTTTAGAGTATAATTGGGAAAAGGGATAAAAATGGTACCAATGAAAAGAAAATCGCGGATTGCGATCTCCAAACTCCTCTGACTGAGTGGATTCGTAAAATAAAGTTATTTTTCGAAATTCTTACTTTTAAGGAATTAATTGGGCCAAAACTGGATACAGAATGGTACCAATGTATATAGTATATTCCTTTGACTTTGTATTCGTGGAACATAAACAGATTTTTCGAATTTATACTTCTTGCGGGAAAATTGGACGAAATGGCATAAAAATGTTTTTTTTTCATTTTGAAAATAAACGTTCGAAAACACTCGATTATATGTTTAATTAATATTTCACATAGAAACAGTGGGCTAGTCTCCAAAGAAGAATTTAGAAAAAACTATATTTTTCGAAAAAATATTTCGAAAGTAGCTGTTTTAAGTCGACAGATACAAAATGTACATAACTTCTCTAATTCCGCCCGAATTTATTATTTCGTTTATGAAAACAACAGTCATCACTGCAAGTTTCCTTCTTCAAGTGAAAACAAATAACCATTTTCAGTTCATCACCCACTCTAGTGTACACGTCGCCTTGATCAAGATGCCAAATACAAAACGACACAGAAGATGAAAAGAAAATATTGGTTATGCAGTTTTGTTTTCATTATTTCAAAATTTGCATGAACTGATAACAACATTTTACGTGCTTAGAATTTGTTGATGTCGCCCCAAACAGCAGCAGTGACAGTAGCAGCAGCAGCAGCAGCAGCAAGCAACAGCAACTAATTTGTATTGTTTGGCCAAATAATAAAAAAAAAGAAATCGTTGGCAATGTTTTCATTTCTCACTAACCCTAAAGGTCATTTTGGGATTTGATAAGCTCCTTTTAAAGTGTCATCGTTTTGAGGGCACATTTTAAAGATGAGGCACTTGAAAATACTTTATTTGTTTGATAGAAATCGGAAAAAAGGATATCGGTGAGATATAGAGAGTGACCATATGGGACAATTAAGTTTTTGTATGATACTGGGATGTGAATATCAAAATATGGATAGCCAAACTACCGGAAATGTTCAATACGATTTATTACAATGATTTAATTGTTTTTCGGGCTACGTATCAAAAGACAGCCTTTTGTTGAAACTATGTATCGTCCACATCCATATCTGGCAATTTTGACATAATAATGATAATAATAGTTTATGTTTATTAATAGTTTATGGTCAAGTGGTCAGATGCATTGTCGAAAATGAAGAACGATGCATCTCGTTCAAAACACATAGAAAATGAATTTATTTCTAGGAAATTACTCATGAATTTTCTATGCCACAAATACGACAAGTTTGACAATTAATGAGATGAAAATCATCCACATAGCGGAAGATCGTTTGTTTCCGCAAAGTCTTGATTATTTATCGAATATTGCTCAACCGTGAATACCACCGAATTCGCCGAACACCGAACCCCTTAGGGCACAACTCGGACCAAAAATTCTTGAAGATAGTGTAGTTTTTTTATAACTGACTAAAATCGAAATATATTAGGACAAAGCCCAGAACAAGACAAAAATATTTTCTGCCGGGAATATTTGTTAAAGTCATCATAATAAATATTGCTTAATTTAATGCTATTATATGTGTATATATTTCATTAGGGTTTGTTATTTTTTTTAATAGATAAAGGGTGATTTTTTAAGAGCTTGATAACTTTTTTTAAAAAAAAACGCATAAAATTTCCAAAATCTCATCGGTTCTTTATTTGAAACGTTAGATTGGTCCATGACATTTACTTTTTGAAGATAATTTCATTTAAATGTTGACCGCGGCTGCGTCTTAGGTGGTCCATTCGGAAAGTCCAATTTTGGGCAACTTTTTCGAGCATTTCGGCCGGAATAGCCCGAATTTCTTCGGAAATGTTGTCTTCCAAAGCTGGAATAGTTGCTGGCTTATTTCTGTAGACTTTAGACTTGACGTAGCCCCACAAAAAATAGTCTAAAGGCGTCAAATCGCATGATCTTGGTGGCCAACTTACCGGTCCATTTCTTGAGATGAATTGTTCTCCGAAGTTTTCCCTCAAAATGGCCATAGAATCGCGAGCTGTGTGGCATGTAGCGCCATCTTGTTGAAACCACATGTCAACCAAGTTCAGTTCTTCCATTTTTGGCAACAAAAAGTTTGTTAGCATCGAACGATAGCGATCGCCATTCACCGTAACGTTGCGTCCAACAGCATCTTTGAAAAAATACGGTCCAATGATTCCACCAGCGTACAAACCACACCAAACAGTGCATTTTTCGGGATGCATGGGCAGTTCTTGAACGACTTCTGGTTGCTCTTCACTCCAAATGCGGCAATTTTGTTTATTTACGTAGCCATTCAACCAGAAATGAGCCTCATCGCTGAACAAAATTTGTCGATAAAAAAGCGGATTTTCTGCCAACTTTTCTAGGGCCCATTCACTGAAAATTCGACGTTGTGGCAGATCGTTTGGCTTCAGTTCTTGCACGAGCTGTATTTTATACGGTTTTACACCAAGATCTTTGCGTAAAATCTTCCATGTGGTCGAATAACACAAACCCAATTGCTGCGAACGGCGACGAATCGACATTTCACGGTCTTCAGCAACACTCTCAGAAACAGACGCAATATTCTCTTCTGTACGCACTGTACGCATTCGTGTGGTTGGTTTAATGTCCAATAAAGTAAACTGAGTGCGAAACTTGGTCACAATCGCATTAATTGTTTGCTCACTTGGTCGATTATGTAGACCATAAATCGGACGTAAAGCGCGAAACACATTTCGAACCGAACACTGATTTTGGTAATAAAATTCAATGATTTGCAAGCGTTGCTCGTTAGTAAGTCTATTCATGATGAAATGTCAAAGCATACTGAGCATCTTTCTCTTTGACACCATGTCTGAAATCCCACGTGATCTGTCAAATACTAATGCATGAAAATCCTAACCTCAAAAAAATCACTCTTTACAAAAGTATGGACACATATATCTGACTTTCATAGTATAATATAATATAATCTGCAAAATTTGAAAAACTTCCGATGTAAAATGTGGGTCATAAAGGAGTAACAATAAAAATGGGGCCCATTTGTAAGGGCGCTACATTAAAAGTGGTTCCATATAGATCACTTTCAAAGTAGGTATTCTTAGTTGAAATATAACATGATATGCAAAATTGTATGAAGATCCAATGCACGATATGGGTTCTAGAGCTGTATTAGAGTAGAATGGGGGCCCAATTTTTAAGGGGATTATACCAAAATATGGACCCATATATTAGAATTTCGTAGTATGTAATATTAGTTGACATATAATATAATCTGCAAACTTTGAAAATCTTCAGATGTAAAATGTGGGTCCTAGAGAGGTAATAATTAAAATGGGGGCCATTTGTAAGGGTGTAATAGGATGAATCGGACGGACATTTGAAGGGGGCCTTTAGGCCTGTGCCAAAATATGGGCCTGCATAGTTTTCATTCACGGTATGTATTCCTAGTTAAAACATATAATGACCTGCAAAATTTGATGAAGATCCGATGGAAGATGTAGTTTCTAGAGCTGTAATAGAGCAGAATCTAAAATCTGAACCGATCTTACCCACTTTCACCATAGGTGTTTTTAGTTGGATTATAAGATGTTGTGCCAATTTTAAAGAAAATCGGGTTCAATATGTGGTTTCTAAAGCGGAATAAGTGAAATCGGGAGCGACATTTGTATGGAGACTATATCTAAATCTGAACCGATCTAACCCGCTTTCGTCACAGGTATTTCTAGTTATATTATAAGGGGTTATGCAAAATTTGAAGAAAATCGGGTACTATATGAGCATTATATGCGGAAAAAGTCAAATCAGGAAAGACATTCATCGATTCAGCTGGTGATTCTAAGCTGATCGGTATACTTAAAGGTGGGTCTAGCTCGATTATTTCTTGGTGTTACAAACATTTGGCGCGAAACTAACTTATAATACCCCAGTCCACGAAGTGGTGTAGGGTATAAAAAGGCGAAGCAAGTAAAAACGGTGTTATGTTCGGCCGGCCCGAACCATATATTCTCTCCACCATGGATTTCTTTCCACAGAGGCTGTCGATTTTCGTCTAAGTGCAGTAACACTACAGGAAAATGTAAATTTTTTAATATAGCCAAACCAAAACAAATGAAAATATCAAAAAAATTATTTTATAAATAAATATAATATTTTTATTATTTCAAACCACGCTTTTAAGACAAGGCTACCAATACGTTTACATATCGAAATAATACTTCCAGTCAATTCAAAAAGTAAATATAAGACAGCAATCTTCAAAAAAGCTTAAACACTAAAGGTTTTATTTCCATCCTATTTTAATTCTAAAAGTACATATTTTAAAAATCCATTATCTCTCACATACAAAGTGCAAGATAACCTAACTTCATGATTCGAAAAAAAACTAATTTGGAAAAATAATCTTAGTTTGGTTGTCTATGCAGTCAGATGAATATGTACACCGAATTCCATGATTCTAGCTGCGGCCATTTGGTTGGTACCATTTTTATCCACTTTTTCTCATTTTATCCCCTTAAAAGTACGTCTTTCTAAAATATCTTTATTGTATGTAACTACCTTATTAGAGGGGTGTACACTTATTATGGGTATTTTTAGTCCTTGTGAGGGAACAATTTTTCAATTTGGACCGATTTCGCCCAGTTTCAATCCCATCCGATCTACGACACATAAGACGCATTTATGGAAAATTTGGACGTCGTAGCTCCTTTCGTTTAGATGCTAGCGTGCTTTCAACAGACTGACGGACATGGCTAGATCGTCTTAGAATTTTATGACGATCAAGAATATATACCGAGGGCCATTTTCTCAAAAATGAGTTTTTAATGCCAAACTCTTCTCAGATTTGGAAATCATCTGTCATGTAAATTTGGAGAAGAATTTTTTTCTAAAGTCATAAATCGTATCAATCTGACAGATGAAGCTGGAATCTTTAAATTCGCTGTGTACATCACAGAAAATGCCTTTTCTGTACAACATTGCCAAGATTTCATGAAAAACGTTATCGAGTTTACAATAAATCATATTTATATATTTCTGCATAAATGATTATGGGATTATTTTAACAGTCATAGTGCTCAATTTTGAACATGCAAAAGTGGCATTGAACCATAAAACCGCGAATAATAGGAAATTTCGAAATCTGTTTAATCGTAGCAATTAGTAATCCTTTTTAGATTAAACTGTAGAAGAATAATAAATAATTACTCTTAAAATTAAGGAAAAAATCAATTGTTTCGCTCTCCCGAAAATTTGTTTTTTTTTGGTTCATAGCAACTTATGAATATAAGCCCTCGATATACTTTATAGGGTCTCAGATTGATATTTCAAGGTGTTACAAGCGAAATGACAAGCTTAGCTTACCCCCATGCTGGAGGTGGAGGGTATAATAAAAAGGTTTTATGGTCACATTTTTCAATTTTTGGCCGAGGGAGCATTATACTAAGCGAAAAAAGTGATGTAAATTAATGTCTTAGAGAATTCTTATTGTCAGAAGAATTTGGAATTTCATGAGGGTCATTTTGGTGGAAGATCTTAATCCTCTAGCTCCTCTCTTTATGGGTCAATTTCACGCTTTTACGAGAAAATGCTCCCTTTGGCCAAAAAATTAAAATATTGTAAAAAGAAACTCAGATTATTCCCCAAAAAATATATTCTACTCAACATGCCCTTTCAGAATTATAGGGTTACTGTTCTGTTCTAATCAAAAAGTTAAATCAAATTTTTTGGACAATGTTATCTAAATAGTTTTAAATATCGACAGCAGTAACATTTATAATTGTGTACCAGGAACACCACCATGAAACTTATGGAACGTCTTGCTAACACTAATAACTATTAATATAGTTTATTTTGCAAAAATCTAAGTAATATTTTTTGATTTATAAAATAAATAAAAAACATTTAAGAAAAAAATATTTTTTTTTAATTTGAAAATTTTTTTCTAAAACAATATGAGATTTTCTTGAGGTAAGAAGTTATCTCATACCACAAAAAGGTAAAAATTTTTAAAATTTCCTTATGACAAAAATACTTTATTTTCGATCCAAACTACACCATTTCCAAGTGTAATTCCGAAAAGCCCAATTGTAATTCAGAAAACATAAACTGAATTTCAGAAATTCCATTTGAAATTCAGAACTCATCAAATGAAATTCAGAATTTCCATTTCATATTCAGAACTCATCGATTGATTTTCAGAAATTCCATTTCATATTCAGAACTCATCAGTTGAAATGCATAAATTCCATTTGAAATTCAGAACTTATCATTTAATTTTCAGAAATTCCATTTAAAATTCAGAAAATGTCATTTGAAACCCAGATCAGATCAATTGCAATTAAGAACTTTTCATGTGAAATTCGGAAGTAAATTTGAGACGTCTCAAAATCTCTGTAGAATTTTAAATGGAGCTTCTGAATTTCATTTGATAACTTCCGAATTCCAAATGAAAAGTTCTGAATTTTAATTGATGATTTCTGAATTTTAAGTGAAAATTTCTGAAAATCAAACGAAGTGTTCCGAATTTGAAATGAAATTTCTGAAAATTAATTGGCGAGTTCTGAATTTAAAATTGAATTTCTGAAAATTAATTGACAAGTTCTGAATTTGAAATGGAGATTCTGAATTTCAACTGATGATTTTTTAATATGAAATAGAATTTCTGAAAATCAATTGTTGAGTTCTGAATTTAAAACTGAATTTCTGAATATCAATTGATCTATTCTGAACTACATTTGGAAATGGTGTAGTGTCTATAATTTATATAATTTTTAAAAATCGGGAAATGTAGCTTTATTCGTCATATAGAAAAGTATATATTTGGAAAATTGTAACCATTTCAAATAGTAACCATTTTCAAATAGATATACTCATGAAACCTCGAGAAAACATGTTCATGTCCTTGAATGGAAAACTTTTATATTAATGACAACCCTCCCTAAAAAATCAGCATTATGCATTTAAGTGTACAAAGGAAATTACCCTTTTGTGTGTGCAATTCCCCACCCCTCTTTCGCGTGTCAAAGACTTGTGAATTCTTAAGAAGAAAAGTTCCCCTGCAAACAACCCGCCGTTTGCAATTAAATTATTACGCTTTTTAAGCCAGCCAGCCATGCAGCCAGCCATTAATACCTGTTCGATTGGACCATTAGAAAACATTAAAAATTGCTCACACACACCTACACCCACCCACCAACACATTCACTTCTCTCGATTCGTTCACACAGCGTTTCCTGGGAACGACTTAAATTTTTAATACTTTACACGTACCAAGTTTTTGCAAACTTCATTAAAAACACAATACAGGGGCACACACACACATCCAACGACAAGCGGGGTTCCTGACATGGTTACAAGCGGCCGTGTGTGTGTGTGTGTATAGATTTCAACGGAAATGGCAGCAGAAGAAAGAAAACTTGGCAAAGAAATAAAAGGAAGGCAAAGGACTACGGAAGATTTCTTTCAATAACTGTATTTATTTTCTTTCACTTCATTTAAAGCACGTTATTGAATGGTTTCTCCTACTCCGCCATCACTGCCACCACCACTAGCATTTGAACACCACACCCACGCTTCAACTGGAACGATCAAAGGACCACAACAGGAGTGGCGCACATGCCCTCATAGGGATTCTAGTCATGGCATTGCCCATGTTTTCGTTCGCTACAACAATCAAAGAACACAACAGGAATGGGATTTTTCTTTTGCTTTTCGAAAAGTGATTTTCCCATGTTTCTTTTTCAATGTTTTTCCATTTCTATTCAATTAAACGACAATGGAAATTGAAAGTAAATGTAGGGAAAAGTTGGAGATTTTAAAGAAATTCTGTGAAACAAAATGAAAATAACTTCAAATTTATGCCACAGAGCTCAGTGGGTGGGGGGAAAGGGCAGAAAGGACAGGGATTTCTTAGAAAAAAAAAATAAGGGGGTGAGGCAAGGTCCGAAGGACAATATAAACCACACCAGGGGGCTGGTGGAGTTCTACTAAAATATTTTATAGGGGACTTAAAATATTTTATAAGGGGAGTTTAAGTTTTAAGTTTTGGGTCAAATCTGCTTTTTGAAATTCACAAGCCTTGGACTCTGATTTACATCCAAAAAAATAAATTAAACATAATTTTTTGATAATTCCCAATTTACATCCAAATAATTAAATTAAACATAATTTTTTGATAATTCCTGATTTATATTTTTCTCCGAAAATTTCCAAATTTTCAAGGACAAATCGAATCCGCATTTGATAATAGGGTTTCCATCCAAAGAAAATGGATATGAAAATGTCCATATTTTATCTAGGAAATTCCTATTCAAATTGTCAAATGTCTGGCCTACATAATTTATTTTATTTAGTCACACACATGATGTTCTTTGCCTTGGCCTCGGTTGCATATCTATTTTCATTAAATTGTACCCCCTGCTGTGTGTGTGTGCCTGTCCATGTCAAAGAAAGAATTTCAAAATTAAATACTTTATGCAAAGTTTCTTTTTTTTCAACATTCCCCCCTTTAATTTAGTCCAAAAAACTTCTCACTCTCCGATTCTGTCAAACAAACAAACAAGAATAATACAAAAAACGAACAAGAAAAATAAAGGACTTTCAGCTGAATACTTCGAAAATGAATTAAAGTCCTTCCGAAAAAAAATGAAAAACAACTACAAAAAACACAAAACAAACACAGCGATTCTAGAGAAACGCCCAGCTCTTTTCATGAAATGAAATTAACTCAGTCCAGGGATTTGTATAAACAAATCGAGAAACAAACAAAGAACATACAGACATACAGCTACATTAGGGTGTAGCCCTAAAACAATGCAGCTGAATGTGTATAAGGGTGAAGATAGGATTGTTTGCATTTGAAAACTGAAACTTTCAAATTAGTTTTTTTTTTAATGGAAACAAGTGTATATTCCATAAAAAGTAAACTAAAGTAACAGCGAAACAAACATACATAAATACAGCAGCTATATTAGAGTGGATCCTAAAAATAACACCACTAAATATGTACAAGGGAGAGATAAGAAGAGATTCGAAAATTCTGAAATATTCTTCAATGGGCGGTTTGCAGTGGAAAACTGAAACTTTCCAATAAATAAACTGACTATGCAGTAGCAGATTTTTAATAGAAAATATTGACACCGACAAGAATACATTAATTATTCATATCAAATAATTAAAATTCAACTTGGGGAAAAAGAGGGCAACAAATAAATACAATTCAAATGAAAAATTAAAAAAATCCAAAAGAAGTAAGAAGGCGTTAATTTCGGCCGGGCCGAAACTTATATACCCTCCACCACGGAGTGCATTCCACATTATTACCAGCAGATTAAAGGATGTCGACTTTACATAGAAGTACAGTACCATATTACGAAAATTGTGATATTTTTATGCACATTACTATATTTGTTTACTATTTCAAACTATAATGTATACTATATTTTAACCCTTTTTGTCCCATTTCGCCCGCTAAAACTTTTATTTTCATTGTGGTGCTTCCAAGCTACAAGAGTAATGTCCGCAACAAATTTTAACTGTATGAAAATAAGAAATTTAATTAATAAGCCATGGCTACCAATATTTGTATACTATGTATATATATAATGGAAATAATACTTCAATTCATAAAGTAAATATAAGGGAGCAATCATAAATACCCTAAATATTCTAGCTGTATTCGTTTAGTTGGTACTATTTTTATCCCCTGTAGCCATTGTATCCCTTGAAAGTACGAATTTGGAAAAAAAACGTTTTATTTTTCGTGTCTACGCAGTCAGAGGAATGTATACTAGGGCGTACCTCAAAAAAAAGTTCGCCGTACACCTTCAAATATGAAGTATTATTGAAAGGTAGTTTCAAAAAAATTTTTTTTATTTTTTTATGCCGAACGTAGGGGTCGCGCTTTTACATTTTTCTATATAACTTCTGCATTTATAAACAGATTTTAAAGTGTGATGCATCGATGTTTTTATCTCGACGAGGCCGATTTTTTTGTCTTTGAAGTCATTGAGCTCAAGCACCCCCTTCTGGTACTTGCCCATCATATCTCAGTTGCTACTACCCTAATGTACCACTCTAATATCAGAAAATTAAAGCTCGCATAAAATCATGAAACTCTTACTAAGGAAGTATGTCGATTTTCCCAGCAGAAAAAGTGTTAAACTAGTTTTTTTCTTATTTTACCGAGAGCATTGCATGTATTTATAAGTTGTTCTTTGAATCTTCGATGTTTACAGTCGGTTGTCAAAGTGTAATACATATATTGGTGTTTTTGGCCCATGCGTTGCTCATCGGTGACCGCCATAGCTGATTCATGCACAACATGAGCAAAACTACTTTGTCACATTGTTTCCCTATTGCAAATCGTTTTACCTGTGAAGTAACGGTCTATATTTTATTGTAACAATAGAAGAAATTAGTTCAGTAATAAGGCGTTGGTGGCTCAACAAAGCATTATTAAATATTTAAATTTCCATTATACAACGATAAACTAAAAAAATGTCTTTTACGATCAGTGCATTAAACAACACTATGTTACCGACTAAGTACGATGTTATTAATTATTTCTTGTATCTGCGGCATAACACTAATCCCAATAGAAAATTGAGTGCTTTTAAACAAGAAGCTTTCAGAAGCATTACCCTTTTATGGGAGCGGGCAGGCATTCCAATTATATCGGTATCAGGTGTTCGTAAACGGTTGGATAAACTTCTAGACGATTACTATAAATTGGTTAAAAGTCCATTGAAATGCAATGTAAATGAGTGGAATAAATTGTTCTCAATTTCGCGTTGTAAGTGTGGCATAGAAAGAAATGTTCCATGCAGTTGCACCGCCTCTGATAAAATCCCAGACGATGCGAAAGACTTTTTCATCGATCAATGGGGCCACGGCTGATGACTTTGGATAATGTTTATCATATGATGTCGATGAAAAATTGCGGTGTTCAAACGTGCTCAATTGTTGCACCATCAAAAGCGATATATACCGAGTTCAACAGTATTGGGTATCAACCAGGCAGCGATGAAGAGCTAGAATTTGAAGAAAATGTTGGCGATTCCTCAGAGAAGATTAAAACAACATTTACGGTGGCGGACATTTCTTTGCGTAATTTTAGTTCGGCTTTGGATCGCAGCGATACTTCAGTTCGCTACGGTGCCTTGCTTGCGACCATGTTAATAAAAGATTTAAAATTGTCTATTGCCGCAAAAGCCAAAGAAGAGTTATCTGCAGAAACAGCCGAAAATATATGTCAGTTCTTTGAAGGGCTTATCATCAATAAAAATAAAATATTTCGAGAACGTGTGAAGTTCCGTAAGGAAGCAAAAGCGGCGGCCAAATGCCATCAATTATTAAAGTGTATCTCTTTCGATGGCAAGAAAGAGCCAACTTTGAAAAAAGTAACCGAGGCAAATGTGACGCGAAATATTGTTTTAAATGAAGAACACATCACCATTGTAAAAGAGCCTGACTCCAAATTCATTGGTTATGCTACGCCCACTGATAGCTCTGCTTTGGGGATCCAGAGGAGCATCGTGGATTACTTGAGTCGTGAAAACTTCAATTTGGATGACTTAGTTGCCATAAGTTGCGATGGAACTGCTACCAACACTGGGTACAAAAGTGGAGTCATTGTGAGAATGGAACGCCATTTACAGAGACCGCTGCAGTGGTTCGTGTACCTTTTCCACTTCAACGAGTTACCATTTAATGCGCTGTTAAGATCATTGCTTGGAAAACAGAAAGGACCTGGAATCTGGCCCGGAAGTATCGGAGAAGGCATTCAAAATTGCATACACTACCCTGTAAGTTTAATATATTAATAGTGTTTCGTGTCCGTGTGTTCCGTATACTTTACTTGTGAGCATATTATTAATTAATAATTCGCATATTTTGTTGCTTATTCCGTTTGGTCAGGTCATACAAAATTTCGAACGCATTACAATGGGAGAAATGCCAGCGAACATAGATGGGTGGAATATTCGAGGCGACCAGCTTTACTTGTATCGTATGGTTCGAGCCGTTCATACCGGAGCATGCGATGAAAAATTAGCCAGCGAGAAGCCCGGCGCTATTTGCAAAGCGCGCTGGCTAACAACAGCCTCTCGAATTCTGCGCTTTTATATGACGTGTACGCAACCCTCGATGGTATTGAGAAAACTGGCTCAGTTCGTTGTGAAAGTGTATGCACCATTCTGGTTTCTTGTAAAAAGCCAACCACTGGCAATTCACGGAAGTCGGAATGTTTTCCTTTATATATGTTGGATTCGTCAGTTGCCAAAAGATATTCAAGAGGTCATCCGTCCGTTCATTGAAAATAACGGATATTTTTTTCATCCTGAAAATATTTTGTTATCGATGATAACAGACCCAGATCAACTAGTGCGTTCAGATGCCTATGATAAGATTTTATCAGCCCGCAATGAAGCCACGGGAAGCATTCGACAAATGTTCGGTCCACCAGTTCATAATTTTATCAATTTTGATAGTGACTCATATTTCAATATGATCGATTGGAAACAATTTGAATTGACTGAGCCGCCATGCTTGCAGTTTTTTTCGCAAGAACAGTTAGAAGCATTCCAATTTTCAGAAGAAATTATCGATTTACCAGGTTAGCACAAGAAAAACTTAATTTGATTGCTTTCTTTGCTGAACTCATTTATTTTCACAGATTATCCATGCCATTCTCAAAACACCGAGCGTTTTGTTCATGTTGTGCATGAATCAGCTATGGCGGTCACCGATGAGCAACGCATGGGCCACATCTTTTCTAAACTTGAGAGCCGCCAAAAATACACCCAACTTGAATCGCGTCGAAATATGGTTGATTAAAATTTTAATTGTACCTTAATTTTTATATTTATTGTTCTAAGAATTGAAATATGATGCGTAAATAGTAGAAGGGGGTTGTTGAGGTCAACGACTTTAAAAACTGAAAACCTGTTATGTGCGGGACAAAAACACCAATATATGTATTACACTTTGACAACCGACTGTAAACATCGAAGATACAAAGAACAACTTATAAATACATGCAATGCTCTCGGTAAAATAAGAAAAAAAATAGTTTAACACTTTTTCTGCTGGGAAAATCGACATACTTCGTTAGGAAGAGTTTCATGATTTTATGCGAGCTTTAATTTTCTGATATTAGAGTGGTACATTAGGGTAGTAGCAACTGAGATATGATGGGTAAGTACCAGAACGGGGTGCTTGAGCTCAATGACTTCAAAGACAAAAAACCGGCCTCGTCGAGACAAAAACATCGATGTATCACACTTTAAAATCCGTTTATAAATGCAGAAGTTATATAGAAAAATGTAAAAGCGCGACCCCTACGTTCGGCATAAAAAAATAAAAAAATTTTTTTTGAAACTACCTTTCAATAATACTTCATATTCGAAGGTGTACGGCGAACTTTTTTTTTTACTTGTAACCTGGTACGCTCTAATGTATACTCTATGTATATATTTCATAACTCTAGCTGCTGTCATTTGGTAGGTACTATTTTTATCCCCTTTTTCCATTTGAACCCCATAAAGTACGAATTTTGGAAAGTTCTTTTATTTTACGTGCCTACGCAATCAGAGGAATGTATATATCGAATTTCATTATTATAGGTGCAGCCGTTAGGTTGGTACTATTTTTATCCCTCTATCCCCATTTAACCCCTTTAAAGTACGAATTTAGAAAAAATACTTTTATATTATGTATCTAGTCTATTAGAGGAATGTACACGCCAAATTTCGTGTTTCTATCTGTTGTCGTTTGATAGGTACCATTTTTATCCCTTTTTGTCCCATTTCGCCCACTACAAATAAAAATCACTCTATGGTGCCGTTTTATGCTAGAAGGGAATGCGAATTGCAAATATCAAGTAAATACAAGCTAATATGTTGAAAAAACATGCTGAAATACTCTAAATATTAGGGGTATTTTCAGTCCTTTTGAGGGAAAAATTTTTCGTCTGGGCCGATCCCGTCCACTTTCAATCCCAAATGGTACCAAATGGCAAATGGTAACCGATCTATAACCATAAGCCACATTTACGAAAAATTTGAACCTTCTAGCTCATTTCGTTCGGACGCTATCGTACTTTCAACAGACAGACAGACGGTCATGGCTAAGTTTTCATATAAAAATCGCCAAATTCTAGTTTATGAGCAAGACACTCGTAGAATGCAAATTTATCCTATTTTCATCCTAAGAACACGAATAGAGGAATTCCATGCTGAAGGGACAAAAAAAGAAATGTCAATAAATTATTAAAAAGACGAGAATACAAATAAATAGATTATTTATTTAGGATGAGGATTTTTTTAAATATTATTAATATTTGTTTTAATTCCATGTTATACCATTGAACAAATTAATTTCAATATTTTTCAGCATTTATCATATTTAATCACAAATGACTGAAGTTTAGACATTATTTAGCACACAGATTTGTTATTTGCTGATAAAAATAAAATGGAGATTTGTTTTTCAAAAAATAAATTTCAATATTTGATATGAACTGGGATATTGTCCTGACTCAAGACCATTTTGCATCTATATTTAGTAGAATGCAAATTTATTTACGAATGGCATGGTGACGTTCGTTTGGGAGAATCATTTCCTTAAAGAGGCCGGGTTTGATGTTGAAAAGTCGCTGCGAAGCCACTTGACAAAACCTTTGACAGGGTGGAAATCATGATAGTAGTAGTCTGCACTCAAGTAATAAATATCACAATGCCATTTGTAAACAAATTTGCATTCTATTAAATATAGATGCAAAATGGTCTTGACAATATCCCAGTTCAAATCAAATATTGATTATCAACAAAAAAAAAAATACAAACGATAAAACTAAAAGAAATTTAAATATTAAAAACATTAAAAAAAATAAAAAAATAGCTTTTTTCCAAAAAAATAATTTCAATATTTAACGTTTATACAATTTTGGTGATATCTCAGAAAAAATAAATTTTAATATTTGTGTGCAGTTTGAACTTTTCACTCAGAGTAAATAAATTTATCCTATATTGATCCCAAAAACTCGCATAGAAGAATTCCAGGTTAGAGCAACGAAAAACTGAATTTCAACATTTTTTCGCATAAAAAGAAAATTATATTAACCATCTAACCGGCAATTTTTTAAAAATTAAAAATATATGTTCTGGTAATTTTTTTGGCAAAACATCTTATATTTCAACTAGCAACACCTGTGGTAAAAATGTGTTATATCGGTTCACATTTAGATATAGCCCCCATACAAATGTCGCTCCCGATTTGACTTTTTCCGCTCTAGAAACCACATATTGTGCCCAATTTTCTTTAAATTTGGCACAACATCCTATAATCCAACTAGAAACACCTATGCTGAAAGTGGGTAAGATCGGTTCAGATTTAGATATAGCCCCCCATACAAATGATGCTCCCGATTTGACATTTTCAGCTCTAGCAACCAAATATTGTACTCGATTTTCTTTAAATTTGCCACAATATCTTATAATCATACTAGAAACACCTATGCTCAAATTGGGTAAGATCGGTTCAGATTTACATATAGCCCCCATATAAATGTCGCTCCCGATTTGACATTTTCCGCTCTAGCAACCAAATATTGTACTCGATTTTCTTTAAATGTGGCACAACATCTTATAATCTTACTAGGAACACCTATGCTGAAATTGGATAAGATCGGTTCGGATTCACATATAGCCCCCATATAAATGTCGCTCCCGATTTGAATTTTTCCGCTTTAAATGCCACATATTGTACTCGATTTTCTTTAAATTTGGCACAATATCTTATCCAACTAAACAAAACTATGGTGAAAATGGGTAAGAGCGGTTCAGATTTAAATATAGCCCAAATACAAATGTTTCTCCCAAAAGTTTAAGCGATTTTGGCCAAACTATACATTTTATATTTCACCTATTTCGTTCCAGGTATCAATATATCCTCATACAAATGTCCTTTCCGATTTAACATTTTTTGTCAAACACATACATTTACAGGATACAAAAAACCTTCCAGTTTTCACTTTTTCACCGAATTGAATTGTATTCGGATAGAAAGTGGAGTGTATCATAGAGTCGGCCCCGCCCGACTTTAGCCTTTCCTTACTTGTTTTTAATTAATTTTAGTTTTTTTTTTTTAATTTAGAACACAGTTGTAGATATTTGCTGAGAAAACATAAAGAATAAAAAATTGGAGTTTGTTTTTATTAATAAATTCCAATAATTATAAATAATTAAAAAATATTTAAAACGATTTGTCCAGAAAAAAATCAAAAAATATTTTTTTTCTTTTTCAAAAAATATATTTCAATATATTTTTTAAATTATTTTTTGATCATAAAATAAATTGTAATATTTAAAAAAATTGCTGAGGAAAATATAAAAATTTTGTTTCATTATTTCAATAAAAACAATTATCAATTTTTTTTAATTATTTATTTTTAGAATATTAATTTTTTATGCAAAAAAATGTTTTTTTGTAATAAAAACAAGTATAAATATTTTTTAATTATTTATTTTTTTGAATTTTCAATATTAAAAAAATGCTGAGGAAAACTAAAAAATGTGTCTTTTTTTCAATAAAAACAATTACCAATATTTTTATTATTATTAATTATTTATTTTTTAACTTTATTTTCTTATTTGCGCTAAAAACAAACAAACTTACTGTCTCAACATATTTTTCAGCAATAATATTTTTAGTGGTTGGGTAAATTCCATTTTGCAAAATATGTATGTTATCTATCAAAGTTTAACATACACGTTGCCACATACCATATATCATACATACGTTCAACAAATTCCATTAAAAACGGATGATGTCGAAACTAGGCGAAATGGGATAAAAATGGTACCAATCAAAGGGTCGCAGCTAGAACAATCAGATAATGGATTTTCGAAATTCGTATTTAATGGAAAGGAAATTGTACCGACCGAGCGGATGTAGATGGAATCATGAAATTCGGAGTGCATGCTCCTCGGACTTTGTGGAAGGTTGCAAGTGCAAATGGGAAGAACCGGTCCAGGAGTAAAAGTGTGTCCCTAACAACGATGATACTACAGTCAATAACCGTTAATATTTCGGATATTAAAGCATATTTGTGCTGCTGGAATGATGACTTAAATTTCATGGTATGGATTCTATGAAACTGTAGCCTCAGTGCACACAAGGAACGTTTGTTAGGTGATGGGCAAACTTTTTTCTCTGTTGTTGCATAATGTAATGAAATCGAATTTTTGGGCTATTTTTCATATGAAATATGAACCAACAATGGATAATTCTCCATTAGATTGTATTGCTCGTAGCCCCGGCAAAAACTGCCAGTCATTTTTCGAAAACCATTAAACAATTCAATTTTTGCGAAACACCCTAATGCATATGTTTTCAAACACATATGTTTAGCTACTCCACAAGCTGATGTAACTAATGAAAGCACACACATGAATCCTGACACAAACAAAACCCTGCTTTAGAGTTTATCCTGGAAAATGCAATTAAATATTACGTCTCTTTGCACTTCAGCTAACGAAATAACGTTATACACATTTGCGAGTTCCACAAACCTACATACATACAGACATAGGAGTATTTGATTATGGTAGCTCTTTCACCTCTGGGTGAGGATGATGATGACAGAAATAAAGTGCATACTTTTGGCAGAGAATCTCTGACGAAAACTTTTCAAAATTATTTCCATTAAAATTGAAAATTTGTGTTTTTTGTTTGCACTGCTCCCGCTCTCTCTCTCCCTCTCTGTCACTCTTCAAAGCTGAGATGTGAGCATCACGGCTAATGGTGGGGGTTGATGACAAGGATATTTTTCGCACAAACTGTTGTGACTTTAAATAGTTTTGCCAGTTTAGAATTTATTTGTAGGGGATTTTTTTAATTTCCATATGAACGAGAATGCAGGCACTTTATGTCTGCATAGAATGGTGAATAAAAATGTGAAAAATTTTTTGCAGCAGGCTAATGTTTAAATTCCATAAATACGAATGAATGTTGTTTGCAGGTAGCTTTGAGTCTGGAATGTGCAGAGAGTTATTCTCGCAATGTGAGCATTTTCATTCATTTAAGGTGATACCATAGAGTATATTAAGGACATTTTGTGGCAATGTAGGTAATAAGGTATGGCAAATAAATAAAACAGATAAAAAGATAAAAACTTTCTCTATTCATTTTTGTCAGGTTTTCTGCGAAAAGGCACCACTGTGCACCGTAATGACTTTGTTTATGCCGATGTCATAATACAGTGGTCAATCCTGGGCCTACATTAACGCTAACAAATCCAGCTGAAACTGCTGTTAGTACTGTAGGCAGTTATGTTATGCCATCAACTCCACCAACTGTGGAGTTTTTATGGCAGCGCCACACACACACACAGTTGATCTAAGGTTTTATAGAATTATGCGTGTATGTGTGTGTAGCAGGAGGTGGTTTGTGGTAATATTTATTCCTTTTTTGGGGGCCAAATAGATGAAAGAACATGTGTGTGGGGGTGTGTGTGTGTAGAAAAGTAACCATTAAAGCATGTTGTGACACTTAAAATAATGCAATTATTTCATATGTTCAGGCGTTTTTCGTCACCCCCATCCATTCAGCCCGCCATCCCTCCATTTTTAGCAAAGTTTCCTTTACCGTCACATGTGCTACTTTATACCACCAAGTATGCTGCAGGCACAGCGCCACAGTGGCTCTAAACCCATAAAGGGGAAACGACAAAACATTTTCAGTTTCTTTCGTGAATCAATTATCATTTAAAATTAGATTCGGCTATAAAATAGTACTGATTATTTCATCAAATTTCTGATTTTGTTGGAAAGGTTGAAGTTTGTTATTTAATAATGGAACACCATATCATTCATATGACTACCACGACTGGATCGGCAGTACATCATCCGATCAATCCAATTTTTCAGTACAATCCACATCAAACAGTGACTCGTTGTGGATGCATTGGCATCTCAATAGTCACGTGTGGGTTCTCTGAACCCCATATACGGCAATTTTGCTTATTGACATAGCCACCGAGTTGAAAGTGAGCTTTATGATGGCTGGACTGTAGGCCGATCTCTGCTCAAAAGGTGCTTTTCCCTATTTTTATACTCTACACCACTTCGTGGTCTAGGGTATTATAAGTTATGTAACACCACGAAATAATCGAGCTAGACCCACCTTTAAGTATACCGATCGGCTTAGAATCACCAGCTGAGTCGATTTAACGATGTCTGTCTGTCCGTCCGTCCGTCTGCTGTCCATCTAAGCTTGTTCGCACTCTACAGGTCGCAATTGTTGTCCGATTGTCATGAAACTTGCAGAAGTTATTTTTTCTGGCCAAGGACCATCGGTATTGAATTTGGAGGAAATCGGTTCAGATTTAGATACAAATGTCGCTCCCGATTTGACATTTTCCGCTCTAGAAACGACATATTGTACCTGATATTCTTTAAATTTGGCAGAACATCTTATAATCCAACTGGAAACATCTATGCCTAAATTGGGTAAGATCGGTTCAGATTTACATATAGCCCCCATACAAATGTCGCTCCCGATTTGACATGTTCCGCTCTAGAAACGACATATTGTACCCGATATTCTTTAAATTTGGCAGAACATCTTATAATGCAACTAGAAACACGTATCCAAAAAATGGGTAAGATCGCTTCAGATTTAGATATAGCCCCCATACAAATGTCGCTCCCGATTTCACTCTCTCCGCTTTAAAAACCACATATTGTACCCGATTTTCTTTAAAATTGGCACAACATTTTATATTCGAACTAGAAACACCTTTTCCGCTCTAAAATCCACATATTATACCCATTTTTCTTTAAAATTGGCACAACATGTTATAATCCAACCAAAAAACCTATGGTAAAAGTGGGTAAGATCGGTTCAGATTTAGATATAGCCATCATATATTTCAACTAAGAAGACATATTATGATAGTCAAATATATGGGACCATATTTTGGTATAACCCCCATACAAATTGGGCCCCATTCCACTCTATTACATCTCTAGAACCCACATCGTGCATTAGATCTCGATATAATTTTGCATATCATGTCATATTTCAACTAAGAATACCTACTTTGAAAGTGATATATATGGAACCTCTTTTTAATGTAGAGCCCTTACAAATGGCCCCATTTTAATTTTTACCCCTCAAGAACGCAAATTTTACATCGGAATTTTTTTCAAATTTTGCAGATTATATTATATTTCAGAATACAAAGTCAAATGTATGTGTCCACACTTTGGAATAACCCATTCTACTCTAATACAGCTCTAGAAACTACGTCTTACATTGGATCATGATATATTTCAACTATGAATACCTACAGTGAATGAGAAATATATAGCCCATGTTTTGAGCCGCTGTTGTTGTAGGCCTCATTTCAAATGTCGGTCCGATTCATCCTATTACTACTGTATAATTTGTATTTGTATTCTGCCGGAAAATTGGATCAATTATACACCATATTCGTTAAATATGATGAATTTATACTGTATAATTTATATGAACTACATAAAATTGCTCCTATGAAACACCTGGGTTTAGTAATAAAAGCGATGTATATACGCAGGGAGTGGTGTAGGGTATTATATAGTCGGCCCCGCCCGACTTTAGCCTTTCCTTACTTGTTCTAAATAAGAAAATCTAGACACCCGGGTGGACCGAAAATATATATATTTTATTCCAATTTCAAGAAAATTTCTTCTAGTTCAAGAAAAAAAACGAAACAGATGAAAATTTTCAAATCTAAAAAAAATTTTAAATTTTATTTATTTCCTTAACAAAAAATAACTTAGATTTTTTAAATTAATTGCATTAATAGTAAATAGTGTCAGTAAGGCACTCCATAACTTTCATGATGCTGATCCTGGTAGTTACACCAAAACAAATATAAACTTATTGCTGTCCAAATTAAAAATATGTAATATAAATAATTAAAACAATCAATACAAAATATTAAAATACTTTAATTAAAATGTTCGTCGTAGGTACCATTAATTTTTTTACTCTCATTTTGGATATACTGGGCCGCTCGCAGCCGCTTATATGTTCAGTTAAAAATGATTATGATGTCTACAAATGTTACACTATTACATACAAATAGTGGTTTAGGAGTAGCCTCCGAAAATTTGGGAAAAATATTTTTTTTCGAAAAAATCCTTTTTGTTGCCACGAAAAAAATCATAAAAAAGTAGAAAAAAGTCGGAAAAAGGTATTTTGTTTTAATTTGGCATACCTAACATTCTAAAGCACAATACTATGTTTATATGCAAAAAATCTATGGATTAATGTCGATATCCTTCGTAGACGCAAAAGGATTTTAAAAAAAAATCGGATTTTTTAATTTTTCATTAAAAAATTTTTCCTTAAATTGATTTAGTCATACGTGAAGATGACATATACTTCCAGAAGACGGATCATTACTTCTACATCTTTCCATAGATTTTCTTTAACTAGGCCTTGCTTTGATGTCAGCTATTAAAATCGAAACAAAAAATTGTAAATAAAATTGCAGTTCGATTTTGTAGTAGGATATTCTAAGACAAAAAATTTGTGCTTCGGTGGAAAAATATTTTTCAATAGACTCAAACATAAACCATAGCATATCTCAGAACGGATAATGTGTGACTTAGACCACTATCATTCTAACTGACACATACATATATTTAACAGATATTCCTCCTCTTTAATTTGACACTTCCATCGGTATCATAGGGTGCGAATAAGTATTTAAAATAATTTGTCAAAAATTGTATGAGGGGATGAAAAATCGTCAACAAACTCCTTTTTGCCTATAGTTTCAGATGTGCATCATCCGGTTCAAGTGCAACGATTTTTTTAAAAATTTAATAGAATATGAAAAAGATTTTTGTTTTGTTATGTTAAAACATTCACTCAAACCTATTTCGCTCAAACTCTCCATACTTCAGTGGCAACCGTTGCAGAACTTTTGCAGTTAAAAAACTATGTTACTATTTACTTACATTTATTTCATTAACAGCCACTGTGCATCTCTCGCTGAAGTAACAGCAGTAGTAATAGCATCACTTTCAGCCACACACACTCGCATATGGATGTGTGTACACAAATAATGCCGACACACAAGTTCGCATACATGAGAGATTGTGCACTCTCAGGAAAGAAAGAAAAAACTTCGCTGCTTTAAGCAAATTCACATATCCACATGCATATGTACAGATATACATACATGCACTTAACCATGAGAAAAGTGTGTGTATTTGGGTTTAACATACGAATGAATGCATATGAGTTTATTGACTTAATGCCAAAAAATAACATTACACAAAAGTAACAACTTTGTCTATGCCCCCCCCCC